>VWZZ01005661.1:0-39301 GCA_013399095.1 Psophia crepitans
CCCCCTCTTGCACGGGAAATGCCCTTTTACAGTTTCTCTCCCCCACCCCCGGGCTAGAGGAGCCCAGCCAGCCTGGGCCAGCCTGACTGCTGGCATACCTGGGCATCCCTGCGTAACCTTCCTCAGCAGTGCAACTCCCAGCAGGATCTGGAGCTGCCTGTGCTTATATATGTACACCACAGACATCTTCTGCTCAGGCCTTCCCCACACCAGTAAAGTACTTGGGCCCTCCTGTTTCAGTTGTCTAAACCATGCTGCTCTTTGTGATGCGTCTTATCACGCAAAATACGCGACTCGGTCCTAACTTCTTGAGGATACGTTAATTGAGCTTATGTTATTCCTTTGGTCCAGGTAGAGATCTTACAACCCAAAGAAGATGTCAAGACGCAGGTAAACTGTTAGTGTTGTAATACTCTAAGCTTATCCGTATTCACCTAATAACTGCCGCTTTTGTAACATCTGATGTCTTTCTGCTCTTTGCAGTAGCCGGTTGCAAGCCAAGCAGCAGCAGCCGCTGTCGTGTCAAGAGTCTCCGCAAGAACTGCAGGCACCAGAACATCTCCAGACGAGAAAAAGGAGAACAGCAGAGGTGACCAATTTGGGCAAAAGTTTAATAGTATTGAAAGTTCCCCAGTCTATTTGAATGGGAGAATCTTTACTCTGTGAAGTTAGAAAGTGGGGCAGGAGTATTAGCAGTTTAGCTTTAGAGGTGGGTGTGCTGGTCACAGTCAGAGTATTGATGTGTGTCTCTCTTTTCAGCAGGAGATTAAGAAAAGAGAAGACGGAAAAATTGCTAAAAAGCATCAATATGAGATTAAGGTAATTCTATCCTTATTACCGGTTCAAACTAGGTGAGGAAGTCCATCGGGTTATGTTGGTGGGTGTGAAGTCATGCACTCCATACTAGAAAGTATTGAACAGGGGCAGTTTCTACCTTTAGATATTAAAAGCTTTGTGAGGTTTGCACCCTAGCTTCTTTTTGTACGTTTTTGCTTTTTTACACGTGGCTTTTTTGTAGATGAAGGTTCCTTCAATGTGGAAACCACTGCAGAGTAAGGTTAGGTGTAAAAATGAGAACAAACCTAGGTATTTCAATAATTCCACGTGCAGAGCTGGTAAGGCCTAGAGGCGAGATCATTGCCTCTTGTTTTAGCTTAAGGTGTGGTTTCATGGCCATTTAGTTAAGACTCATAACCATGCAAGCCCTCTTTACTTTCGTTTAACAGTTCTTTTGATTATTTTAATCAATTTAGGAATGTGTTTTAACTAACACATAGGATACTCCTAAACCAAGTGAGGGGCTTTACAGTTGTTGAATTTAAAGCGAATTAGTAAAATAATGTAGCTTTCTCTCGCAGACAGTCTTGTTTGCAGTTATTCTGTTTATAAAGCAAATGAGACCAACAGCTACAGTGAAGCAAAACTCTGCTGTTTGTGAAGTTGTCTTTGCAAACTTTCTGTAGGGAAACATGCTGTGTAAGTACGTCAGCTGTACTTTGTACGAAATCGTGTGTCACGATTTACCTTTGCCGAAACAGGGAAACCCTGCTCCCCACTCCTTCCTTCACAGCTGGCCATGGACTCGGTCCCTGCCTTGCTCCATTTTTGATTCTCTTTAAATGAAACAATATGCAGGTTCAGCTTGCTAATTTGGCACTAGAAAATGAGCTAATGTTTTGCCAGGTTAGTGAGTTGAATCGGCCCAGCAGAGAGTCTGATGAGCATCAAGGCTGACAGAAGGAGGAAGGGGTGGGACTTGGGCAGTGAGGATCACAGGAGAGAAGAGAGATCTCCCTTTTCTCCTGGCTGTGTGCTTGTTAAGATCAATTCTATGGAAATATGTAACTTCATACTAAGGAAATTGTGTGTAGTTTACCTTGCCAAAAACAGCTATATAGGACAAGTTTCTGTGTTCAGGGGCAGATGTTGCCATTCTTTGGGAATGGGATATCCCCTAAATCCACTGAGCGTAATTGAAGTTCTGTGTCACCATTTTGAAGCCTGTCAGCCATTACAGCATTGCGTATGCTCCGTGCATTTGATACTTCCTGACTTGTTTTGTTTCTGTACAACCAAATAAGTATTAATGAAACAAGTTACAAAGTTAGCTAAGGTAATCTATAATTCCTTCTTCAAAGCTTTTTGCGTGAATAACTTGGGGCTCCTCTCCTTTTGAGGCATTGCATCCCGTATTTGGCATTGGCAGGCTGAGAGATAGTTCACAGCTGCTGCTTGCTCAGTGGGTATCTAGCGCTGGAGCTGAGATGGGTGGCTCCCCTCTGGAGTGCTTAATTGGAAGATAACAAGTTGCTGAATTTCCACTGAGAGACAGTAGAACCTCCACCCTCTCCTTTCTTTTCCCTCTGAGTAGATAAGTAGATGGGACCAGCGACCTCAGGTCCTGTATTCTAGTAGCAATGAGTACCTTTGCCTTCTGTAGCGTAACTGAGCAGCTCAAACAACAGATAGGTTACTTGTGTGTTCATAAACTAAAGACAGTTGTCCTCCTCAAAGCTGAGTTTCCAAAATTTATCAAATTTGTTTATAAAGGTTCTGCCTTGACTCTGAAAGGCTTTGCTGGCATTTAATTTATCTGTTTTCCTTGGTTTCAGTACTTGAATAGATGCTGAGGTCCAGAAAGACTAACATACATTACATATATCTTTGTTGTTACTGTAATGTACTTCTCACCTTTCTTTGCTCTCATAGTAAAATCAGCATTTAAAAGGTACCTTGTTTATGTTGCAGAGTTGTTGGCCGCCCACGATAACAGGAGGCATCTCGCCTTGCATAATTATTGAAACGCCTCACAAAGAATCAGTAGCCACTGACTTTTCAAGATTCAAAAAATACAGGTTCAGAAACCTCTTCATAAATCCATCACCTTTGCCAGAACTCAAGTAAGTTTACCAGATGCAGCGGTTGTTGATGTTTTATCAAATATGCTGAACTACTGCAGTAAAATCTGTTGTTGTGTTTGTATAATAGTGGACAGTACTCAACCCATACTTCTCCTTGTCTCTTCATCCTGCAAACAGTTTGATGTTCAAAAGACAGAAATTCTGTTTGGGAAGGAAAAAAACCCCACAGTCGTATAAATGCACCAGACAGATAATTTTCACCTTTCAGAGCTGTCCTTTTATAACTTGTTACTGGAGAAGTGGTTAAGAGGCACGTAATGGTTAAACTAAACTTCTTTCAGTGCTATTGGAACTGAGTGACCAGAAAATACTAAGCAAGTTTTCTTTGGGAACTTAAAAATGTACTGCCACAAGTTTACTTGCATATCTGTATTGCTGTGCAGCTAGCTTGCTAGTGCAATGCAGTATGCTTGGTGCAGTCATGGTTCTAGAAAGTTTCCCTTCTGCAGAAGAATAGAGTAGCTGACTAAATGGACTTTTTCAGCTTCCAAATTTCTTTGCTATTTGGGTGTGTTAGAGAAGTACCCTGACTGCTGTTTGTACCAGCCTGGCGTTTAATGAAGTTGTTAAATGCACTGCAATAGAATAGAATAGAATAGAATAGAATCATTAAGGTTGGAAGTGACCTCAAGGATCATCTAGTCCAACCATCCCCCCACCACCTATTACCCACTAGACCACGTCCCTAAGTACCATATCTAACCTTTCCTTAAACACCCTCAGGGATGGTGACTCCACCACCTCCCTGGGCAACCCGTTCCAATGCCCGATCACCCTTTCAGAGAAGAATTTTCTCCTCATCTCCAACCTGAACCTTCCCTGGCGCAACTTGCAGCCATTTCCCCTTGTCCTGTCACTAGTTATCTGCGAGAAGAGGCCAACCCCCAGCTCACCACAACTCCCTTTCAGGTAGTTGTAGAGGGCAATAAGGTCTGCCCTGAGCCTGCATTAGAGAAAACTTCTGCTGAGGCCAATAGGAGAGAAGCAAAACACGAAGCATTGCTTTAAGCAAATCTTTATAGATATACTGTGTTTTTATTTGTTCTGGCTGAAACTTGATCAGAACTGGCAGGTGCTGCATGATGATATTTTGCCTCAGTGCAAAGCCACAGGTCTCTTACGCTCTTTTGCACCAAGTTTGTCTTAACTGCTCTTCCCTCTCAGTATTACTCCCAAGCTTGCTGAACTGTGCTTTTAGAACAGTATGACCTTCTCTATACCTAGCAAATCACATTTTTGTATGCATTGGAAAGCTTAGTGCAAAGTAGATTTTTAAAAATAATAACAAAAAATAGATAATGAGTGAGGAAATCTCATGCAGTCCTTTAGGAAGTTGTTGGAAACTGCTGCATCCCAAAGATCTGTTCAGATACAGAATTCCACACAAGGAGTTTGATCCTTGATGGTCACTTCTTGTCGATAGGCATCTGGTAAAGCTGAGCTCCATCCTTTCCGATTAGCTGAACAGGAGAATCGTTTACTCTCTCCTGCTTTCCTAACTGCTGCAGGGCAGGAGATTTCTCAATGCCTGGCCGCATAAATGGGGAAGACTTGTGTGTTAAACAAGCAAGTGTATCTCCAGCTTTTAACTTGTGATGGCAGCAGGATGAAACTGATCTGGGTAATACCAGTGATTAGGTCTGTTTAATCTCTCTCTGCTTGGGGAAAGGTAAATATATTAACCCAAAAAATTTCAGTAGGAAATCAGCATTGCGTCGGTTAGTTTCCTGTCCCCCTCAGTAACTGTAGGATGAGAAGTACACCCAAGAAAACAATCTGCATTGATTCATAATAACAATAATTACAAATGAAAAACAAGCAATATTAATGATATAGGTGTCATCTTCTTCCCGAGTAGGCTTGAGTGCTAATAAATTATAAGTTATCACTAAACAAGAATTCAGTTTTTCTCACAATAGCCTGTTTGTGAGCCTTAAGGTAGGCTAGAAAAGGAAGGGATGGATGAGTGACTTTTAAACACCACCTGTAAACGTTTTTCCCAAAATAAACCAGACAACTTCATGTATGTTTTGTGTTTCTTGGGAAGTGGGCTGGTGTTTTTTTTGTTTGGGTGTTTTGTTTCCTTTGTTTCTTTTTTATGAGGAAGGTTTGGTTTTCATCTACCCTCTGGAAAGCCACGTAACTAGGCAATATAGGAAACCCTGGTTGTGTGTGCATCTTTGGGATGCAGGGAGTTTTATTGGCTGTTCTATAAGACTGGACATGCTGATGCTTTTGGCAAGCTGCTGTTGTGGTGATGTAAAATGCTTAAAGTATACCTGCAGCCTTCTAATTACCGTGAGGACTTTTTAGTATGTGAAATTTTTCTTTCTGTTCCTGAATATCTGTAAACAATAAATAATGTTTTTATACTCCTTTTGTGAAGGCGCATATATATACTTAACAATGCTTTGTGTAACTTTTTTTCCATAGCTGGGGAAATTCCAAAGATGTCTGGCTCAACATCCTGAAGAAGGAGAACAGATATGTTCATTGCAAACATTTCACATCACTACATCCTAGTTTGCAACCTCACATGAGATCGATACTGCTAGACTGGCTCTTAGAGGTGTGTTCTTTTAGGTACTTTGGGATGTGTTATGCCTGTGAAGCAGTTAAAAGCACAGCTTTTACATAAAGATTTAGTAGCAAAATGTACAGTAATGATAAATGCCAAAACTAGTTTGCAACAAAAGGGTTACAAGTTACTATTTTTGATCCTCTTGGTGGGCTACATCCAGTGTTCCCTGGCAGGAAATCTGAACCTTTCACACAGGGCAGTGAGCAATAGTACTTAATCTTGCTCTTGCCAGACTTGGGAAGGAGAGAAATCTAGATTTGAGACACTTGTGTTGAAATAGAGCTCCATAACTAACCTGTCTTACAGCTGCCTTTATATCTGAGCCGTGAGACAACTGTGTCTGTATTGAGGAGTTATCACCCTGGCCCTGACTACATCAAGAGCCCTGAGATGTCAGCCCCTAGCACTATTTTCTGACTTATTAGTGAGTTTTTCATTCTGTCCTATGAAGAGAGCAGAAAACAGTAGTGTGTTAGTGGCTGACATCTGAGGGGTCTTGATATAGACAGGATCTTATCTGAGAAGGATTACAATTAAATCACCCATATTCCAGTCTAATTACTGTACTTCAGAGTATTCCAGTTGTCAAACAAAACGGAAGCTCAATCTTGGCAGCCGATGCGAAGGAGTGTTCGTGCTGTGAAGAGAGCTATGTTCTGGAGGCGTTTCCAAGAACTCTGTCGTGCGTAGCCAATGGCCGCTGCCAAAAGCAGCCTTTGACTCATGCAAGCCTTGTCTGTCAGTGGAAGGGAGCTTGCAGGTTTACCAGTTCCATAGCAAGTGCTCCAGGGAAGGAAATGGTAGCGGCACTCTTGCTGTCTTGGTGGAACAGTGCTAATAAGGAATTTCACGGGGAAGGGGAAAGCATCATGTGGTTGGGGTTTTTTGGCATTTTGTTTCTTTTTAATACAGTCTGAATTTAAAACCTATTCCACTTCACCACTTCCTCTAATGTGTAACTCGCTTACCACCATTAAATTGTGTTTTGTTGCTTTTTTTTTTTTTTTTTTAAATTTTGAACTCTTAGGAAATCATCCGATTTCCAAACAAAAATGTCAACAAGGGCCTTGCTGTCGTTGCCCGGCTCAGTGGTTCTAGATGCCACAGTGGATTAAAATCCCAGCAACTTTGAGAGTCCTCCAGTAGCTCCTAACGTTGTCTTCTGTAACGTCATAACTGAGATATTATTTAACATGACCAAGCATTATTGCTTATGTTTGGGCAATACAGCTTTATAGAAATTGTGCCATTTATTGCTTGGTGAGCCCGGTCTGTACTTTTTTAGTTCTGAATCTTGTTTGGAGCAGCAGTTAATAATACCAGTATAGCACATCAGTGTGCAAATACTAGATCAGGTCTAAAAGAACAAGCTGTGGTGTTACCACCACCCAGTTGCATTTTTGATGGTCAGGAAGGGTTTTAATTCGCAAACGGACTTTCAGCCTTATCTTAGGAAATAGCTAGCAGTAGTAGTGAGATTTTATTCTGACTTTTTATCCAAGTGACATAATGAAGCAGGGCAGGAAGCTTGGACTTAGGAGTTACTTCTTGGGTATTCTTTCCTGTTGACTATGCAGATGACAACTAATTTACAGCTAGCTAGCTAGTTTCTAGTTGTGGAAGGGATACAGAGTTGCACATAAGCTGGAGTTGTGGTAGACCCACCCAAATTTGAGAGTTTAGAGAAAAAAGCAGCCCCCTGCAGAAGAACTCCGGGCTTGGACAGTCTCCTTTCCTTTTTTTATTGAACTGGCATTTGAACCACTTTGATACAATGAAAGTATTAAAAGTTCTCCCTGCCGGGGAAACCGAAACTGTGTGGAGCAGATGGCCGTTCCTGTGGTTTTGTTCCTGCTTAGCCAGGCTGTCAGTGTGCCCCAGGGGCTTCAGGCAGCACTCCTGGCTCGCCAGCAGAGAGCCCCCTCCAGCAGGAGCTTCCAGGTTTATTTGCTGTAAAGCCAAAAACTTTCACAGTGGTTCTGCCCCATGAAAGGGACAGAACTGCTAGGAATGCAGGGAGGATCTGCTCAGCGACTTCAGCTTGAGGTTTGAGCCCAGAGCATTCTCAATTAAACGAATTTTTTTTTTTCCTGTTTTGTTTTGGTGTGCTTTTCCCCTGAATTGAGGCTTTCTTTTTTCAGTAGAAAATTGTTTGTGCTCATTTTTAGGAAAACTGGATGCTGTTTAGATTGGAGAAACTTATACTTTGAAAGCATGCTTGTGCATGATAGACAATCCATGTTTAGGATGGGGAATGATTTTCCCAATCCAGTACTAACAACTACACCCTAACACCTAGGCACGGGCAGTTGGTGTGTGTAAAAGATAAAATTGTGCGTACTGTGTTTTACTGTTGAAATGTGAATACTGCAATGTGTGTACTTTAAGGTTTTTAACAGAAAACTGAATTGTTTTTATTTTTCCTGTTGTAGGTATGTGAGGTGTATACACTCCACAGGGAAACCTTCTACCTGGCTCAAGACTTTTTTGATAGATTCATGTTGACACAGAAGAACATTAACAAGAGCATGCTTCAGCTCATAGGAATTACCTCATTATTCATTGCCTCCAAACTTGAGGTAAGAAACTCTGTTAGAGGGAGGAGGATATTAAGTTTGGAATAACTAAAAAGACAATGATAACGTATTTATTTCTTCTGTCTGAATCTTTTGAACGTAGGGGTGCACATACAACACTGAAGGTCAGAAGGGGAATATTTTTTTCCCCTCTTCCTTCAGTTGTACATATGTCAATCTCTGGGAGCCTAGGCTCTGTCTCCCCTTTCCTCCGCAGCAGGGAAGGAGAGGAAAGGTATGCAAATGCGCTAGGAGTAGCTTTGTTTTGTCTTTTTCCAAAGACACGGCAATTGGCAAACAATCTCAGGAATGGGCGTGGGACTTGAACAAAACCAAGCCTAAGTCTCAAACTGCCTGTGCATCAGGCTGATATCCCTTTAAACCCACTTACTGGAGATTTGGGGTTTGTTTTTTTTTCTTTTAAAGACAATGTAATCAGTGCAGCGATGGTGATACATGGCACACTACAGCTGTGAGCCCGGAGTGCATTTTTGCATGTCTCCTTTTGCAGGTCACGGTAGGCCAGACTGAGAGGAAAATTTGTGATATTACGTTCCTACACTTGGAACCCCCCTCACCCCCACCCCACCCCCGGTCTAGCTGCTGTTGCTGAAGCCAAGGTGTGCTACAAGCAGTTGTCTGCCCTAAGGAAGTGCGTGGGGCATACCGGGCTGGCAGAGAAGCAGTTCTGCTGGCAAGTTCTCTTCTGCTAACACACCTACCGATGCTGGCCCCAGCTGGCATGACTGGGTTGGCACGTTTCTCCGTTAACCACCTCTGCACCATGGATTTTGCCAGCTACAGTGGCTGTGGGATTTTCTCTCAGTTTTCTAGGGTTTTTTTCTAATCAATGAGGCCACATCAGCTCTAAATGCCATTGCGCATAATCCGATCAGCAAGCCTTTGCTACTCCCACAGTGCACTGTACGAGAATTAGAATGGTGTGTGTTTTTACATTAAATGCAATAGCTGAGGAGAAAGTGGTATAAATGAGAGGCTGTTCTGATTGCTTGGTCAGCATTTATTTCCCCAAAAGCAAGAGTTGTGATAAATCTATTACGTTTTACAACAGGTAACATACAAAAAGCCCAAGTAGGTTCTATCTCCTCATCCTGTAAATTTCAAGTCATTTCATACAAGGAGAAAAACACTGTTCTAGAGTAAGAAATGTTAATATTCTAATACAGACTGAAAAGTATTTGCCAGTTTCTTCTCAAGCTTTCTTAGAATTATAAAGCACTCTAATCTTCACTTTTTCTCCTCCCTCCCTTTAAAGGAAATCTACGCTCCTAAAATACAGGAATTTGCTTACGTCACTGATGGTGCTTGCAGTGAAGACGATATTGTAAGAATGGAACTTATTATGCTAAAGGTAATAACTCTGCTGTGTTTGTAAGTGCAGGCTGAATGACAGTCCAGCTGAGCCTTGTATTTTAATGTCATTCATCTGCTTAGAAAGGGAATGTGTTTAGTCCGTCCCTCCTTCTGTAAAACAAGGCAGCCTCTGCTGTACGTGCAGCGGACCTCTCCAGCCCCTGGCTGGGGTGAAATCCATGTCTGTTAGAAAGAGGATTTCTCGTGCTTGTGTGCAAGTAAAGGCTCCTAACGGGTACAGCCGGCCACGGGGCAGGAATGCAGCGTGCGTGCCAGGGTGCTTTGCTGTCTACAGACAGAGGCCTCTGGGAGAGTGAGGCAAAGAACTGACACTACTCAGTGCTCCTCATGTTGGCAAGGATCGGCCTTCACCATCACAGAGCTCCCTACCCATTTACATTTCATTAATTGATGCCAGTTGTGGGTTCGGGCAGCAAGCCTGAAGGCTGGGGGGAAATACTCTGATGTCCTGGCTTCTGAACGGGGAAGATACGTACGATCCAACTGCACAGCCGTAGGAAGGGGCTCGAGATAGACACACTTCTGTGCTGATTATAATGCAGCTTCTTCAAAAAGCAGTGAGAATGCAACCTAAAATGAGTATTTGTACTTGAAATGGTACCTAGCCTTCAGCATTTTCTGAGGCTTGGTGCAATAAACTGAGCAAACTCAGAAGGGGAGGTGTCGGAAAAGAGACCAGAGCACAAAACTGTCTGGGCGTGGTGTAAGGTGCTTAACTGTTTGTTTAACGTTCACAGGCTTTAAAATGGGAACTCTGTCCAGTGACAATCGTCTCTTGGCTGAACCTCTATCTTCAGGTGGATGCTCTGAAGGATGTTCCGAAAGTGCTGCTACCTCAGTATTCTCAAGAAAAATTCATTCAGATAGCGCAGGTAGGTTATGAACTGCTTTGGAAAGGGCTTTTTGGAGAGACTGAAGCACAGCTGAGCATTATCCCCCAGAAGCCACTGAAGAATGGTTTCCCTTGTTTCACCTCACCTGTTACTTTGTTAAGGAACGTGCAAGTCTGACTCCCAGAGAACTTCAGGCTGTGTTTGGAGGGGAAGCACCCACGTGTTTCCTGCCTCCCACTCTCACTTATTTTACAACTTCTCTCTACACTGGAAAAATACAAATCCAGCTTTTTTTTTAATGACTACAGCGATCTGCAACTAACAGGCAGTGGCAAGAGCTCTGAGAGGAGGGTGGGTAATTTAAGCTGGTGAACTGTTTTTACCTCTGATCTGTAACAGGGTCCCTGCCTGTTTGCCTATAAGGGAGTCCAAGAAGTGTTTTGACTGTCTTGAAACTACCGTGGTTCAGTTTTTATGGGCATGTGTTGTGTCCAACCTCAGAGAGACTTACTGAAGAGTAGCTGTGTCTAAGTCGCTGAGCTGCTAGGTAATGTTTTAAGAAAACATCTTCCTGGAGCTCTGCTAAGCATTTAAAGGTGTACTTAAATTTGTTCAAGTGTCTTGCATGTTACCGGTCTGCATCATAACAACTGTGAGACCCTGCTTTAACAGCAGTTGGTGCCAAAAATAAAACAGCTGCACGCAGTTGATGTGAAAAGGCAGAGCTGTGTTACAGAGCAGGGACTGCAGGAGCACTGCTGTATGCATAGCAGTGGCTGAGACAGGATTATGCTAAAGTATCACCGTGTTAAAATTTGTAACGCTTGTTTCTTCCGCTCTTTATTTCCTCAGCTCTTAGACCTGTGTATTCTCGATGTGAATTCTTTGGACTTCCCCTACAGAACACTAGCTGCTGCAGCGCTCTGCCACTATACCTCAATTGAAGTAGCTCAGAAAGCTTCAGGTGAGGAGCCTTTGTCAGGCTTGGTCATGTTAGGCTGGGAATTCTGAAAGCTGCAAACAATCTATGGCTTTACCAGGCAGCCAAAGAGCAAAAGCTGCATCGACACTAGGTTTGTTCCTCTGGTATGGGGGGGTTCTCCCCGATTTTGCTTCCTTCCTACCACTGCCTCAGCTGTTACCAAAGCCCAACAGAGAAGGAAGCGCTTTCAGCAGCACAGCCTCAGCTAAGGCAGTGGAGCAGATCTACTTTCCTGTTTTGGCAGCAGCCAATACTGCTGCTCTACGCCATCCAGCTGTTTTGGGGATCCTTAGCTAGACTCTGTTTGGATATGCTTTCTCCTAAAAATGTCATCAGCCACCAGCCATCCTTGGCTGGCAGCAGAACTCTGTTAACCTTTGTGCTCATTCCCGTACAACCTGGAAAAAAAAAATAAAAATCACTCACCTAGGCAACACACAAGTGCTGAGCACAAGGCACCATAAAGTACGGTGACCAGTGTCTGTTTTATAGCGCAAACCTAAATCTTGTGCTCAAGATGAAAATGTCTCTTTGGCCTCCCCTGGTCAGCAGCAGGAAGGCTGGTGGCCAGGGAGCTGCTGTTCTCAGAAGGCCCGTGCTCCTCATCCTCCCTTTTAACTAACAAGCACAGGGAAACACTGGGAGTTTCTGGGAAGATGTTTCTGAGTTCTTATCTCTGGTATTACTGTAATTTTTAAATCGATGTCAATACAGGAACACTGTGCAACTCCTTCACCATTTCTAACTCTACTGCTGTGTTCTACCCCCTAGGCTTGGACTGGGAGAGCATTTCAGCGTGCATAGAATGGATGGTTCCCTTTGTCAACGTGGCAAAAAAAGTCCCTGTGAAGCTGAAGAACTTCAAGAAGGTTGCAGCAGAGGATCGACATAATATCCAAACACACACAAATTACTTGGACATGCTGGTAGGTGGTTCGTGGGGTTGCGCGCATTACATACCCCTCCTCCCGAGGCAGCAAAGGGAGGCCAAACACCTTCCTGCTCACGCCTGGCTGGCTCACCTCAACCAGCGCAGGCAGCAGCACCCAACCCTTTGCTGGCACTATACGTGTTTTACTGTAACGCTCCCAGGCCACCAGCAAAGCCTCATAAGTACTGCTGAAGTGGTTAGAAGATAATAATCTTACTTTGTCCAACCTTGCTTTGGCTTTTTTATTCCTGGAGTATTTGAATCGTACAAGCAGTGCGAGTACTCATGAAACAAGGCAGAACACTGTCAGAGGTATTAACCCCCTTCTTCCTCCCCATACCACAGGAAGAAGTTAACAGTGGAGCAGCATCTACTGCCCCAGGCCAGCTATCACCTGTGTCAACAGGAGGAATAATAACGCCTCCCAAAAGTACAGAGAAGAAATGAAATACAGACAGCCATCATCACACTGTTTCAAGAACAGGACTTGGTGCTTTCAGAAAAGACCACACTAAAGGTGACGCGTGCTCTTTACTGCTATTCAGGACTTGGGCAGTAAAAGCAGCAGCAAACACAGAGCACAGCAGCTGGAAAGTGAGACCTGTGTCCTCCTACAGACTTGACAGAAGATATAGACCCAGCTTCCCTCCCTGCTACTACAGGAGCCTGGACTGCTTTGGTCCGTTCTCAGACACGACTTAGTTCGACTCTGACCATTCCTAACTTACCCATTTCAAGAACTGTTTAAACAAACATGGCTGTGTGGCACTCTGCCACTCTGCTTACACCTCCAACTTGCTTTACCTTGGGCTAGCCAGAGAGCAGTTAATGACAGCTTGTACTTATTACCTCTTCTTGACTTTCTTTTTTCTCCCTTTTCTTGCTAAGGGCTTAAGGCCTGGCCATCACCCATGAGCTCAGGTGCAGTATTACAGAGGTCAGTGAGTAGCAGTTTACTTTTCTGAAACCACTCTGCCCTTGCAGTACGGCGCAGCCCCCACTGTATCAAGCTTTAGCTCCACAGGAGGCTGATGAATTGAAGGTGGCCCTTCAGGGCTGCCCTGAACTTCAGTTCTATGTATCACTGACCTCAGGTAAAAGTACAAGCAAAGAACCTGCTGCTGAAGTAACTGTAACTGGAAGAAGGGCAGTCCTTGAAGGACCAAGTACTGGTGTGTGCAGCCTAGCCCCCTGCCTTCAACAAGAACAAACAGAATGAGAACTGGAGCAGGTATGAAAAGCTCCTCACTGTGGAGCTGTACTTTGTCAGTGTTTATAAACAGCATTAACTACTGTGTTTTCCTTGGACTATTCACTACCTCTGCCTCTGAGGTGCTTCACTTCTGTGACAAAGGGTCAGTACTGGGAAAGATGGGTATCAGTGGTCCTCCCTCTTTCCAGATGCTCCCACTGCCAGGGACAAGGTTTACATGGCACTCAGCATCAAGTGCCACCTGCATCTACATTAAACTCATGCTCTCAGCAAACTTGAATCCATGTCTTCTTCAAAACAAGCCATTGTGGAACTAGCTGAAGTTGCTTCCAGCCTTCTGTACAGTTTGTAAAAATAAGGGGTTTATTATAAGATTTCATCTATTTCTAAAAAGAAAGATACTAGACTGTAAATGTTGTATAAAAATTTAAATGAATTTAAGAAATAAAGTCTTGAAAGATTTTTTTTCCACTTTACACACTCTATACTAGTCTTCCAGCATTAGCCTAGAAGTAAAGTTTTGCCATTGCTTGAAGAAACTTCTTTTTTCTCCTCTGCGCAGCAAGCTGCAGCACTTCCTCGGGATTACTGGCATTCAGCTCCGTCTGGCCAATGGCTTTTATCTGAAAACCAAAGAGGAGACGCACCAGCGGCACCCGCTGAGTAAAGCCGTGCTGTTAGGAAGCAGTTTCAGCCCTAGTTGAACGGTGGGGTTTTCTGTAACACTGTTCCACCCCACAACATCCGAGTACAACTCCCCCTCAGCATCCAGCCTCTCTTAAGAGCTGTGCAACAGAATTCAAACTGGAAACGGCGAGTCTTTTCGGAAAGGGAAAGTCCCACCCCCGAGCAGCCCGCGCTAGCTTACCGCTATCTGCCGCTTGTCCGTCTCGCCTCTCTTGTGGTGGAGATCTGAGGGTGAGTCAAGAAAAGACACCTGGGTAGGAAACAGACTTTTTCCAGCCATGAGCATCCACCAGTGTGAGCCTCCCGCATTCCACTGAAAGGATACATGTCAAATATTCCAAGATGGTGACATCCCAGATGTACTCGTAGTAAGAATCCATGGCGTCATGACTGAGAAAGAATACAGGTTAGATCGTCACCTCACACCGCCACATACTGTGGGTGCACATGGATAAGCCTGGTAGGAACATTTACCTGTTTTGTTCCTGCAGCGCCTTAAATGCAGTTTTATAGTCTACTTCTCTGAGGAACTGGCATAAAATAGCGACCTGTAAGGAAAGGCCCGGGGTGATTTTCACAGCCTGCCTTCCCCAAACCCCAAGATCTCCCACAAGATGCCTCTGCAATCCCACTCTGTCCCTAGACCTCACCAAGCGCTTGTTCCCACAGCAAACAAGTTCTGAGCACCCAAATTTCAAGAGCCTACACAGCTCATTCTGAAAAGCCAACAACCAGCAGTAGCACAAAGGAAGAAAAAGGGGTTTACTCAAGACTGAAGGGACCGACCCAGCTTCCAGGTTTCCAAATGCACTCAATGGCTCTTACAGTCAGAGCCTACTGTGAGCATTGCTACTTCCTGGAGAACGAACAATCCCTCTGACCAACAGTGGCCACTGTTGGTCATCATGAAGCACAAGGCCGGGTTCGCAGCACCGCCCCACAGATACCGTACTTCAACTCTACCAAAAAAAATACATCCTGAAAGAAAAGGACAACCCTCCCAACTATTTCTACTTTTTACAACATTTCCAGGCATTTGATTATTTACTTGTTAATTTGGGTCCTTTAGTGTCCTAGAAGCAACAGCAACAAAATCTTTTTTACTGCAGATTCCATTTACAAGGAAAGTTGAGTTCAGTTTTACTTTCTAGAAAGTTCTCCCTCCTCCTTAACATCAAACTATTTACAAACAAATGTTTCACTTAATGCCATGTTTCACCTCCTACCTGGGTGTGACAGTTGAGTAAAGAACAACACTTGATCATTCTTTTTATCACCTACAGAAAGGTTAAAAACAAAAGACAAGTTTTGCAGCGCTAGTATTGGAACACAAACAGCAACTTATGTTTAAACACAAGGGAGCAGCTGAATAACAGTTCAGAGCCCCCCCAACAATTCCTGGTTTTAACCACATCCACTGATCAGCTGCGCTTCCACAGCTTCAGAGACTCCCCAAGAGCGTGGTGTGTGCTGCAGAACACAGCGTGGTGCTCCTGCCAAGTGCCAGGCTGATAAAAGCGCCCATAGACAGGCCTGCCCTGGTGGGCACAGCACAGCAAGGGCACTCACGGACAGAAGTTCTCCCACCACGGCAGACAGGGGCTGTCGAGCAGCAGCGTGGCTGTGTGAGGGTGTGGTGGTCCCAGCCCGCAGCCCTGCTCTGTGGCAGCCTGGCACAGGCACGGCTTAGGCTGGGCTGTGAGCCTGCGGGATCCCAGGCAGCGTGCGAAGCTCTTGCTTGCCATGTGAAGGGGAACGTGAAGGGAGCAGCAGCGGGGCTGCATAGGTAAATAACCTCCTTCCCTGGGTCCAGACAGACATGACAAGCAGCCATTCCATTCCCTGCTGCCGACTGAAACGCAGCCTGGGAGTAACACAGCGCTTTCCTAACAAACAAGGGGATAAAGGCTAAAGTGACTGCTTTACCCAGGGGTTCTCACTCACAGCCCTCTTGCAAGTGACACGCCACTTGTTACGGCAATTTGCAAAGCACACGGTACGTGCTAGTTAGTGCCGTGCCTCTGGCACGCTCTGACAGCAGAGTTACAGTCCTACCCGTCTCTGGACAGCCTTGCACAGTGCTGTGACACAGCTCTGCTCACTGCCAGAGTCTGGGAAAAATACCAGTGTGCACGTGTGAAAAGGAGCTGACGCTGTCTGCTCATAACGTGACCCATGCCCTCACCCCTCAACGTGTTAGCTAGAGCATACAATACTGCAGAAGCATTTAGACAACACATTCCTGCTCATCCACGCCACGGGTGGAAGCAAGCAGGCTCCATCCGTGCAATACCAGAAGCACGGCGGGAGCTGCACTTTTCCAGTGGTGGAGGCGCAGGTCAGCACTCCAGCGCTGCTGGTGAGGCAGAACAACTGCCGAAGCCGCCTGTGCTTCAGCAAAGGAGAAGTTCTGCGGCCTTTGAGCAACAAGCAAAGGAAAACGGATCTATGAGGATTCGGAGCCCTAAATGCATCAAGATACAAGACCTTACAGGCTACAGGAACGTGTGTGTGTTCAGCAGTGTTGTCTCTACAGAGAATGTGGATGCTGGCTGAATCCAAAGGGATATTTTTGCACATTTTACCTCACCTGGTCTGTGTACACATCTGGTGGTACCATCTTACTAAAGAAGTCTGAGCATACAGCTCCTGCCTGCAGATAGTAGTGAAGGGCTGCTGAGTACTGATTCGTTGCTGCAGTGGAAAAAAAAGAAAACAAAAAACAAAATAAGGACCTAAAAGTAAACATAGCAGTTATTTCTAAGACTGAGATCAATTGTTTATAGAATTACTCAGATATGTGTATCTCCCAGCTGAATTATCCTGGGGAAGTGACTTGCATATCATTGTTTAAAAAGCACAGACACACAGGAGGAGGTAAAACAGTGATAGACAGAAAACTACACAATCAGGAAAAGGAGCATGATGGGGAAAGTTCTGCCTCTTGAGAATTACTTTTTACTTTTCAGGTGTTTGATCTTAAATCCATCAACCTTAGAGCGGAAAAGAAATTTGCCTTCGCTGAACTTAACACGCAGGCAGCAGTGAAGGAGTTTAGTCAGCGCGAGTTAGAGAGGGCCAGCTGATGCCAGCGCACACCTCTTGTTACTCCCAGGAAGTTCTGACTGAAGTGACGCAATGATGAAAGCCTGCAGAGGCTCTGTGGTGAGAGCAGCTTGTCTGTCCTCACAGCTTCTGAAACACAGACCTGACAGGTGCCAGGAGCGCTCCAGCTGTTGCTTTCAGATACCAGCTCCTGAGGCCCCTACATAAATACCCTCCTTTCCGGGGTGCTGCTCCACATTGTACGAGCAGTAAATACTGTCACTTTCTAACCCTGGATCACTCCCCTGTATCCAAGGTGGCAGCGCTAAACACTGGATTAAGACCCCTCCCTTCACCAAGCCTTACAAAGCATCTTCTAGACAGTGTGTGGAAGCATCAGGCTAGGATTTCTGCACTACATCCCACTGCACACCACAGACATCCTTCCAGTCCAAAACAAGATGTTTTGAGACACGCACCATGCCTCCTGCACCAGCCCAAAGCACCAGCAACTAAATGGCAGAGGCACAGCACATGCCTGTTTTATTGCCAGAAAAGAACAATCTGGCTTAAATAACAAAATTTCACTAGAATGGTCCCAACAGGTAACTTCAGTGGCAGAAATGCCCAACTGCCTTGGAGGATGGCTACAGCCACGTCCTCCTCTGGCACATACACCAGGTAGTACCATACCTGTCTCAGTGCAAGTCACCATGCTCAGGATCTGAAATGCTTTCCGTCCCAGCTCGGCTGGCTGCTCTCAGCTGAGGAGCAAGGGGAAGTACTGGGGAGGTGGCAGGTGAGGACACAGCAACTGGAGAGGGCTTCCCATCACAATCACCACCAGATCAGGAGTTCATGCTGCCTCATTTACAAGTCCTAGACAGTTCCCTATATAAAATACAGACCCTCTCTTCTCTGCCCCAGTGGAGCTGAGCTCCACGTTTAAAAAGCAAGTACTATTTGCACAAATTTCCATTCCCTTAATAAAAGACTCAATGTTAGGGATTTGCATAATTATACCATGTAAGGACCATCTGCACCCACTAGAAGAGTGAACTTAATGGTGACTAACAAAGTTTCCCTTACCCTAAAAGCAAGTCTGCACAACCCATCGAAAGTTCAGTCTCTCTGTGGGCTTAGACAGCTCCCAGACTAATCCACCTATGCTATCACTTCAAGATTTTCAACTCATCCATCACCTAAGCTTCTTTCCGTAAGAAGAAATACAAGGAGAGATACAGGAGGCAAGTCTCAGAGAAGCAAGGTACCCCAACACACATGCTAAAAATAGATACCGGTTTCACTTACCAAAATAAATATCTGCCTGAATAATTAACCAGAAGTGGTTGTTTGCATTGATAGTCAACGCGTAGCTGACCAGCTCTTTTACTGTAACAGTCACAGCTTCAAAGTCCACTGACTGGAGACTAAAGGAAAAAAAAAAAAGGAAGACAAATAATTCCTAGATGATTGGTTTTTTCTCTGAACAACAGTCTGTTTAATCACATCAAGTTTAAGTCCAAAGCACCTCGCATTAAGTGTCAGGCAAAAATAACCCCAGGGAAGACTTAGTGTTGACTAAGACTACTGCTGAATTGTTTCAATAGTAAATCTGACAGAACAAACACACCCTTCACAGACTGGGACAAGTAGTCAGGATTTTATCTGTGGTTGATGCCGTAACAGGGTTCTGTGCAAGAATATACAGTCTCAGTTTTAAGAAGTTTGAAGACAGCAGCTGAAGCCACCACCAATTTGTCACAGCATCTGCGTAAAGGGCTACAGACAGCATCTCTGGAACCTTGCAGAACTAGCCTGGAACAGAAGGCTGGTAGCGGTTTGGCCTTTCCTAAAGCTCATGTGACATCTCCATTTCTAAAAATATTTTTTCTCCTCACCTACTGCAAAATTCTGCTAAGAATGAAACTGCCTGACCTTATAATATACACCCAAGTCTACATCAGTAACGAGACTATTCAATCAGACCAACTAAAGACAGATGAACCACACTGAACATTACATGCTCTCTCACAAGAGCCATCTCTCTCAATGCATATGTGCAACCCAAACCAGTGAGGTTCCAGCCCCACAGAGCCTCTAAACTTCACTGGAGAAACACAGTTCAATCTAGCCAGAGCAAATCCATGCACATCATGTGCCGTTTAATATTTAGGCAATTATTCAAAACATGCCTCAAAAAATCTTAGTTATTTCATATCTAAATATCATTCATAGTTACATATAGCTCAGTAAGGCACACAGCTAGAAACCCCTCAGCTTCCTGTACCTGCACCTCCATCAGGACCATCAAATCAGGAGCAAAAACTTCCACGTAATCAGAGCAACCTGCCCACAAACAGACTGGGGGTCGGTGATGCCCTTACACGGCACAAATCACACTAACACACACCAACTAATGCACAGTAACTGGAACCAAATCAATCGCTTAAACACGTATTTTATTAATTGTATTTTTAATTATCTTACTTGGGGATGGATGAGGGCCAGATGGAAATGTGTTCTGCTGCAATATCATTCACAATATCTTCCTAGGAGTAGAAAGATGGTAAAAGAAATTACAAAAGAGAAACACTTCGAGAAAACCAGGTAAGTTGTTTACGATATATACTAACCCGAACATTATGAAGCTTGACAAACAGGGACAATATTGTGGTTAAAACCAATGGTTCCTGTAAGGGGGGAAAAAGAAAAAAATAGTATTCCCACGAACTAACAAAACTTCACTTTTTACCCTAAGCTTTAAAGCTATGTACGAAGTTCTGACATCATTAAAATTTCCTACCAAAAGAGGGCAATACTTTGTTGAGAACCCTACAACACAGGAATAGTGTGAGAAGGTTTCTGCAGGAAGTCTTTAATTACTTCAGATTCTCCTAAAGAACTCCTTGGATATAAACTTCACTTAGATTTTACACATCTTTATGTTGCTTCTGTGGCTACTGCCTAGCCTTAAACTTAAGCTAAGTATATGACAACTTGCTAACCATTTACAAACCCACAAGGAATAATGAAACAAGTTTCCATTCCTCTTACTTCTTAGTTACAATGCAAGCGGCAGCCTGCTTCTACCTCCAAAAGGAATGCTTTGTTTTGTGACAGCTGGAATAAAATGAACTTCATGAGAGCTGCAATGAAATATACTCCTAATGTTAACAGACCTCCACTGTAGGAATTATTCTCTTAATGTCTTTGGTTTTTTCCAAGCTATTCCCCATCGCTGTATGGCAGGTATATACCTTCGGCCATATAAAACACTTGTATAGCCATCAGATTTTATGAATTTAAGAGGAAAAGTCCAGAAAAAATACGATACCAAAACAAAAGTTCTGGTTGCAAACACTTTCTCAAGAGCACTGTAACTTACCCGGAGCTTTTTGATGAAAGACAGCAATTCACTCCTAAATTAGGGAGACAAGTGCCCACGTAAGTAGTCATCCACAGAAAAGAATACATGCAGACTTAACACACTGGAAACAAGACTCAGTAAAGCAAATTCTTCACCCTCCAAAATGCTCCTTCACCTTTAAGTTTACAAATGCAGGGTATAAAAGTGAAAACACTCAAGCAGGTCACTGACTTTTAATACAGCCAGTGGCAAGTTTTGCTTTTACATTTAAAACAGGTTAAAGAAGATGTATCTGTTATGCCATCAGGCTATAAAAGGCATGAAAATCACTTGGTAGTAAGTCAATCACTGACTCCAGAAGGGAAAGCAATTGAACCGTACTGTAATTCTCTAAGCTAGGATTGCAACAGTAACCTACAGGCTTACAGAAGAGGGTACACAGTGATCATTTATGACGCACACTGATTCCCTTGTCATGCCACATCAGAAATTGTCACCATAAGACAACCCAGGCAAGCACAGCCTGTTTGGAAAAGGTTTCACTGCTTCTCTTCCATAATTACACCAGGGTCACTGCCCTTCACTGTTTGAATCGGAGGGGTCAGAGAAGGTTCAGTATCCTAGAGTACATCTATACTGCTTCCTTTTCCTTGCCAGAGTACACAGCTGCAACCTACAGCACGCACATACCCGCTCTTCCACCCATCCCACAGCAGCAGCTGCCCTTTAGGCACACATTGACCTGACTAGCTCAAGAAAAGCAAAGAAACAAGTCAATAGTTTGACAGGGGCACCTTCTCCAAGTTTTTAACATGGAAAGCTGTTCAATATAATCACATATTCCAGAATTAACCTTAACAGGCAACTTCTAATCATGCTTGGACTTAGGAACAGGCTGAAAAGACTGTGTGGAAAAATCAGGGAGTCCTGAATCAATCAATCAGTTAAGGCTACAGGTGGCAGGGGTTAGGTAACCAACAGTGAAGTTACTCCAGCCAACAATACTGTCTTCCTTTCCCTCTCCCCAGGGGCTCAGCTGAACTGATTTAATTTCAATACTGAGTAACATCTAGCTTTAGATTCAGACACCTAAAGCTAAAGTGTACACACCCATGTTGTGAGCTAGGTGTTTTAACACAGTTTAAAAAGTAGTTTGCTGATAGTCAAAAGGAGTCTGCAGAGCAATTCTATTCGATGCAAAGCAGACACCTCCAGTCGGTCAGCTAAACTGTCTTCAAGATGCCACTGACTTTCCCGGAAGATCTACACGGATTATAATGGGAGCCCAGGCCCAAAACCCACACACTCCTTTTCTCTCTCTGAAAAGGCAAGTCAACGCATCACCCCTAATACCCAACACCACCAGTGCGCAGCCTGTTCACTCGGTAGAGATCTTTCGCCGCTGCTGCCACTCTGATAGTGAAATCCAGACAATTCTTGAAGGGAACATGGTGTGAAATACACAATTCGAACAATCTTTAAGAATAATCTAAGAACACACACCTGTACATAATGCCCAGTGTGGACTCCCTGTGCTTTATCAAACTCACTCTGCCATCATTCCCCCGTTTGTGCTGGTTGGATACGCTGCAGATTTGTACAACAACCTCCCAAAGGTCTTTGGCTGTCCGTCTACTTTCTTTGGGACCTGGAAGTTCTTTGCATGTAGCAGCCAGCAACTGCCCCAGCTATGCAATGCAAGAGAAAAAAGAATACAGTAACTGCAGCTTCTCTGAATATTGACTACAGCAAAGGAATTACTGGTATTTAAAATGGCTAAGCAAGTGATTTTATGTCACAAACTACAAAGCATTGTGGCTAAACTCTGCAGCAGAGGACACTGATGTGGAACCTGGAAGACAAGAATTAAACAACAGAGGGTTTTTCCCTTTATTAGTTTCCTTAGGGTATATTTCATTCCTACAGGCTCCAGAAAACAAGCTTTACACTCCACTTAAGTATATCGCATAAAACCTAAAAAACATAAAACACAGTTTTATAAAGACTGGCTCCTTAGAATTCCCTTAACTTTCATGTAATAATTTGAACTGAAACTGGCACCCTCTGCTATACAGGAAAAGCTGAACCTCAAAATGAAATTAGGAAATACTACAGGTAAGGAGAGCAGGCTGAAAAGGAATCTCTCCTGTAATACGATCTACATTCCTCTTCAGTGCCTGACTCTGAAGTAGAAACACTGCTGTAGAACCATTCTGAAAGTAAAGTTTAAAAAAAGGCAGTGCTTAAATATCCCCAGAACTTCAACACCAGTTTTGGGTTCAAAAACTGAACACCACATTTGGAAAAAACAAGTGTCTTAGGAACAGAAAGACAGCCAGACATGAAGCCCGAGATCTGTACTCTTCTCATACCTCCTACATGAATCGAGGCTGAGTTCCAGCTGAGAGAAGAGTCCTTTATGGAAGAGCTACAGAGCTTCCATCAGCTTATGGACCATAACCACACATGCCTGAAGCTTGTGGAACCAACCTCCGCTGGCAGTCAACAGGGGCTGAGATGCAGTTTGGTTTATTTGTTCTTGCAGCACAGCCTCCGTGTCTTTTGCAAACTGTGAAACACACTTGTTGCTCAGCCCTGCTGCCTTCTACACCAGACAGTTCATTACAGCCACAAAACCCAACACTCTTGGGACAGAAGGGTACTTGCTTTTAAAAGTATAAAAGACTTCAACAGAAAGAATTTAATTACAACCTGACAAGGCTTTGAGACTGAGAACTTGTTACCTTCACGTAAGGGTTAGTTTGAACCAGAGGCAACGGAACTTGCATGGTCAAATACTCATTCTCACGCCAGTTTAACAGGAAGGCAACACATTCTTCAGCTATAACCTGTCGAAGAGGAATATCTGGAAGAAAACAGGTTCTTTGCTTAATGACTTTTTTCTGAGAAAACACAGTGTTACACAGAATCATGGAATGGTTTGGGTTGGAAGGGACCACAAGGATCATCTAGTTCCCACCTCCCTGTCATAGGCAGGGACACCCTACACTAGACCAGATTGCCCAAAGCCCCATCCAACCTGGCCTTGGACACTGCCAGGGATGGGGCCTCCACAGCTTCTCTGGGCAACCTGCGCCAGTGCCTCACCACCCTCACAGGGAAGACCTCGTTTAAGTGGCACTGAACAGAAACTGTCAGTGTTTAGCAATGTATAGGCATTGTGATGTTGCTGTTCTCATTTCCAGCTTCTAAAAGCTAACCAAACCTCTAAAGACTCAAGCCAGCAAACTTCACTGTTGTTTTTCCAATTATACACCTAAACTGTAGGTTTACAATACAGTTGTTTTCTTTCTTGCCTTTCTCTCAGGCTTTGTGCTTTACTGCATCCCAGGGAGGCCAGCAATGTACTTACCAGGTACTCTCATTTCCAAATATCCTCGGACTCTGCTTATAAGATCAGAAGGAGGACGTTCTCCAGAAACACCAGCTCCAGCTTCGTGAGTGTAAATGTCCAAAAGTAACATTTCATTCAGCATGACTTGACGGAGTTTTGGAGAAAACTCTGTCACAAGCTCCAAGCAAGCTGCAAAAAGCTGTTTTGCATGGACAAAATCCTGCAATAAAGAGGATATGCATTAATGGTTCCTAATGGATTCATAAGGGAGAAGCCCTATCCTGGCTGAACCAGCCTCAGCATCCATTATTCTTATCGTTGCTCAAGCATCTCACAATTACTATTTATATCTTTGAGTACTTTGGACTTACTATTAACAGTTCCAGATTTTTCAAACAAAACAAGAAATCTGACCAAAAAAATCATACCAGAAGTAACTACTGGCACATTAGACACAGTCTGGTTTTACTTTGTAGTTACCAAACTACAGTATTGTCAATTACAAGGCAAATAAAACAGCATTCCAATAAATTCTATATGCAAAATGGACAAAAGAACAGCGCTTCTTATCAGTAAGTCAAATCACCGCTGGGTTTAGAGTCAACATGATTTAGTACCTCATAACTTCATTCATACCAAGTTTTGATTATTGCCAGGCCCAACTCACTGGAAAGCCATTATCCTTGCTCTACTGGTGGAACTTTGAGAGACAAATATTTAACCATTATATGACACACGGAGCTTGTTACTACACCTTCTTCACCTCCCAGTTTTTCAATTCTTTTTCTCAAAAAGGGCTTCCCGTCTTTTCAACTCATTGAAATTCAGTTGCCCAAACTCACCAGTAGCTTCAGATGGTTTGCTCACCTTAATCGCACAGCAGTGTAATCCCTTCGCCATAAGGATGTAGACCAAATCCCTAGTCAGATTGTCTTTGATTCCTAAAATAACATTGCCGTAAACATTTGGTACTTCCCACTGGGAGAGAAATACATAGGACATTTGCACAGAAACAGGTTTTAGAATTCACATCACTGGTTAAAACATTAAAAAAAATCAAATATTGAAAACTATTGTCGTTTAAGTGCCAACTCTTTCATTTTTATGTCTAATCAGAAGTAACATATTGCTCATATAGAAGTACAATAGGCTAGCTACCCTACGCTGTTCATACTCTCAATATGCAATAATTGGGATGGCAAAAAAGACAAGAAATCCTTACTTTAAAAAAAAATACCTTCCCCTCTCCTGCTCCCAGCTTTTAATGACAGAAATTTAAGCTAAAATAATATTGCCAATTAGTCAGAAAACTGAAAGCAAAAGCTACAGAAATTTTTCTCACAAGTAAAGCTTGTGGTACAGTAATTCCTTGAAACAAAAGGTTATACATTTTCTTGTAATACTCTTCATAGAGACTGTGAGTTCGGGCACGTATCAGCATTCTTATTAAACCACCATTATGCGGAGAAAGGGAAACAAAAAAAAATTCATCGCACTGAGGATCTGTGAGAAAATATTTACTGTTCATTGCAGGATGATACCTAACCAACCTTGAATTACACTCTGTCAGGACCACACAAAATAAGTTACCTTATTCGAAACTGTCCAGAATTGGCGTTCTGAAGTCATACCATACAACTCAATTAAGATCTGGCGAATCCTCCAAGGATCTACTGACAATATGAGCTGATGTTCAAGCTGGCCAATATTGACACTTGGTGAAGCTAGAAGAAAAGCAATCAGGTCTTCAGCGCATTCCTTCTTAATGTAGATGCTTACATTTTTTTAGCATATAACATCTTAAGCATAACACAGTAAGAACAGCAGATACATCAATGCTTTTGTAGGCTCCTCACATCTCTTCGTGCCCTTCCACAAACACCTTGTGCTGGCTTCCCAGCTCTCTGACCTAAAGGGCTGCTTGCAGTGCTCCCTTTTCTCACACCAGCAGCTCTGAGTATTCCCTTATCCTTGCTACAGTGAAGCAACAGGTTCAAGATCTGCACAAAAAGAAGTGTTCCTATACTGCCTTAGTGAAAACATGTATTTTCACAACTGGCTTAAGTCAATCCAAGACTGTATTAGAACTGAAAATGTTAAGTTCCTTCCAGCTCCAGTCACCATGTGGCACCTCTTATGTTAGCTTTGACTTGTGCAGCTGCACAGCCAGCCAACTGTATCTGGGAAATGAACTGGCCCAGAAGATCTATGTTTCACTTCGGTAGGTTTAAAACTTCATCCAGATGGCGTCCCTGGTTCAACTCATCGCACAGTCAGATTTAAAACAACTGTCATACCTCTCTTTCACTTGGTCAGCTAGGACACATTCGTTTGAGCGTATCTTTTATACTCAGTTGAAACACAAGCAAGTAACAGTCACCTTCTTGAACAAGTAGGATATTCCCAACTGAAAACAGGAAGTATTCTCTCTAAACTTTTTCTGAGAACAGACCTGCACACCTCAAGGATGGAAACAAGTAACTGCCTGCATATAACTTAATGGAAATGCTGAGAAAATTACCTGGGATATCATAAAAAGAAGTCACAGGTTTTGTGCACAGGTTGATTCGAGGAGATCTTTTTCGCATTTGATCGATGAGCAGCTTCCGTTCATCATCTTTCAGCAGTTTTATGAACAGCTCATGAGATGAAATCATAAAGACAAGCTGAAGATCTTCCAAACTCAAACACATGTTTCTAAACAAATAAAAAGTTAATACATGAACAGGAAGAAGCTGCTTATTTTTCCAATTACACATTCTCAAAACATTTATTGTGTTGTATTACATTGCTTACAAAGCGTACATTCATGTTTACTTGATACAGGCACATACTTGAGAAATGCTGCCATTTTTCTCTTCAGTGCTTCAGAAGCACTTTCCAAGTTTATTGATCTTGAACAAACCTGGGAAAGAAAGCAGTAAATAATTAAGCAGCCCCCTAGAACTCTTAAAATATTTAGTTACAGACGGTGTTACTAATTGTGAGTCACAAAACTGGGCAGTACCAGACAGCAGCCCCCTCTCTCAAGGGAGGCAACAAAGTTATCTGATAAACACCGCAGCCATCACAGATGGATCCGTTTCTTCCAACCTGTACACAAGACAGGCTCTTTCAGACAACTGTCATCTTCCCTCAGACAACAGTCACCATTCCTCTTTCCCATTCCTCCGATATTCAGGTGTACTGATGCAGAGTGTCGCAGTATCAGCCAGCCTCACAAGATCGTTAAGTATGTAACAAAGGTTTTTTACATGACTTTAAAAAAGAACCAAGTTTTCTAAGTGCAAAATCATAAGATCCACTACAACTAACAGTTTAAAAAACCCCACTAAAAAGCAGTAGTTAAAAGGTAACTAGACAGTTGAATTTAATTGCCAGCTTGCAAGAAATGACTTGGGAAACATGTTTCAGTCCTAACATGAGCAGCTGATGGAACAGCTTTTCTTTCCTCTTCATGAAGTACAGAGTACTGTCAGTCAATTTTTGCCAAGTGCTTGAAGAGACAAGCAAAAAACAAGGCTCAAATTAAACAAAGATGATACTAAAATAAAAACAAAGCAATAAAAGGAACTAAGTTTAGTTTGAGCTGAGTTTCCTAAAAAGCTTCAGTGAGGGCAACAGTTTAAGTCTCATATATACAGTAACTGAAGATCACTTCACAACATACTAACTTTTACAGCGCTGGTAAGGAAAAGCGGTCCTCTTCAACAGATTTTTTTTTCCTAATATCTCTGTCTTGGAGAATTTGATTTTTTTGTTACTTGAAAACAAATATTCAACAATATGCTACATAATTTAATGTTGTCAGGAATTGCAACAATTTCAAATCCAAGTTGAAGCAACAGGTCAACATTTGCTCCTCCCCAAGAGATGGAAACGTAGCTATGAACAAAGATGCAAGATTGATTACATAACAGCGTAACCACTAACTGCAAAGAAACTGAATAAAGTTAGCAAAGTTACCTTAGAACGTATTTTTCTCTGCTTCAGAAATTTGAGCATTATTTGCAACAATAATTCGGTTATACGGGGAAAGAGACAGCTCGCTAAATATCATTGCTCCTTCTCGCTTCAAATAATTTCTTACCTCAAGGAGAAAGTCTATTTTCTCTTTGCTGGGTTTCAGGAACAGCTGACAAAACTGAATATCAACTGCTAGACCCTGCAATATATCGCAGACTGTGTTGCACACGCAGACTTTGAAACAAACTTCATCCAGAGCATCATTCCTGCATGAACACAAAACCAAAGATCACAGAACTCCTCTGACAAACACAGTGTTGATATCACAGCAAAGCTCCACGTACCAAGTTTGGAGCACACGCCTCTGTCCAAGACTGCACTCTGAAAACTTGACTCAGGATCTACTTGAGACTACCCAGGACCTAGGGTTTTTTTGAAAGAAAAAAAAAATTCCTCCCTGCCCACAGCTCCGTTTCACCACAGACTTCATTATCACTTCACACCGAGCACCACTGGAACTCTAACTACAGCAGTGTGACTGACACAAAGGTGCATCACTTCTTGGCAAGCACGCCCTGACCACAGCTGACAGCCCAAAAGACTTTAGGAATATTTATGCATCTCAGATTATACAATCATTGGACAAAAATGAAAACAAATAACCAGAACTTATGGCTTCCTTCTCCTCAACCTTCTCTGTGCGCCTTGAAGTCATGTTCCTCCATCCTCCTCTGTCTAGTACTCATGACAGAAAGTGCTCTGTATCAGCCATATCAGAGATGAAAATACCCCTACATAGTGCTACTCTACAGCCTCCAAGATCTTCTTCTGAGAGATATTTGACTCCTCCCTGGCTGAAGTGAAAGCTGAATTCAACAACTACTACGCTCTTACACAAGAGGCTGTCACCATCAATATTCCTTTGTCTTCACACACGTGTTTGTAAAACTGAGCCTCTCTCACTGCAACTGAAATACCTGTAGGCACCTTCCCTTCAGAGAAGAATTAACATCACGATCATATGGAGATGTTTTTCATACAGCCCTGATTCAAATGCCTAAGCTCCACAGAAGGTTGAATTTTGGATGTGGCCATGTGCTCAGCATTTCTCAGTTTGGAGCCATCCACAAGCTGCCCTTGTAATGTGCCTAATTCTGCTTATTGTATACATTTTTTCTTGTTATAAACGTACCATACTAATCCTTCAGCTCCGGACTAGTTCAGCAGTGCACAAGCCTCTTAATTGCAGGAACAGTGGCAGCGTAGTGATCTAACAAAGTACAAATCTCCTACAGTATTACTGCTTAGTATGACTAGCCTGACCATCTTGGACTTCAAGTTTTAGAAGATGTCTAAAGGGGCATTAACTTAGTTACTGATTTTTTATATACATACACACACACATATATATATATGACCAATTACAACTTTTACCACTTCAACGATTTTTAAATTTATGTAAGTGTTAATATTCATTAAATTTTTCCCCATCTATGGCCAGTGAGATGCATGACAATGTAGCTCCTCAGCTGGAAGATGTAGTTCAGCCTTTATTTCTGTCAGCAACAGTCTGAAGTTTCTTGGAGCTAAGTAATTTGTTGCTAAAATATTTGGAAACTTTCCATGAAACACTCATGAAAATTACTTTTCATCGTCATTGAACAGATCATTATTTGATGTCTCACCCTTGTCGAGCTTTTTGGAAGAGTTCTCTCAGCACCGATTGCCTGAACTGAACAGGTAAACTGAGGGTTAGATTATCTTCAAGGAATATCTTCACTATGTCCTATAACACAAGCACAGTTGGAATAGTCAATGGATAATGCAAAAGATTAGATAATTTTTTTCTGGTAAAAATAATTAAGCTAACAGAAGCAGCTGGCATCCATATGCAATACTAAAAATTCATTAAACAACCAGAAAGGGACCAAACCAACAAAACAGTTCTCTACCATCAGAGAACCAAAGGAAAAAAAAATCCCCACAAACTTGCACTTCTCAGCAGCACCATTCCCTGAAACCCAAGAATTAGATTCTACCTGAAAATTCCATACATCAGCTAGTAGGAATTATTTACACTGTATGGAATCCAGCTATCAGATACGTATCAGACTGTGTAATACTCCTACATACGTGTGTTCTAAAACCGTATTTAATGGTTAACTGGAACACTTAAATTTCTTAATATCCAAATCAGTTCAGGTGGAATCATCCACATGGAATGATAAAGAAACCCTCAAACATACGTGGGTTTATTTAAGCACCCTACCTGATAGTTGCCAGATTTCATACAGCTATGGATTTGACTATATGGAGTTGCCTGTTGAGATGCATCATCAGAAGATGAGGTAAGAACTCCACAAGCTTGACAGTACCCAGCTAACCGTTCCTCATCGATGGTGAAATGAAGTGATGATGAACCATTCTGAAAAGTAACAGTTAATATTTTGGTCACTAAGATTTGATTATGAAACACAAGCTTAACCCGGAAACACAAACAGAAACTCAGTTTCCCCAACTAACAGCAAAACAACAAAATCATAGAATCACTAAGGTTGGAAAGGACCTCTGAGATCATCAAGTCCAACCGTGAACCTAACACCACCGTGCCTACTAGACCATGTCCTGGAGCGTCCTATGTGTTTTTTGAAGATCTCCAGGGACGACGACTCAACCACCTCTCTGGGGAGCCTGTTCCAATGCCTCACTACTCTTTCCGTGAAGAAGTTCTTCCTAATATCCAATCTGAACCTGCTTTTTTAATAGCATACTTTTTTATGTGCTCTTTACAGCTTAGACGAGGTTTTGTTTATTTAAAGAAAAATTTAAAGTTTGTAGTTTTGGGAATATAAATATGAAGAAAAATAAAAAAAGGAAGCATACCTTAGTTGCAAATTAAACCAGACAATTTAACTTTCCTTTGGAAATCTGATTAAAATAGAACAGGAAGTGCTGTATGGTTACCTTCCTCAAAAGCACACCACCACACTCAAAATAACACAATGGACACAATATACTGTTCAATTGTGTTAATATTAGTACTGGAGATGTTATTCTTGCATTTTGTTTACCAGTACAATTTGTGTAAGAGAATATTCATGACGAAATGTAGAACAAAGCAGCAACATGTTGCAGTCAATATTTCAAACAAGGCACAATGTGAAAAAACAAAAATTGCTGTCAAAATCCCATGAAGTTTCTTTAAAGACCAAGTTATTAAATTGCTAAAGAAGGAAGCAGTAATTTAGATAAGGTTTTTTAGATCACTTGAACACACATGCTAATAAAACACTCACCTTTGCAATCAACTCCTTTATTCTGGAAAACTTTTCTTTAGCATTTTCATGAACAGCTGCATTTGTATATCCTTGTTGAAAATAAATTGCACCCAAATCATAACAAACCTGCCAATAGCACATTTAAACTCAAGATTAAGTATTTCAGGTCAAACCTTACACATACTTTAAACTATTTCTAGTTTTATCTAGTGTACTGACATACACTGCATATCTTTCCTCGCGTACTTTAATTGTTTCCTCTTTAACTGCGATCTCAGTACAGGTAATTCTGCACAGACAGTACAAAACAATTTCCACGTCATCATTAAGAACGGTGCAATAAACCATCCCTCCCATATAACGATTTACTCCGGAGGGAGGCAACAGTATTTACAGTGTTGAAAAAAGTTCTAATAATGTAAAAATGAAGTCATTAGTATCTCATTGCATTAAAAAAAGAACACAGAAAATATTAATAGAAAAATACTGCCATTTATCTCAAAAATATTACTCAACACTTTGTCTGAAGAAATAGATATAAATTGAAAGCTTTAGTATAGAATGTAAGCTACCTGACACTCTATCTCCTCTGCGCTGATTTTCAGTCCAGCTGTGGAACTCTCTGTTTCTCCATTCACCATACCAGGCTCCATGGCTAATAAATCCAGAGTTCTTATAGTGTGGACATAAAGATCCTTGTTTAATTTAAGTGCTCCTTCCAGGACCAGGATAGAATCAGCAGCCTGCTCTTTCAACTGCGATTGTTCAAACGCATTGAAAAAATTAACCTTTTGGGTTTGAGTTTAGCTCTGGGTTTAAATTAACACTAGAAATGTAACAATACAGTATAAGGATAGTACAAAACCAAATTGTCTTATTGGTACGTAGAATCTGCTCCTATATTTCTTGTACAATAAAGAAATTTGTGATTTCTACTTCAGTTTCAGGTACTCAAAGAGGATCAAATCCTTACTTCCAATTGAAACAAAACGTTTCACCTACACCATTTTTGTCCATTTCTGGAGTATTAAGTTACATATCAGTCAGACTGTAAGTATTATTTCACAGCTGAAACAAAACCAGCTTCTGCATGAACAGCAAGACTTTTTCACAGCTTCTGATGAATTGATAGAACAGTTAATCATCATCTATGCTCATGTATTTGAAAAATATGAAAAAGTAAAAAAAATTGTAGAAAACGCATAATACAAATTCTTTAACTGATTCCAAGTAGTATAACAGTAGGAAAATGAGCTAGGCTACTTATGGAAGTATAGTGTTTATTCTTCCTCTTTCTTGTTTCTCTCAAAGGGAAACTCTTTAGGCACAACTAGCATTCTGTTGAAAGCTACATACAGACAACACTCAGCCACTACAGCTTTAAAAAAACCAAACAAACGTTTTAAGTGTTGAATTTAGCTGCTGTATGACTTTGCAGCTCAAGAATGGTATTATCTTAATTACTAATTACACACTGATTTTGTAGAGACTTGCTCAATTCATAGGGCTCTAAGGATGCGCTGATGGAAGAACATTTCAATCACAAAAATTCTATACTGCATGCAGTGTGGAAACAACACTGTCCAAAATGCACACAGTGGAACTGTAGCAAATACTAGAAGTGGCAAATATACGAATGCACTGAATCCAACAAAACTGTGATGCAATTGTTTATTTCTGTCTATCCATATTTACACGGAAACTCAAGCAAAAATAAGAGGAGAGAAAAAAAAAGTCTCACCACTTTCAAAATATTTTCAGTTAGTTCCTTTTCTTGCTGCATCTGGTTCATCCTGGAAAATACAGAAAAGAGGTCAAGATCTCAATTTTAAGCCAAACCCGCGTGTTATTTTACTTCATGTTATAGACCACAACAATCATCCATAGGCAGTTTTGCTTAATTGCATTATAAACATCATTATACAGGATCACTGACTGCTCTTATCTATCTGTAGCTGAAAAACATAACCATATAATGAAAAGATAGGTTTGGATGAGAATGTGGTTCAATAAAACAAAACTTACAAAGTTCTCGCTTTTTTCTTTAAAAAATGAGATTGTTAATACTAGCTAAATTATCATGAAGAAATCAGCTTCACAGCCTTAAGTCTCTTGAGGCTTCACTATTTAAATCTTCCCAAGCATGTGTCAGGGCAGAAGTGTGTTAATGTGTTTACGTAAAAATTAAAAGTATTTTTAAATTAAGCAAGCTACTGTAAGTTAAAACAGGATGCAAGAAACGTACCCTGTTTAAGCTAGAAAATAAGCATTCTGCCTAGACAAATTGTCATCTCCCCTTCTCCCATGATTTTTCATGCCTCTACAAAGTCACAGGGTTTATATCATATCGAAAGAGTGCAACAACAGACAAGTACATGTCTGTATCAAGCATGTCTGACAGGAAAATAAGTAACTGGAATGAATGCAAGTTCTCATGGCTACAATTAGCCATCTTAAGCAACTGTATGGTTTTAACGTGATTAAATACACTTATAAATTAATTTTCTGATTACAAAATGAGTCCAAATTAATTATGCCTGTAACTTACACATTTAACTGAGGTGGACCAGGTTTCGCTTGCTTTACAGGAAAACTGCTTTGAACAATGGTCCTTATGGCCCTGCATAAGGAAAAAATATGCAAAGAATGGTATTAGCCTCAGAAACGTAATAAGCAGATTACACACCTCTTAAAAATACTAGTTTATCATTTCAGACACATTATCCCATTAGAACACATCCTCTTCTCAAGTGCACATCTAGTATTTAAGAAATACTCATGTCCATAAAAAGCTAAACAACTGCAAGATTTTTATCTTTATAAGGTGATAGCTCAAACCACTACCTTGACTATTTTTTTTTGGGAACAAGACCAGCTGTAGAGTAGCTTTTCAGATTCAGCTCCTCACTATAACCCACCAACAGATCACAAAATTATTACTACTTTGAGATTCTTTTCCTTCTATGTTCAAGCATATTGATAGAAGAAAACATTGCTTTGTTCCATCATGAGTAAGATTATTGCCTTAAAGTAGTTTACCATCTGTTGTAGAGTAGTATTGCCATCGCAGTGGTTGGGGGTAAGCTGGACAGGTCTACGTCCACATGTTTAGTTCCTGGGGGAACTTTGCTGATACACAGAAGTTCATTCAGTAGCATGTTCAATACAGGAACAGACAAACTATTAAAAAAAAAAAAAAATCACATACTTTATGTAGCAATCTTACTTCTGGAATGTTTAAATAATATACACTACTATTCAGTACTCTACTAATACCTAACATCCCATGGAAGTAAGGGTAGTATGTTTATTTAGCACAACGAAATGCTCTATCAGATGGCATTCTACATCAGGTACATAAGGCAGTTGCCAGTGTTAGCAGTGTAAATTAAGCTGAAGTTGAAGGTTGCCCTGACAGCCAAAGTACTACTATTAGCCCCCACACACACACACCCCCAGAACAACCCAGTCACCTGTAACAGCAGGTCCCAAGGAATATGAAATTCTTCTCAAAGCATTCCTAGATCATACTTCCAGAAAACCACCACATTTCCATTGCAAATGGAATTTCACTTAAGTAAAGGGAACATTTCTCTGTGCTATTACGGCTTCTCTCCCTTTCTGCAGCATCCACTACCAAACAGTGAAGTTAAGACTGGGAACTGGAATAGAACACTGTACAGGAGCACTGTAAGCTCTATCACGTAAAATATACATTAGCTGGGACAGAACCCTCCTTGATAAAATGAGAACGCATGCAGGACAGACTGCATCACTCCGAGCTTTTGAGGTATAATTTAATGCAACTGAAACACTAGTGCTATTTAAACCTTATTCAAAATTAGAAGTGATCAGCTACTGCCAAAGTACCTTTGATCCTGTGAAGAATTTGCATTCTTCACAACCAGTACTGAAAACAACCAGCGAAACTACACTTCCAGCAAATAAAACCAGAATTCCTGTTTAACAAATTTTAGGTACTGTGTAGCAGACTCCAGGACTGTTATCAAGTTATTTTAAACTAACAAATGCAGTTTTTACTATGTGAGATCCAGGAATCTTGCTTTCATTGGTAAGAGTAGAATGTCATCCAACTGTTTAACAGCAGGAGTTTTAGAAAAAAGCTGGGCTCAAGTCATTATTTTATTCCTTTTCAACTACCATGACTGAAGCTTTGGGTATAATTGGTTAAAAAAAAAGGTATGATTCTTAAATAAGAACAATCTTAGAGTTCTTGTTCTGTTAGCTTGTGAAGCCTAACTACTATATAGAGATACTAAATTAGTAGTTGAAATGCCTTCAGATTGGTTGTCAAAAAAACCGCCACTGATGGACAACACAATCCTATCAAAACCCAGAATCATACCAATAGTGTCATACAGAAAGGCTGATTTTTTGAATCAGGATTATACCTGCATTTTAAGAAGGTACTAACTGACAAAATACAACATGAATAAAGGTCAGTATAAGTTCTCCCTGCAAGAAGGTAAACAACCTTAAAAACAAAAAACCACACACAAAAAAAGCCCTCTTGTACACATTCACATACATCTGCTTTCACAGCCAGAGTACATTTATAAAAAAACCTATTGTAATACCAGATACTCTTGTCCATACAGTATTTGTACATCTAACCACAATAAAGGTTTCTGTTAACTCTCTGCAGTTGTGCAGCATCTTGCAAAGGCACTTTGGCAAGCAGAAATCCCGCCTCACATTTCACTACGGCAGACAAAGATGACATAGCTTAACAGGTAAAACTATTATTGGGGAGGGGGAAAGGGAGCAAGATAACTTCATAGGTAAAAATCAAGGACATCTCGTTCCAAGCACCTTTTACTGCTCATTATTAAAAAAAAAAAACAACAAACCATAATACAATAATAGAACATTATAAAAAAAACCCAAAAGCCTAATAGTACAAGCGAGAAATACAAATAGAAGTATACAGGAAGAAACAAGCCCTGCCAATAATTTGAAGGAATATAGTTTTTTCAAAATCTGTCTGAAACTAAAAAAAATTCTATATAAGATCATAAAGAACATATAATTCTCAGATCAACTGAAAAGAAGTAAGACAACATAGCATGATCATATTTTTAAAGAAATTTTAACATATTCAGAGTCAACGTCACCTAATGAAGAACTTTCTTCTTCCAAGGTGTCTGCAAGCCAAATGTTCTGTTTAATATCTTTATCAATGATCTGGATGAGGGGATTGAGTGCGCCTCCAGTAAGTTTGCAGGCAACACCAAGTTCGGCAGGAGTTTGGATGTACTTACAGGTAGGAAAGCTGTACAGAGGGATCTGGACAGGTTGGATCGATATGAGGTTTAAGAAGGCCAAGTGCTGGGTCCTGCACTTCGGTCATAACAACTCCAGGCAGCGCTACAGGCTTGGGGCAGAGAGGTTGGAAAGCTGCCTGGAGGAAAAGGACCTGGGGGTGTTAGTTGACCAAGTTAGTTGGTGACCAAGACAGGCAACAGCATCCTGGCTTGTATCAGGAATAGTGTGGCCAGCAGGACCAGGGAAGTGATCATCCCCCTGTACTCTGCCCTGGTGAGGCCGCACCTGGAGTGCGGTGTCCAGTTTCGGGCCCCTCACTACAAGAAAGAAATTGACCTGCTGGAGTGTGTCCAGAGAAGGGCAACGAAACTGGTGAAGGGACTGGAGCACAGGTCTTATGAGGAGCGGCTGAGGGAACTGGGACTGTTTAGCCTGGAGAAGAGGAGGCTGAAAGGAGACCTGATCACTCTCTACAACTACCTAAAAAGAGGTTGTAGCCATGTGGGTGTTGGTCTCTTCTCTCAGGTAACAAGTGAAAGGACAAGAGGAAATGGCCTCAAGTTGTGCCAGGGGAGGTTTAGATTGGATATCAGGCAAAACTTCACCAAAAGGTTTGTCAAGAACTGGAACAGGCTGCCCAGGGAAGTGGTTGAGTCACCATCCCTGGAGGTATTTAAAAGCTGTGTACATGTGGTTTTTAGGGAGATGGTGGTAGACTTGGGAGTGTTAGATTAATGGTTGGATTCCATGATCTTAAAGATCCTTTCCAATCCAACCAATCCTATGGAAATTACAACTGAGGAAAGCATTGTCCCACTAAGATTTTACACTGCTAAAGTGCAGTTCCATAATGTGCTTAGCACTGTCAGAGAAAAGTAGTTCCCAACTGTTCTACCTCAGACCATTCAGTAGCTGAAATTATCTGGGTTAAAAAAATTCGAAGGAAGAGACGCAAAGGTATAGTTTGTCTGTTTCACCCACAGTCAGTTCAATGACCGAGGTCACAGATATAAGCTGTGCTTTACATCAACAACACTGGAGCAAGACCTGCAACTTCAAGCTTAAGGGACACTTAAGCTAGTTTTGTCACTGAAGAGACCGTAACAGAGACTGTAACCCAAAATTCATCTTTATGCCGTTTAGATGTGCACATCTCAATGCCTAAGACCCACTATTCTTCCTCTCTAAATCACCAACAGTATTGATTTGCTCATAGACACTGCTTTAGCAAAACCCTTTTCTAACTCGCAGATGAAATCAAACTTGATTTCAGTTGTCACACCCAAGACTCCTCTTAATATAAGAAAGGGAGCAGGAGATATTTCCATTTGTTAAAATAAAGATCTCAAGCTCCTTCAGTTTAGTAATTTCAGCATGAAGATGTACAGACTATACCTTTTCTCTAATACATCCAAATCCCACTTCAGATGAGCAGCAACTTTAAGAGCAAAAAGTTTTAAAATGCGGTTTCTTTTGTTATCAGGTGGTGGCTGGACTTGGTTCTGTTCATTCACTGTTGGTTTTGAAGCTTGTTCCAAGAACTGGACAATCAGCTGTACAGGTGGCGGATCTGCAAAAGACACAGACACTCTTCAAATTCTTTGTAAGCCCAGAAATTAATTTGTTGTAGCTACGAACAGGTATCTTCATTGTAATTTATACAGCTGACATTGTCACCCAGAAGATTCTAAGCCCACAGGGTATCTTCCTTATGCAGACTCAAATCAGACTAATAATATATATTTGTTTAACCTTTGAGTTTACTTGACCATGGTAACCACGCTCTCATAGTTTTATTTATTTTTACTATTTTGTATTAGTTATGTTTCAGTACTTGCATCTACAGAAAAATAAATGCTGCCTTACCAAAATCACAAGTTAGCTGTTGTAAAAATATATACCTACTTGTAAATATATTTTAAAATACAGAAGATCACTACAAGCAACTGCTGATACTTCTGAATACATTTAGAAGATTGTTGTTAAACCAATCTAAACCTAAGTTTCTCCCTTACAATACGGGTCCCTTCAGTACCTGTTTTGAAAAATTGAAGCCAAATCATAACTATTGCCCACTCATTGAACTTTGTAACGCATAAGACTAGTATTAATCATTATTTTTCATTGAAAAGTAGCAGTACAAGATCTAAGCACAAATATACAGCCTGACTATGCTTAAATTTACTTTTTGTAGAGGCAACACTGTCCCAGGTTCTCCTGTTTCCTCCACCTGCTTGTAGAATTCAGGTACTGAAAAGGCAATTCCCCCTTCTGATCATGAAAAGAACAGCTACTTTAAAATATGGTCACTTTCTTAAAATACCTCAGACTAGATTTCTATTAATTCCAGGCCTAAGACGACAAAGCAATTTCAGAATTGAACCTTTAGGAGGACTCTAGTACCTGGCACCAGCAAGACGTTAATGAGAGAAAACCAGTTGCAAATTGAAATGATTTTTTTTTTAAAGAAACAGCACTTCACACTGTAAAAATAAACAACTTACAACCTTTTCACAAGCAAAATTCACATATGCAAAAGGAAAAGTGATCTACCGCACAGGAAAGACGGAAAAATGACGTTATTAAGGAAGAAATTTAACATTAACACGAGAAAACCGCCCTGTTGGTTGCGTTAACTGAGGTAGCACAGCCGTGGCTGCGCGCCCCCCGGGCCTGACGGCGCCGCCTCTCGCCCCCCCCCCNNNACCGGGCAGCGGAGCCTCCGCGCCGCCACCCTCCCTCCCTCCGCGCCCAGACCTGCCCTCCGGGCGGGGGCTTGCTCGCCACCGCGTTACCCGGCGCCGGGGCAGCAAAGCCCCGCAGCGCCTCCCCAGGGGGGGGAGAGCTAGCGGGCGGGGGGCGGGGCCGGTGGGCGGCCGGCG
>VWZZ01005661.1:41849-103343 GCA_013399095.1 Psophia crepitans
GGGGGTTTAAGGAAAGGTTAGATGCAGCACTGAAGGACATGGTTTAGTGGGTAATAGGTGGGGGGGGGTCGGTTGGACTGGATGATCCTTGAGGTCTCTTCCAACCTTAATGATTCTATTCTATTCTATTCTATTCTATTCTATTCTATTCTATTCTATTCTATTCTGTCGACCAATTGTGCCAGTAACTTTAAAAGCACTGAATAGAAAACAATAAAAAACCCCTTAGCACTTCAGAGCTTTCCAGCACACTGTAAGCACCTATTAATACTCACAAATCACGCCAGGCACGGGGAGCTGCCCCCGTTTCAGAGAGGTAAGAGAGAAAGGTGATTTCACCATCGTCACAGGGGTGAGCGTTTAAGTCAGCATTAGATTTCAGCAGCTCCTGACTCCCTTTCCATGCTCAAACCACAGTCTTTTTTTTTTTTTTGGGGGGGAGGAGTAGGAGGAAGCGAAGGGGAACAGGGCAGGTTCCCCATGCTTTCTGTCTTGAGGATTCCAATTTTTGCCTTGACTGTCCTGACTGAAAGAATTCAGTTCCAGCTTTTGCCTGGATTTCCTTCTAGCTTCTCTTCACACCTGCTATCAGCTCTTCTGTTTTCCAGCTGCAGACGTTGAAGAAGGGTTCCACATGGAAAGCAAAGTTGGAAATAAAAGCTTACTGAATAGAAACTTTTCCCAGTTCTCACAATCACTTTTAAGAGTGTAAAATTATCACACCAGGAAACTGCTATCCACAGCTAGGATCCTGGCACCCTTTTTCCTTCTTTACAGGCAACTAGAAAAAAAGGTCAGACAAGGAAAAAGTCTCACACAGTTGAGCAGCCTGTAAGAGTGAGTGAGGTGGTGTGTGCGATGTCAAGGGAGATTACAGTTTAGGAAGATAAAACAAAAGCTGACAAGAAAAACAGAAATGTAAAATGTTTTATATTTAACATTTGTAACAATTATTTCACATTTTAAAATGAATGCAATTTTCAAGAAATGCCCTACGCATTGCTACCCACCTGATAGGATGCATATTAATACTAGGGAGAAAATAATTCAAGCTCTTGCATCTACGATAATTCTAGTAAGTCACTGTGCTCTACACAAATAAAAATAGATACTTTAATGCTATTCTATACAAATCCTACTTTCCAAAGTTTTCAAGAAAAGTCATGATTTAAAAGTCTTTGCACTTCTACCATTAAATGTTTGTACAGTGCATATAAAAAGATCCCTGGGAAAAGTGAGTATATCACACTACTGTAACTAAAAACTTGCATCAAGTTACTTGATGTACCTTTTATATATAAAAGGGCATTTTTAAATGTAGTGTCCATATGTCATGGCAATGTATCAAGTCCCTTTAATGCCATTATAAATGTTCGTTTGAGACCTTATAGAGTTCCCTAAGCTTGTCAAACTTTGACCCCCACTCTTGGAGGCAATCGTAATTTAGATCTTCATCACCACAAATGGAGTCTAAGGAACTCAGGCTCCCTGCTAGAGAGCATTGCCCTTCTAAGCAATAAAAATGAATAGTGTCCGCTGGAAGACTCTGTAGATCATTGTCTGCGTCCCAAATAATTTGAGAAACGTATTCCTTGAAGTCTGGGACGCTGGTAACAGCTGATGTTGATTGTTTCTGATGTGCATGTTTTGGGAGTGAGTCTCTTTTTGGGCCGTTGGGTGTCCTGGAGTGTGGAGCCGCTGCCTTCAAGAAGTGGGGAATGGTATGGAGGGGTTTCTTCAGTTCATCTATATCATAAGCATTCTGGAAAAAGAAAAAAAAAAGAATGCAAATATCTGAGAGAAACAGCCCAAAAGGAAACAGGTTCCAAAAATGTTTTAAAACTCAATGCAACATAAAATTGGATTCTGTGAGTTTTCTCCAAACTGAAGAAAAGAGAGGGCCTAGTTCAGAGGGACGAGTTCAGATCACATCAAATCCCTTTGCATAATGGTAGTCTTCACCTAAAGCAAGAATGGTGTGTCCACAGCAGGCCCCTCAAAGATGGCCACAGATGGCCAGCATCATGAAAAGTACAGAGAGGGTTGAAACAGAAGCCTCCCACTCATGAGTACCTCAGGTTGGAGAAAAAAAATATAATCAATTGGCTAAGGACAGTCAGATAAATAAAAAGTCTGGGAAAGGAAGGTGATCAGAGGTTTGATTCGCATCATACCTGGTCACGTTCTCCACCTCCTTCTTCATTATAATTGAAGACATTTTCTCTAACATCCTCCCAGCTTTCACGCTCTTCAGGAATGTGGTAAATTCCTCCTTTCCGAAACCCTGAGCTTCCCCACTGACTCCACACCGTGTAGGAGACCAAGAGTGCTGGAAGGAATACAGACACTTATTTGTTGTATGACATATGACAAAGTTTGATGCAAGATAAACAAGTAGTTATATGACCCCTGAGATAGTAAATCAACTCTTAATCTGACAACCATTTTCCCGGCTAAGAAATGCATAATTGTTAAGATATAAACAGCTTATATTCAGGAATGTAAAGAATCATCTATGTATATTACATCATAAACTTCATTAAAAGGGTATTTTACTTACCTAAAGGAATCCATTTAAATAGAAGGCATTTTGGCCAATCTCTGGCCTTTCACCAATCCTGAGTAAATAAGATACCCAAAGTAAGTAAAACACTGTTTTAATGAAGGTTACAAGTGTAATATTATCAGGGAGTCTTTACTATTCTGAGATGTGTATGCAGTTTTTCTTTATCAATAGAAGAAACAGTTTTACGGTGTTATTAACTTTTCAGCCAAAGTGCGCCTGATACCAGACACATTGTGAACAACTCTTTCTGCCCCATACTCTTAACGAGGCTTGCCTGTTAAGATCATAAACTTTCTAGAGAAAGATCTCTGCCTTCCTAATATATGAACAGCATGTACTAGCTACCTAATACAAATGTAAGAGCTCAGGGCAAGTGGGAGTTTCAGGTGGATGTGGCCGCACACAGATTTGCAACATAGAAAGCAAGCTGTTTTTTTAAGAAGGATTGAAAATAAGTGATTCTGAAAGATAGAAGTCCTAAATTTGCTTGAACTGCCTTCAACACAAGTAAACTGTAACTATGTGCAGTTGCCTGTCTTTCAGAATACTCAAATGAACTCCCAACTGGTGATCTCCAGAAAAATTGACACCCTGGTCACAAGGGTAAAGCAGATTTGATTCAATGGAGCAAGGTACAAGATTAAAAAGAAAGACAAAAAGTACTTGCTTTCCTACCTAGGAACACAAGGAGGCACATGCTGATCGCTAGAATAGAGCCAGAGCTGAGTCCAACAGGTCTTCCAGCCTTCACCTGGCTAATTTCACACCATCTTCCCTTGTAACCTTCAGGGCACTGGCAGACAGTCTTATCTTGGGATTGAGCCACGCAGGTACCTCCATTCCTACAAGTCCAGTGTCCACAAGGTGAGGAGGTACAGTGTCTGAGCCCTGTAAGGTTGTCAGTCACTTCTACTTTCCCAGCTGGACACCTGAACAACAAAAGCAGAAGGTATCTTTTAGGCAGGCAAAGAACCTGGAGTTGCGCATTGTTTTGTGCAAAGTTGGATACTATTTTGTTCAGGCAAATAATTAAAGACTTTCTTTTCAAGCAATCCCAAATCCACACTGAGAGTATGAAATAGATGTAAACTCTAACATAGTGAGCTAGTAGGCTCATGAAAACATGAACGTATGTTCTGCTTTCCCCATCTAGGAGATCATAGAATCATAGAATCACAGAATGGTTTGGGTTGGAAGGGACCACAAGGATCATCTAGTTCCAACCCTCCTCCCATGGGCAGGGACACCCTACACTAGACCAGGTTGCCCAAAGCCCCATCCAACCTGGCCTTGAACACTGCCAGGGATGGGGCCTCCACAGCTTCTCTGGGCAACCTGTGCCAGTGCCTCACCACTCTCACAGGGAAGAATTTCTTCCTAATGTCCAGTCTAAATCCCCTCTCTTTTAGTTTATACCCATCATCCCTTGTCCTGTCACTGCACTCCCTAAGAAACAGCCCGTCTGTCTTTCCTGTAGGTCCCCTTTAGGTATTGAAAGGCCGCGATTAAGTCTCCCCGGAGCCTTCTCTTCTCTAGGCAGAAGATATGCAGAAGAGCTTCACTCCTTCCTTATAAAAGGAAGGAGTCTGTTCAGCTTGTGAACAGACTAACCCTATTCTAAAAATGTGTTCCAAACCCCTGGAAGGAAATGGATGCCTGAGATCAATGGGGTTAGCAAGCACTTAGTATAACGTTTGTAATGTTCATCTGGGCCTTTGGGAAAGAGGTGTCGTTGACCTCCTCAGAATGACCCATCTTGTCTTATAGGACTTTAATTGGCCGAGAAAGTGATTTCTTCTGATATGTAATTGGAGAGGCAGTGTAGGAATCCTGTGAGGAGCACAGACCTGCTTTCTGCAATCCAAAGAAGAAACACTAGTGAATAAATGGAAGAGCTTTCATCTTGTCCTTTCACTAGCAGACTGAAGAAAGGAGTGTCCCAAGGCACACTTAAAACCATCTCACAGCCACTCTCAGCAATGAATCACCAGGCCTCAGAAGTGCCAAATTTTGGCTGAATTGAAGGAATTCAAGTGGTTCCTTCTCCTAGTCCTGCATGTATGTATATTTGGGGGTTATTTAACAGAAATGCCTGTATTTTGATTTACATATTTTAATAGATATATTTTGAAATTTTTCTTTAAAGGGTAGATTTTCTCCAAGGAACTAACTGTGTAGGATACCCGTTGGTGGACTTTGATTCTGACCCTGGGCAGCCAGTTTTAGAATCCAGTTTCGTGATGGTCTAATTTTGAAAGTGTCATTGTTTCACACAAACTATGCTTAATTTCAACTTCTTTACAGAAAATATATGTAAATATATTGTATATGCACTATATATTTTATACATATATATGCCATATATACATATGCTATATCAGAATACATATTTTCACACAGAGAAGGAGAAACCAAAGCTTTTGCAACCCGCCTTTTATCAAAAGGCATTTCACTTCCTCACTGGCCTGTGATCTTCTCACCATGGAAAAAATGGTGGAGTAAATAGATTCCATACCAGACGTGCAGAAAAAGGCAAGTTTGTCCCATGCTGGGAGATGAGATGGAGAGCAGGATTTGTCCTTGGGATGCCCCTCGCTGACCAGCAGCAGCAGGGAGTTTCACTGTTAGAAGCAAGTTGTCTGAACTAAGGTAGAAAGAAAGAGCTTCCCAAGCACCCCTGGATGAAAACAAAAGCTTAACGTACCGGCATTCGTATTTTCTCCACAGGTCTACACAAAGGAAAGGGCTGTAACAGGGCTGGCTGCTGCAGGCACTGGAATGGCATCCCATCGTGATACCCTGCCGCCTCAGAATTAAGCCAAACTCTGTGCTTTTGCCTTCCACGAGAAGCGGCTGACCATTCAGCTGGACATCACGCATGCAACCTGCACCAAAGCAGGGGAGTTCACACAGAAATACATTGAGTTAGCAAATTCCCCACCTCAAACCTTGCCCCTAGTGCATACGCAGGAGTCTTTGCAGCATTGTAGAAAACTTAAAACATTTTTTTAAAAAGATCCTTATACTGCTTATCAGTTTTATTTTGGAAAAGCTATAGAACATGTGGCTATGTGCTCTGGCCAATCCACAGATTGACAATACTTCTCCAGGACAGCTTGGTTGTACCAATGCAATGGTTTAGCAGAACTGTGCTGTAAACCACAACAGCGCCACTAAATGAATCTAAATTTAAAATAGAATCTTAAAAGCAGGGCTCAATGGGAAGCAACAGAACTGAAAAAGACATCTTCTGTTGAGCCACTGTCTCCAGTCCCAGCTTCCCACCCCAGGAAATAAAAAGCGTGCCGTGAATTGCCTTGCAAATCCTTCTCCTCCTACCAGGAGGTGGTGTGTCTGTTCCTTAAACCCTTTTGAAGCAAAAAGGGAGTGAAGATCACAGCATGTGTTCCCTGCTTGGGGCCTCTGGCATGGGAAATAAAAATCTGAAGTGCTGTTTTATAGTATCTACAGGAAATCTCACAGCTTCCCTAAAACCAGATACAATGGCAAATAAAGAGCTGAACATTAGCTCCTTTAGTAGGGACGATGGGATTTCGTGGGCAGAGTAGTCTCCATGGGAATTCTTACCTGGGTTTTAGACACTCCAATACACTCAAGGATCGCATTTTTAGGCTTTAATTCCCTCCTTTTGGGAACCCATCGTGTCACTTACCTTGGAAATCGCTCTCTGAATGATTAGGAAGGCGGTTTCCTATCACGATGCTTGCCCAATCCATTTCAAACCATCTATTCGTACCCAAGACAGAGGTCACTTCTTGATCACCTCCACCGCTGTTAACACGCAGGGTAAATTCATTGTTGTAGCGCTCCATGGTCAGAAGAACCCACTGGCCATTGTTTATACGTAATGTCCTCATTCTCAGAGAGTGATTTTTGTCCCCCAAGCTGAAGTTAACACTAAAGAAACCCTCAACCACCTAGAGGAAGACATAAAGACCTTTAATAACAGAAAGGCACTTCTAAATGTTATTACACAGTCCTGCCTCCAGAAATGGACCTAAGTTTTTAAAAAGAAAAAGGCACTCTTGTTTTTAAGTGCTTTATTCACGGATAAAAATGACCACAAGAAAACTGCGGGTGCGGGAATTATCAACTCTTTTCTTTACAGGCCACTCTTCTACTCAGATGAACCTTTTTATCAATCTTCTCCCTACCACTAAGTCTTCCCAGCTGCCCCTCCTGTTACAATTGGAATAATTAGCCTTTGTTTAGTTAATATAATCCAGACAGCTTTTTTCAAGAGCATGAAAAATGTAGAGATAAGTTATATAGCCAGAGACAGATAGAAGCAAATGGAAAATACAAACAAGACAAAATAATCTTCCCCATTCACATGTATCACATGCACTCATTCGTACTTTTTGCAGCGAAGCAGCTAGAATCTATGTTATGAAAGGGCAATATTGAGGACAACACAAGTGAGAGTAGGTACCCTCATGTGGAAAATTCTTGCCTTTTATTACATTAAAGAATAAGTGTCCTTAATCAGAAACTGCATCATTTTCTCTTAGTGGGGTACTCCATGACAAATCAAGAGCACTGAAACAGAATGGCTTTTGGACTGCTCACCTCCAGTCGGATGTATCCATTCCCATCCACAGAGGCCAAGCTGAGAAGGGTGCTGTGGGAGATACGGGTGCGCACCATCAGCTGGATCTGAGTGCTGTGAGTGCTGAGGATGCTTCTTGGCTCATAATGGATCCAACTGTCCCTTCCAAAAGCCCATTCTGGAAGAACTAAGCATAACATACACAAAATCAAAGTGAAAATCTCAGAAATTACTGCTCACTGGGATCTCAACCGCTTGAGAATTAACCAGTTCTGAATGTCAGAGTTTTAGATCTTAAGAAGCTTTGACAACAGAATAAAGCATCATGGAATGCATCCCCACACTGCCAAGGAAATTAAGAGGAAAAGAACAAATCAAGGAGCAGAATTTGCAGGAAAGGGATAATTAGATAATGTCTCTAACATTATGCCTATCACAAGCTATACACTCTACTCAATCACTCCTACACTGACCCCAAAAACTTGTTGTTTTTTTTTTTTTGAGATCTGAAACATTTCTTCCAGTAAAGTAGATGGTATTTATCTGAAAAAAGAAAAAAATTTCTAGTATTTCTTTCAGTAGTTTATTCCTGTGGTTAATAACCCTCACTGTTCAAAAATACATGCTTTACTTCCCATTTCAGTTGGCACAAGAGAAAATCTCAGGGCAGGCACAAAGTCAAAAGTCGTCTTTTTTCTTTTTATTTACACAGGGATATTACGTCAGTGTTTATTATCTGAACTAGGGAAAATGCACTGAAATTAATTCTTTCCACATCATCCTGGGGAATCCATCTGAGAGTCATCCCACAGAGTTGCACTGCACTTTTGTGGAAATCAAAAACCACTAAACCTGGTGCTTTTATGCAGCAAGCACCCGTTTCAGTCTCACTACCCGACAGCAATCCTAGATCTGGTTTTTCGAGGCACGGCTCAGTTGGGAAAAAAAAAAAAAAGTATTTCATTCTTACCAAATAAAGACATAGTTCAAGTTAGTGACTGGACAGGAAGAATGCTGGGTCACCACCAGCTAATCTGAGATCAGTGTCATGCAAGTAGAAATCCAGAAAGTGCCCAGCTGATGCTGGGGCACTTAGTCTGGTTCCCAGGACATAGAATAATAGAATAGTTTGGGTTGGAAGGGACCTTAAAGGTCATCTAGTCCACGCCCCCCTGCAATAAGCAGGAACATCTTCAACTAGACCAGGTTGCTCAGAGCCCTGTCCAGCCTGACCTTGAATGTTTCCAGGGGTGGGGCATCTATCACCTCTCTGGGCAACGTGTGCCAGTGTTTCACCACTCTCATTGTGAAATATTTTTTCCTTATTCCTAGTTTAAATCTGCCCTCTTTTAGTTTAAAATGATTACCCCTTGTCCTATCGCTACAGGCCCTCCTAAAAAGTCTGTCCACATCTTTCTTATAAGCTTCTTTTAAGTATTGAAAGGCCACAATAAGGTCTCCCTGGAGCCTTCTCCAGGTTGAACAACCCCAACTCCCTCAGCCTGTCTTCGCAGGAGAGGTGCTCCGGCGCTCTGATCATCTCTGTGGCCCTCCTCTGGACCCGCTCCAACAGGTCCATGTCCTTCTTGTGCTGGGGACTCCAGAGCTGAATGCAGTACTCCAGGTGGGGCCTCACAAGAGCGGAGTAGAGGGGCAGAATCACCTCCCTCGACCTGTTGGCTACACTTCTTTTGATGCAGCCCAGGATACGGTTGGCTTTCTGGGCTGTGAGCACACTTTGTAGGCTCATGTCCAGCTTTTCATTCACCTGCACCCCCAAGTCCTTCTCCTCAGGGCTGCTCTCAATCCCTTCATCCCCCAGCCTGTATTGATACCAGGGGCTGCCCCACCCCATGTGCAGGACTTTGCACTTGGCCTTGTTGAACCTCACGGAGTTTGCATAGACCCACTTCTTGAGCTTGTCGAGGTCCCTCTGAATGGCATGCCACCTCTCACGCGTGTCAGCTGCACCACTCAGATTGATAGATCAAAGAGTACATCAAATGATCAAGAGACTTAATTTCAGCACTCTTTTCTTCTCACTGTTTCTTCTGTCTCTTTTCTTTCTTAGAGCATATTTTTGTTTCTTCTCTAGCTTATTCCCCTCAAATTATTCTTCCTGTCTCACTATTCTCTCTCATTCACTCTCTCTGCAGCTACAGGCTCCAGCTGATGAGCAGGGATTGATTTCTTGGGACACTACAGTGACTCCTATCCCCAGCTGTGTGCTCCTTGCTGCAAACACAGCCCAGCCATTCATAAAGCATCACCTAAACACCATCATTTTGCAGCCAAATGTATTAGAAGAAGCTGGAACCAATCAAAGTTTTCCTATTAAACCAGTATATGGTTTATGGGTTTCGAGTAATTACTTTCTGAGCACTTGGTTTGTCCCGCCGTGGTGAGGGGACGGAGCCAATACAGCAGCTAGGCTTGTGAACCAGCATCCCAAGATAATGCAAAACAGAGTAAGATTTAAATCTAGGCAGATATTTATAAGCCAGTGTCATCTGTCTGTAAAACATTAATATAAATAACTGAACTATATTAACCATTTCCATGGTCATTATAAACACTTTAAATAGTGAAGGTTCCATGCTAAGACCATGCCAATTATGATTCCAGTCCTCATCCCACTGGACAGACAGACTTTCTGCTGAGTAATTTACTGTCACACCTTTTCAGTCTTGTATGGCAGCTGGAGAAAGGAAGAGAGGGTCTGGCTGCCTGTATAGGGTATGATTGTTCCATAGACAAGAAGAAAAAGCGCATTGAGCTGAAATTATGTAGCCCTGGGATTGACCCCCTAGGAAGGAGAGATGTCCGTGCCAGCGCTGGAGGGGTTCCCAGCCGTCCACTTGAGCACTCAAACAGTAGGAGTACAACCTGACCTTGAAGCTGGCTCCTGTATGAGCAGGAGGTTGGACTAGAGACCTCCAGAGGTCCCTCCCTACCTAAGTTCTGTGATTCTGAGGCAGACAACGTTGAGTGTTTAATGAACATACTAATAAATTAACTGGGAAGTGAGTCCAACCAAGCCCCATGGGCAAAAACAGGTAACTCTTCAACCTTCACTGTCCAGAAAGTTTTAATGTCAGTGCAGCTGAACCAGTAAAAATTTTCAATCCTCTGTGTGGACCTTTTGGGATGTATCTATGGAGCCTGCAAACTGATCTGCAGGTCTTGGCTACTTACTTTTATGCCTTTATCAAAGTAGATCTTGTTCTCCTAAGGGTCGGTGGATTGGTCAGGCATTGGAACAGGCTCCCCAGAGAGGTGGTGGAGTCACTGTCCCTGGAGGTGTTCAGAAAGCATGTAAACGTGGCACTTCGAGCCATGTTTTAGTAGGCATGGTGGTGTTGGTTGATGGTTGGACTTGATGGTCCTAGAGGTCTCTAAGAGACCTTAAAGATTCTATGATTTTGCTGAAGGTATTAAGATAGGGAGGACAGAGCCGAATTATGTGTGTGTGTCCCCTGTCCCCTGAATGTGACTGTGGGCTACTAGGAGTCAAATAATTTATTTTCTGAATTTTTGAATTGTGCTAAAATTTTGCACTTTCTTACAAGGTCTCTGAGGTTTTCAACGAGTGGGCCCCTCACTACAAGAAAGACATCGAGGCCCTGGAGCGTGTCCAGAGAAGGGCAACAAAACTGGTGAAGGGGCTGGAGCACAGGTCTTATGAGGAGTGTCTGAAGGAAGTGGGACTGTTTAGTCTGGAGAAGAGGAGGCTCAGGGNGGGGACGGTTGGACTAGATGATCTTGGAGGTCTCTTCCAACCTTAATGATTCTATGATTCTGTAATATCCACCCTTGCATGCTTTTGTCCTCCGATACATATTTCATGCTGATTTTGTGCAGGATAACACATTTGTTGTAGCCAGCCTGATATTATAACCCCACATGCACTCGCTGCTGTGGTCTAGGAGCACTGCACAACCTTCAGTTCACTCCGGTGACAGAGGCAGATGCAATTATCCCCATTTTATGGGGGCTTGAAGGTTGTGCCCCCAGGCTTCGCAGGGAGAACATAGCAAGCTGGCAACCTAATCACTCCTATGACCACTGCAAGGTGACAAATAGTACTATGTTCATTAAACTACGTGTTGTGATAATTACGATCAGAGGAAGAAGGCACAATGCAGAATGTTTCCACTTTCACCACTGAGAAATAAGATGCTGTGATGAAAAGGACAAAGCAACCCATCTGACCACTTGCCTGCCCTGTAAAGCAAAGCAGGTCTCAACAAGACCCTCACCTGTGGCATTATCTTTATTCAGCAAGGCTTAGAAAGATCTCTGCATTGCTGCAGATCTAAATCAGTCCCAGAGTACAGCATGGTCCTATTAGGCTACGCAGTTCAAAGTTGTGGTAAATTTAAAATGGTATGTTTAATGCTGTTCCCACAGATCCTAGAAATTGCAGTACCTTTCTCACACTCTGGTCCAGCATATCCTGGAGAACAGTCACAGCGAAAGAAATCCCAACCACCAACACACTTGCCATGGACGCCACAGGAGGCCATCCCATGGCTCTCACACATCTGATCTGTAAGGACACAGCCAGGAGCGCTGTTCAAGGACTCTGCAGGGTGCTCTAAATCATAGACCTGGAAAAAGACAAAGAAAAGCATGACATGAGGTGTCTACAGTTAACAGCAGTAAACCCAAGGCTGGACTTAGTAACCTTACCTTACTATCCACAATGACGTTGCGGATGCAGCCAACAAACCCTCTAAAGCGCCTTTGCGAATCACGGTAAGGCAAAGTCTTCTTAACTCCACCCAGCTGCAGGGGCTGATGGCCACTGAAGAGCCTGCCCGTGCTGAAGGGAAGGATGGGAAAGAATTAGTGGCATGCAAAACGCAGCAATTTGGCTGATTTTTTTCCCCTCCTTTTTCCTTAGGTATTTTGAGCAATTATGTTTCCAATTCATGTTGTTCGTTGGTTTTTTTTACCTCTGAATTCCCACAGTCTCTTCAGAAGCTTCACAGGCAGACAGATCCATTTGGGAGAGCTTCTTAATGACACCGCCATCACCTCTAACGGAGACATTTACGCAGTGGTCAAGAATCAGCTGCACTGTCTGGAGAAAGGCATTATTTAAAACAATTGCATCTGGAGACATGCATACATTTTAATTACAGATTTTCTTTCACTTAGCAGAAGGAGGAATAGTAACTAGCAATCACAGCGTGGGAAACTTAAAATAATAAAGCACTTCCACATACTAATCTGGAAGGTTTTTGCACATGGCGTGTAAATAAGGAGCCACATGAAAGAAAGATCTGACTCTATCATGACCATGATGACCATGCCAGGTCACAGGCATGGTAGAGTGAAGATGGGGTTTTCTTGCAGTTTTCTGCCAAATCAGAACCCAAAGAGGCAATTTAGCTGAGCAGATGGTCTTCCAGGCTACCCATCCTGGTTTCGGACATGACCCCCAGCTTGTCTTATGGAGGAGAGGAGGAGAGGTAGATGCCTTCACCAGTGTTATAGCAGCAAGACGTTCCCGTTACACAAAAGCATAACTGTCTCCTTTGTGCTGCACTTCGAAAGTCACTTGGTGGGGCAGAGTTTCCCACTCAGAGAAATTAAGGATATTTCATTCCACTAGCCCAGGAAGCATTTAGCCCTAGATTATCTGTGGTCTACGTGACAGACAGGATCATTAGACAAAGAAAATAGCAGGGCCAGTTTCAAAGTTGGATCGGACTTCTTCAGGTCTTGTTCTGCCTCACTGCCTCAAGAATAAGGGGGCATCTGAGCTGACAAACTTCAGTCCCTGCTGATGCAAAGATGGCGAAAGACTGATTGATAGAAGAGCTCTACTGAAGGGAAGAAGGATTCGGAAGGGATAACTAGGTACATGAATTAGTGCTTCCACAGGACTGTCCGTATTTACACTTGCCTTTCCATCATTTATAATTTTTATATTGTGCCAGCGGCGATCTGCAACATTAACTTTTCGTGACAGCTGAAGGAAAATCTCACCAGAGCCATGGCTCACGGTCAGTGATGGGACGCCACCAGAGAGCTCTGCAAAGAAAAGACTCTTATTGGATACACATAAACCATGTTCCCACTTAAACCCAGTTTAACTGATTATTACAGTTAGATTTTAGTTGGAGGAATTCTTTAACCAGTTTTAAAAAACTCCAACTTCTAACACAGTGACACAGGATACAAACTGGGCATACGAGCAAATTGTTCTGCATTTTCTTTATTCTCCAAAAGGAACTTTCTGAACTTTTTTTTAAAAAAAACCACACCAAAACCCAAACTATCAACTGTAAGTACAATCTCACCTTTACACAAACACAAAGAACAAATACTCCTTAAGTTGCTAACCTAATGCAACGAAATCTTCCCATTCTCCCGGCTGTCCTCGTGCCACTGGTCCCTGGTACAGCAGAAGGCCATCGGCGACTTCAGTGATAAACTCTAAGGAGATGCGACTCTCAAAGCAAGGCTTAAGAGGAGGGAACCAGGCATAACCGTGGCCTCTGAAGCTGCGTTTTGTCTGCTGGCAGTCTGGTCCATGGAAATTTGCAGAACATTTGCATCTATTAAATGAATAAATAAAAGCTAACATCCACCATCCAAGCAGAAGTCCTGAAGGGCTCTTCCCACAGCAGGACTCTCCACTTTAAACACAGAAGTCCATGTTGCCTAAGGCCGCAGTGCAGATTAAACACTAGCAAGACTTGCATCATAAAATGTTCCCTATTGACTTATTTGTACAAACACAATTCAGCTTTAGTTCTAAATGGTAATACGTCTACACCAAGAGTAATTCCGTGAACAAATGACAGAGACATTGTAATAAACAAAGCACCTCAAAATCTCTTCAGCAGAGAGATGAAACCCACTTTCCACTAGGCTTAGTTATCAGCTTGTTTTGAAGACTTTATAATGTTGACAGGGAAAGAAAAGGAAGGGTGTGGGAAGGTAATATCAACCAGAAAAAGTGAGAAAAGGGATGACAGTCATAGATCTTGATAACTTTACTCCTATTGCAAGCTACTAACTGGTGTGTTTCCTTTACACCTAAAAAAATAGATGCTTGGCGTTCTTCCCTTAATTCTCTGGGGATTCTGTAGGAAAGAGTAACCGCAGCACGACAATAACAAAAACTGTAAGGAGGGAACTAAAGGAGCAACAGAAAAGGGCAGGAAGACATGGAGGGAGAAAAGCTGGTCCCCTGTTTCTTAGCTTCTACTTCCTATAGATTCTAGTACCTAATGAGAGCAGAGCGGCAGCGGTAGGATGCAGAAAAAGTCACTTGAAAAACCCACTGAAAATTAATCAGAAGCAAAGAGGCCTCCGAATTGAGCTAATGATAGGTGGCAGAGCCTGCCAAGAGTTTCTGGTCAGCAGCTTTTCCTGGGCTGATTACATCTGAGCAGCAATGTCAGACACAGATCTTCACTATGACTGGGGCTTCCGCAGCTTCATTCTGAGTCCTATCACCCTTATTAAGGGTTCTTAGAAGAGGCTGGCTAGTTATTTCTCCTTTTCTATGTTGGGATGATAATTTTTAAGCAAACATGCCCAAAGCTTGCCTTCTGGAAGGGGACCAGGCTCATTCTGAGCTGCTATAGTCCCATCTTTTTTCTTTTTTTTTTCATGTTCATACTATTTTGTCCACGAGATATCATTTTTGGAGAAAAAAATGAGGCAGGGAATGGGGGAAAGAGATTATTAAGTGACATAAATGACATGATTTAAATGTTTAACAACATTAAGGTAGGTTGCCCAAAACTAGAGTATTTTGCAGGATGACATTAAAGGAACTCGTGTGGCCTACAAACTTCCCAAGGTTTTCCTGGAGACTATGATGAATTGAAGCATCTACCTGAAAACAGAGGTTTTTTTGTAAAACCTGTGCATGAAGTGTAACAAAACATGCAGTGACATCTCCCCAAGCTTCCAGTCCTCCTCACAGACTCAGCTAGAAGGATTTTGCTTGCACACCAGACAAAGCTTTACCGACCTGTAGCCCAAGTCGGTATCCACACACGTGCCACCATTGAGACAAGGGTTTGTCTGGTACGAGGAGCAGGAGAGATGAGGACTCTCCCGAGCTGCACAGCCACACAGGGCATGACTCAGGACTGTCACAGACACCAGTGAAACGCTTCCAGCTGTGGTTATTGTTGGCACATGATTCTGTTCATGCTTGCTGATGCATCCGCTGCTATGAGTGCAGTTTGCAGTCACACATTCATCGATGCCAATCTGGGTGATATTTATATCCAAGATGTTTTCCAGCTGTGGAGAACAATTAGTTGCATTCATCTGACTTTTCCACAGAGAGGAAGCTCGCAATAACAGCCATGAAAAGCCCAAGGCTTATTTATTCTCAAAAACGGTTGCTGTGCCACTTCCTTCCAACTTTTACCTCACTCTATCCAGCCAAAGGCAGCTCAGCCAGGCATCTGTTAAGGCCAAAGCCTTGGTATAAGTCTATTACAGTGTGAGTAAGCACTTAGGAGACAAAAATATCATGTTCATCATAAACTGAGTAGATAAATTGATGGTTATGGTGGATTATTTACAAAACATCTGGTCTGTATTTTTAATTTGGACTTCTGTCTTAAAAATATTGGGAAGGGTGGACAGACATTGGGAAATGAAGATAGAACTTATCTGGCAAGAGGGAGTTGGTGTGGCAGCACTGATTCTAAACATAATTCTTATTTCAGCCTCTGTGTACCAACAGACACATTTCCAACAGAGCGAGTCATTTAACTTTGATAAAAGGATTTTTTTTTTTGCAAGAGGGGCAGGAACTTTACCAACTGTCTATGCACATTCCCAACCTGTTTTGCCACTGGAGAATGGTTATTTTACCGCTTTGCCCTCTTAACTCAGAAAGTTGGGAGTTTTTGACTGGTTTGTGAGTTTCAGCTACAGAACATTTCAGTGTAGAAGACTATAAACGGAAACATTAAGATACCACGTAGAAAAGCAACAGCCAAACACATCCTTTATACAGAGTTTAGCAGTATTTTCCATAGGAAGAACATGCTCGCTTTCCTAAAAGTTCATTGCGTTTGGGTGGCTTAATATGTATTTATAGGCTGGCTTTTAAAAACATTCATATTTGAAACTTTCAATATAAGTGCGAAAGGAAGGTTTGACTTCATTAAAATTATCCATTTTTCTCACACATTACTCCCTCGGGTCAGTCTAACTACGCGCACTCACTAGGCAATGGACATTGTCTGAATATACGCAATGAGAAGATGCCGTGGGCTCATCCGTAGTGTGGATACTTACCCACGCTCTGGAGGCTGCTACATAACCATTAAGTTTTTCTGCTTTATAATACGGTGGACCATAAACTGCAAACCAAACATCAACCCCTTGGGTAGGACTTGTGCTGTTTAATACACTGAAAATGTGAACATTTTCCAGTTGGACTGATAAAATTTCTGAAAGCAGCTTCTTCATCTGGTAGTATTTACTCTGCTTTTCAGGGGATTGGGATATGAACTCCTCTGGAGTGATACCTGTAATGAAAGTGAAAAACCTGACAAGCACGTATCTTGCAACTGTTGCAGCAACAGGAGATGAGCACCCTGTAACAATATCAAGGTTGCAGAAAATGCACTCAACTGCAAATTCAGGACTATTTTCATTTTTAGGCTCTGAAATTCTCCATAATGGCTTCTGCTCAGGGTTTGTGTTCGCAAGTTTTTGACTCTCATTAATTTCTTTTTTTCATTCTTTCAAATCAGAATTATGTTTTAAGAAGATTTTACTTTTCCACAAAGATTGAAACAATTTGGTGAATTTCAGGCAGATTTGTTCAAATAAAGTTTTTTTCTGAAATACAAATAGCTGTTTTGTTAAAAAGTTGGTGTACAAATCTTGCATCTTTGTCTCCTGCACCAGACAAGCATTTCTTGCTGTCCTTTTTCTCCATCACATGCAGTGTCAGAGGATCATGCAAACAAAGATGCATGTTCAGATCCCCACCTAGAAAACTATTAACCCTTGTTCTCATCTTTAAGAGCATTAGAATTCTAAGTAACACAGCAGTAACAGTGAAGAGGTAGATTTCTTAACTTACTTCATTACATTACTTACCTTTCATTCGTATAGAACCAGCATTACGGAGGCCATCATCTTTGATTTCCTTCACTGTAACCTTTATGGTTGAGACAACATCTGGCCAGACTCCATCAATGACTCTGACTTTTATGTTATATGTTCCTGGTGGAGTTCCTTCTTTAATAGTCAGCAAACCTGAGTTATCATTAAGGATAAAGTACCTGTAATAAGAGTTAAGCCAAGGAACAAGCTATGAGAAGTTCAAAAGCTAAGTAGCAGTTATCATCACTGCTGTTTTTTCTGATACACTTTATTTTGGGAAAACTATCAAAGAAGGTGTGTTCTCTCATGAAGGGACAGGGCAGAACAGAACTTTTTTATATTGCCTTCTGTTGGCTCCTAATGACTCTTCACCAGTATATCAAGAAGGTTTCTTCCTGCTTCTATGCCACAGGAACTGTGTAGGAAGAATAAGGCTACTATAACCATAACTTTGGAAACAGTGCAAACTCCTAGTTTAGATACATTCATTGAGGGTGACACTTTGATGGGTGTCAAAACTTCCGAATGGCACGTGTACATCTTAACCCCAGTCACAATCCAGACACTTTGGTGTGAACACATCCAATACAATTAAGATCTTAAAACCAGTGGTGACATGGAAACACCAACTCTCCAGGAGCATGGAGGAAGGAGTATGGAAGTTAGGGGCTATTTTTTCTGTAGTGGTTCTCTGATACTGATTACGGGTATGACTGTGAACAGGAATTTGGAATGGTGTTCTAGCCCATCAGGCAAGGGGAAGTGGACTGATTTGGCATACAGCAATATTTACTGTGGCCTCACACTCGGAAGGGCTTTTGGAGAGCTACATACAAGTGTCTAACCAACAAAGTGCTTTTGTACACTTGTTTTTTAAAAAAAAGGCAGTTTAAATACTTTTTATGTTTTTGTGTGTTGGCAGGATTTCCATACATTTGACCCAATTTCCATTTTTCTCTCCAAATACCTTGGTGTTTTTCCTTCAAATTGGTAGATTTTGTGATCCCAGTCATCATCATCAGGGGCACGGACCTGACCCACTACAGTTGTGGGGAGGATACCTAAAACAACATAGCATATAAGTGGCATGGTCAGACCTCTCACACCTACACATACAGGCTGGCCATTCAGGTTTTACTGGTTTAAGTCTAAAACCTCTACAAAAATAGCTATAATGGTTCCCAAGAGAAGAGGTGCACCAGTTTGCAAATACCACACGGTGTCCTGCTTATTGGGTGTTTCCTGCACGGCTACATAGATTTCATTCAACAGGTAGCTGCAACGAAAATCAGGCAAGAAGAAAAAAAGACAAGACACCTCTGAGGAAAAATGTAAGAGACAGTCAGAAACATCATCAGAATTACTCATTTTCACTTTTTTGGCTGCAGTATCTAACCAACTTACAGAGTAGTTTAGAGAGGGACTGGGGTTTGGCAAGATAAACAAGAAAATGCAGACTGGGTTATAAAGGGCAAAAAACAATAGCAATTTGGAGGAAATTACAGCAAGATAGAGAGGATGTCCAAAGTACAGTATCTAGGCTTATTCTGAGTAGATGGTGAGACTTTGGGGTGAGACAGAAAACAGCATGTATGCTCTTGGTTTTGTATCCTCTCAGCAAAGCTCACAAATTAGTATTTTTTCTTTTACAGAATCGTAGAATCGCAGAATGGTTTGGGTTGGAAGGGACATCAAAGATCATCTAGTTCCAACCCCCCTGCCATGGGCAGGGACACCCTACACTAGACCAGAGTGCCCAAAGCCCCATCCAACCTGGCCTTGGACACTGCCAGGGATGGGGCATCCACAGCTTCCCTGGGCAACCTGTTCCAGTGTTTCATCACCCTCACAGGGAAGAATTTCTTCTTAATATCTAATCTAAATCTCCCTTCTTTTACTTTAAACCCATCACACCTTGTCCTGTCACTCCCTGCCCTTGTAAACAGCCCCTGACTGTCTATTCTGTAGGCCCCTTTAGGTACTGGAAGGCTGCAACAAGGTCTCCCTGGAGCCTTCTCTTCTCCAGGCTGAACAAGCCCAGCTCCCTCAGCCTGTCCTCATACGGGAGGTGCTCCAGCCGTCTGATCAGCTTTGTGGACTCCTCTGGACTTGCTCCAGCAGCTCCATGTCCCTCTTGTACTGGGCACCCCAGAGCTGGACGCAGTATGCCAGGTGGGGTCTCTCAAGAGTGGAGCAGAGGGACAGAGTCCCCTGCCTTGACCTGCTGGCCGCACTGGTTTTGATGCAGCCCAGGACACGGTTGGCTTTCTGGCTGCCAGCACAGAAGGGGCAGTTTTGTGTTACAACAGCTATTTCTGAAGGAAAGATCCACAGGTATCTGAATTCAAATATCTACTAATCAAGGATACACAAAGAAGAGGAAAAAATGTGGGACTTCACCTTGTGAGAGGGAACAGCACAAACCCTGACAACTGAGGGACTGCATGCAAAAATGAGAGAAAACTGTACCTCTCCTGCAACTGTGGCAACATTCATTGGGTATTTTGCAGGAGACAGTACACAGGATGCCCTGTGTTTGACTCTCACATTATGTGAATGTAAAATACAACATGATGGTAGCCTTTTCAGTCTCTCCTTAATATTCTAAATAACCAAAGATCTGAAGGGTTGGATAGTTCCTCCCAGAAACTAACAGTACAGATGAGTTTAACCTTTAAAGGGGCAACTAAAATGGAATTCAGGCTTAATAAAAAGGCCTGGTATTTAGGCTACAAGCAGTGTTTGTTAGCAAATAGCAGCCAGACTTGGTTTCAACTTTACAATAAACTGAACTTGAGAGTGAGCACGGAACAGGCAGAACAATGTTTCTATACAAATAAATGGTCAATGGCATCTACTCAGAAGTAGCTTCTAGCGTGCCCTCAGAAGATAATCTAATTAACGTGCTATCAAACCATAGGATACACAGCAGAGTAAACAGGAAGGAATGACCTGAGCCTACATGGGTGAGAGCATTCCAAAATAATTTTACCTGTGTGGTTTATTTTGCTGTTGGACTTGTTATGTGGGGACCCTGGATAACAAGAGAACTGCTAGCTAATTGCCAAAGCAAGAAGGGAAAGGTGGCTTTTCTTGCACTGCCTGCAGCCAGCATTTGCAGAAAATTCCCCCATAGCAGCGTTTGCCAGCTGAAGACTGGCGTTTGCCAGTCACAGGCAGTTTACACACAAGTTCAGCTTAAGAGTATTCACTAAAACTGAATTCAGTCTGGAGGAGGAAAAAGGTTTGAGGAAGAAGAAGGAGGTTGTCAGCATTCAGACTCATCACTTCTCAGCAACGTTATGAATTTTGTTGTTTTCTTTTTTCCCCTGAAATGTTAATGCTGCTGAAAAGACCATTACTCAACTTCGATAGAAACACACATAGAGTAGCAATCAGCTATGCTCTTCCTTCAAGGCTGGCTCAGTTTCTTCCCCTAACCAAATGGCCCAGAGTCCTGTGCCCCACACACCTACTCTGGTGGGGCTTAAGCAAACTTAAGAAGCACCTCTACTAAGATCTCAGCTTATGTGGAACAGGACAGAGTCCTGTGAATCTCCCAGCTGCTCCTTTGACCTTACTGTCACACTTGGAAGCAAGCATCAGTGAGTGATTTACCATCGTAGCTGTAAATGAGACATTCCATGTATCCAGGGGAATGTGGGTGGTCATTTTGGTCCCCAATATTCACAGTCAGTGTGTTGGTGGAGCTCATTGGCGGGATCCCACTGTCCGTGATCAGGATGGGCAGGTAGAATACCTTGTGCACTTCCCTGTCAAAGGTACGCAGCGCAGTGAGCAAGGCACTTCCATTGTGGAAGTCCTGCAAGTTGAAGTTAGTCAGACTATCGAAATCGCTGAGAAGGTGAAAGGAGAAAGGTCCTCCATTAGCAGCAGTGTCTCGGTCCTTAGCGTACAGCAACGTAGAGGTCTCATTCATTTGGACGACCTGTGGAGAAGCTGTGTTTTCCCAGACCACTGGGTTATAATGAGCCTCAAACTCTGGCCCATTGTCATTTATGTCCTGCAAAGTCACTAAAACAGTGGCACTGCCAGTCAGAGGGGGCTGCCCCATATCAGTGGCAATGACAATGAGCTGGTACTGTGTCACTGTCTCGTGATCCAGCAGTCCTGCAACCATCACCCACCCATTACTAGTCATGGAGAACTGGCCACCTGGATCAGACTTGTTTAGCAGGTGAAAAGAAAACCTTCCATTCAGGCCAGAATCCAAGTCAACAGCAGAAACCTGAACAACTTTTGTGCCAACTGGTGCATCTTCTCCCAGTGCAGCCACTTCATAAAACTGGGGGTAGAAGACAGGAGCATGGTCATTGGAGTCTTCCACATATATCACACAGTGAGTGATGCTGAAGAAATCCATGTCCTCTGCTTTCACAGTCAAATTGAACACCCTCTCATGAGGCTTCTCAAAGTCAATCTGCTTCCGTAGCCGAATAAACCCACAGTTGTTGACTTCATCTGTCTCTATGGAGAACTTGCGGTCGTTGTCCCCATCAATGATACTGAATGTCACCATGGCATTTTCTCCCTCATCTCTGTCCATAGCAGACACCACTGCCACCTCAGTGTTAATACTCGCATTCTCAGAGACAAATGCTGTGTAGATCCTTTGCAGGAAGACTGGAGCATGATCGTTTACATCAGTCACCAAAATAGTGGCGGTGCCTGTCCCAGTGAGCCCTCCTCCATCTCTGGCCTCAACCACTACCAGGTATTTGTCTTCCTTCTCCCGATCCAGGGACCCGAGCACGGTATAGATGGTGCCACTAACTGAGTCAATTGAGAACAAGTTCAGATTAATTTCATTTTGGACATTCTGAACGATGCTGTATGTTAGCACAGCGTTCATACCAGTCTTTGGGTCATCGAGGTCCACTGCTGTCATTTCCATGACAGGAGTGTCTGCCGGAGAATCCTCAGGGACGTGACCCATGAAACAGCCATCCAACACACAGAGGAAAAGGGGTGCATTGTCGTTCGCATCCCTCACTTCTATGATCACATCTGCAAAGCCAGTCAGTCCTTCTCCGCTCTCATCCGTTGCAAGAACAAGAAAGCGCCACGTTGATCGCATCTCACGGTCTAACCTTTTATTTGCGCTGATCTCGCCTGTGTTCTCATTGATGCTGAATTCACTGCTGGCCCCTTGTCCATGCAGGGAATAGTTAATGGCATTCTGATCAGCTGCTTGGTCAGGGTCTGTTGCAGAAACCTAGAACAAGCCACAGCAGGTAAGTGTTTGTGTAAAAGAAAAAGGGAAATCACTCTCCTTTTATTGATGTCAGTATTGTGCAGGCTAAACTAACAGCACGCATTTTAACAGCAAATGTCTATTGGTTTGAGTCATTCAGGTCAAGTACTCTTTCAGTGAACACCATGCATGGCCTAGAGAAACAAAAAGATCACGTTTGGACAGACTAATATATTCTACTTCCCGGTATATTTTGGAAAGAGGAAATAACTGCAGGAAGAACCAAGTGGAAGTAATAACAGATATGCTGAGCAAATTTCTCATGAAGCTTGTTGGAGCTGGAATACAAAGGCAAACAGGGGGCTGTTTCTCTCTGAGTGAATCGAAAGCTGCGAAAACAGGGTGGCCATAAATCCAAGCTGATTATCAGGACAGGCCAGAGAGAATTCCCAGAGCCTGATTTGCATCCAGGGATTGTCTGGGAGACTGCTAGCAGGGCCAACTAACCAGTCCTCATGCCAGGGACTGCTCTAACAACAAAACAATTAAGATGATCAAGTTGCAGAGTCAGAGAACAATCCCTGGTAATGTTTATTTGTTGGTATAAATGTAGCCAAAGACTCTGTGATTTAAACGCATGAGGTACACGTGCCAACCACGCTACGCTTCTCAGGTTACTCAAATATGCTAACTCTGCTTTGGAAAGGAAAGCCATCACAGGTTTCAACATTTAGAATCATAGAATCATTTAAGTTCAAAAAGACCCTTAAGACGATCGAGCCCAACAGTTATTTATGCTGGTGAAGGGAGCAAGTCCATCACACAAATTCAACCAGGCTTTCATTATTTTCTTTTTTACAGAAAGTTTTAGTTAAATCCTAATACCAGGGCTCACCCACCCTAAAGCAACTACCTCTTTGGATTTGTGTGAATGGATGGGATTGAGCTGAACAAAAAGTCAGGTTTTGCCCTGCTTTGTGCAAACTGCTTTACCTTCAGGACAAGTACAGGCAGATCTGTCAGCTCCTCCAAGACACTGCCCTGGTATTCATTCTGAGTGAAGACTGGTGCTTCATCATTCTTATTGACAACATTGATGATGATAAGGGTATGGTTTTCCCATTTTCCATCAGAAGCTACAAGCCGGAGCTCGTAACGTTGTTCTTGTTCATAATCCAGAGGCTGTGCAATGAAAACAGTTCCAACCTCAGGTTCCACGTCAAAAACTCCTTTCACATTTCCTGATGTGATCTGATACCTTAGTTTGGCATTTGCACCTACAAGAGAAAGCCAGGGAAGGTTCAGGTTGGAGATGAGGAGAAAATTCTTCTTGGAAAGGGTGGTCGGGCACTGGAACAGGTTGCCCAGGGAGGTGGTGGAGTCACCATCCCTGAGGGTGTTTAAGGAAAGGTTAGATGTGGTACTTAGGGACGTGGTTTAGTGGGTAATAGGTGGTGGGGGGATGGTTGGACTAGATGATCCTTGAGGTCACTTCCAACCTTAATGATTCTATTCTATTCTATTCAAATGACTACTGCCCATCCACTCTCTGAACACTCAATCCAGCTATACACAGTGGACATGTATCCAAGAGAAATCTTATTTGCCCAGACTTTTACAGTGGGGGGGGGGAGATAAAACACAGTCACAGGCACAAACAGAACGATCCATGTATGTAATCTGTAGGGTCTGTGTATGGCAGATTGAAGGTTAGGTCTACATTTATATTTACAAATATAATTTGCAGTCATAGCCAAGCACCTATTTATTGACAATGACGGAATTGTGTGCCTCTAATTTATTGTGCATTCACTTGCCAATAATAAAAAAGTAACATACTACTAAAATATTAGGAGTGACTTTTGCTGAATGTTTCCTAAGCCTCCCATTTCAAATGCCAATATTCCTAACTTTTTTTTTTGACCACTGGATGGTGCTAAAATATAACAGAAGTCCCCTATTTTGAGCAAGAAGTCATCTCAGAACATTCCACCTGTACAACGGCAGTTGTTTGATTGCTGAAAAAAATTTAGGAACAAAAAAAAAATTTGTTTTGTGTTTATTATTCGAAAAGGAAAAAAATATATGGCATTGCATTCCAAGATAGAAAGTAATTTCCCAAATTAAATAGGTGAACTGCTGGGAGTAGAAAGAACTTTCAGCATTTTAAGTTATGAGTCAGCTATGGATGAGAAGACATGAGCAACATGGATGGCAAGAAAGTGAAAAGGCCATGCTCAATGTCAGTGCTTGGCAGAACTTGGCTGCCTTTGCAGCACGAGTTTGAGCATCGCTTGCTAGTTGCTTTTGCCAAATTCTCTCAAGTGCAGCAGCCTGTTTTAAATTGTCTCTTTACTTCTCCATTGTGGGCATTAAGAGGCACAGGCATGACAGCACTGCCACTGAAAGGGATGGTCAGCTCCCACCTGCTCCCAGCAACACATTCCTCTGGTGCTCGTTTGGGCTCTGTCACCAACCCACCAGCTTGACTCCTCCTTTTCAATGGGTTTGTTTTTCTCCAGCATGTTGAGCTGGACCAGCTCGTAAGAGGAGCAAAAATGCTGCAGCAGAAGCAAAGGCAGGAGCTGACTGGTGGTGCATGCTGTTGGGCTGGCCCAGCCCATCTGGTCTCACCACACTGTAGGGGCGGTTTCACACCATCAGAGCTGATGAGCAGTCAGCCCAAAAGACTGAGCCCCAAAAGAAGGTCTGGCTTTTTCTTTTATCCTGCCTTCTCCTGTTGTCATTTCTGGCTATGTCATCCCACATTTTCCACTGTTTGTCAGGTTCTACCTCAAGCACATTCATCCCCCTAACTCACCAAGGAGCACACAGGTTTAGTTTTCTTGCAATAGTAATAAGTAAAACTGACTCCCAGAGAGATCTGGAAAGCACAAGGGTCAGCACAAAGCAAGCACAGGCTCAGGAGTGAGTGAGTGAGTTTTTATGTTCTCTCTTGTGAAGTTACAGCAGGGCTGTGGCTCCAGGTGATTTCATTCTGCCCCAAAGAGACTGCCAGCTAGCTTAACCTTTGCACTGCAAACCAGAGCATCTAATAAAAGAAAATGCTCCCGTGTGCCCAAAACTTCTCTCCTCACTTTTACAAATGCTTGAAATGCTTAATCATCTCCTGAATGCAGAAATTTGTTTGCCCATGGAGGAAATAACCTTACACACAACGCACAGTAATACTAAGATGACTTAGAAAGACATGCAGGGTCCACTCACCCTCATCTTCATCATCTGCTGTTGCTGTCACGACAGGACTTCCAACATCCCTGTCCTCATCTATGCTGACCTCATACACTGACCGAGGAAATGCCGGAGTGTTGTCATTCACATCACTGACAAAAATCCTTACGTAGGCTGTGTCTAAGAAGGAGATGCAAAAGGAACATGCAGACTAGGAGAGGCACAGGTGGAATACCTTGTATTCCAGTCAGCTCACATGATCCCCCAAGTCTAGAAAAGTTAAGGAGCCCAGTCTCTGATATCTTTTACCCAATATATAATTCCTTACTAGATTTACCTGTGTTGGCCTGCCCATGAACTCCAGGTCTAGCAGATTCTGAAGAGTCCTGAGACTGAATTTCAATCAAGTAAGAGGCTCTTTTCTCTCTGTCAAAAGAGGCACGGGTGGAAATAATTCCTGTCTCAGGCTCAATGGTGAAGAACTGGTAATCCTCACTAGCATCTTTCAACAGTAAGTAGTGAACCTAAAAAGGAAGTAGTTAAGAGAGGTTACATTTTCCACTTTCATTTGTCTGTCCATGTGCTGTGATCCCCCCCTTCCCCAGCAGCCTCCTGGGTCTGCCTGCAAAGTAGCAACACTCTGAGGAAAGACAGTTCATCTGGACATATTTTTTCTGTCTTTTGCCCATTTTGATATAAAACCCCCATAATTCTCAAATAGAACATCTACACCAGTGATATCAAGGCCCATCAAGCCCAGTATCTAATCTCCAACAGTGGCCAGCGAGAGCAGTTAGGAAAGATCATGAATAACAGAAGGACAGAGAATCTATGGAATGACATTTTCCCTGGTGACTCCCCAGCTTCTAGCAACCCGCTGTGCTTCTAATCTCGGGGAAAAAAAAAAAAGGCTAACGGAGAGTTTGGGTCCAGTTCAACAGGGAACAAATGAAAACCTCCACTGGTGAAAGCCATCCACATTTTTCCCTTTAACAAAGGTTTGGCTTCTTCCTCTGAAAAACGCATTTCCACCACCACCTCCAAGTCAGGCCCAGAGCACCGCCAGGCAGTTCTGCCACACAGGTTGCTCTTCGGAAGTTGCAAAATGGCAGTTACAGAACAGCAGATCTCTACCAGCCAGAGTTCCCTCCCAGAACAGCGAGTAGGATTTTTGGAAAAGGCCCAGGAAAAGGCCCAGAAAATCAGCCGTTTCCTTCATAAAGCTGCTTTTTTCTACAGTTGGGTCATTATGACAATGATGGTCAAATGTTGGTTTGAGCGACCATTTGACCAATGATGGTGAAATGAAACGTAATTTAATTGACCATATTTAAATGGCCATGTTTAAATGACCATAATCATTGATAGTCAATTTGATGAGCTGAAGAGGCAAGAGTTTGGAAACATGTTCTGCAGCCACCTCCACTTGTCTTGTCATGGGAACAGCCCTGAGAATCATGCAGCAGGGTTTTGTCAGAGTTGCTGCATCAGGGTGAGCTCCTGTGATGCAGGATCCCAAGACTGCGAAAGACATCTTCTCTGCACGCATCCCATGTTATGCACATCAGGCGTATGCTAGACAAATGCTTGACAAGTGCTGTAAGAAGTGTTTGTGGCTCGTTACCCTGTCATCTGCTGTCTGCGCACTCTCACTAATTACAGTACTAAAACTCGCCTATTGGGAGGAAAAGAATTGGATGTTAAGGTCAAACCTCTCCGTGTAGGCCAGAATCCAAGTCCGTAGCTAACACCTGAACCACAGGTGTGCCAGCATCAGCTCCTTCTGGCACAGACACCTCGTAGTTAGAAGACACGAAGAATGGAACATTATCATTAACATCTGCAAAAGGAGGTGATGAGGACCAGTGAGAAAATGTTTGAAGACTTTTTTTTTACTGTATTTTTCTTCCACTGTTGTAATTTTGCTTGGAGAAAGAACTTGCATTGTTCACAGTAAGAAGTAATCCTCCTTTGGGTCTCCTCATTTTCACAGCAGCTGTCAGGAGGCATTTTATATTTTATTAAGGGATGATTAACGTACAATGGAAATTAAAATTGCCGAGCCTATAGAGTTGCCAAAGAACGTGTGTAAACAGTCTTTCGCGGCCTTTGCAGGGCAGTACAGCCAGGGTTCTGCTAGGCTGTAGGCTAATGATTATTTAGGATGCAGCTGGACATTAGCTTCCCCTCATCTAACTACTGGCCAGTGTCCAAAGGAAGCACGCTGATCATCCCACTCCTGTCATCCTGCTCTAACCCATGGGATCCCCCTTCCCACAAGCTGGATCATGTGGCAGCCACGTGTTCATTTTGTTGCTCTGAGGGAGTCTGGCTTTCTGGAGAGAAAAGCGCTAGCTGTGATCTGACACGCTCTGCGGCTACGTAATCACCAGATCTGGTGCAAGGGACGTGGTGGGATTGTGCAGGTGAAGGAAGGGAAGGGCTGTGGTCAGGTCAGATTAGGTGCAATGCAAAGCCACATTAAGCATGTGTCAGTGCTGGTCCTGCTTGTCTTCCCTGCGTGACCCCTGTAGAGAACTAAACTGGAAAAAATATGTCCAGTCTTTTGAAGGGCTGACACATTAGGTCCCTGAAACTGCTGTGTAGGACCAGGTGGGCACAAGGGACAGGCAGGACAACTGTGGTAGCACTGACTTGGATCCCTTTAAACTGCTCTGGAATCACATCCCCCGGCTCAGCCCGTGACAAATCAGTCCAGTGTTCGTCTTTGTCTGTAAGACGACTAAATTCGGAAGTGTTGCATAGTCCCCTACATATTTCTGCACTTTTCACAGTTGAACAGCTACATTTTAAGAAAGCAATTTTCCTGTGTTGTGGTACAGTGCCAAAGCAGAGGATCTGTAATCACAGTTCCTGGGATCCATCTGTCTTTATGAAGAGCAGACAGAATCCTTAATATTCCATTCCGCAAACCTGTAAGCACACATTTAGTTGTACTAGTGCCACATGACTGCATTGATTCTGATACACAACTATTTGCAGAACCAATGTCTTAAATTACGTTTGGTTTTTTTAAGTTGTTGGTGTGTGCTCCGCTCAAAACCCAATTTTCTTTCTCTCTTATATGCACAATCATCTGTGAAAAATTCTTTTCTAATGGCTTTTTCTTCATAGTTTATAGAAGAAAATCTGTCTTGTTAGAGATAAGTTTCAGCAAATTCACTGAGCAAGGTAAGGAAAATATGAAGCTACGAAAGACTTCCTTTTCTGTGTGCTTGTCCATAAATAAATGACAATTCTCTGTATGAAACTTTCTGGTGATTATTTCTCTCTTAAAGGTGTTTAACTTGGTTTTATTCTCCCACTAATGCATACATGTGTGTAAACCTTTTTTTTTCATATAAAAATGCCAATTTGTTGAAAATGGATTTTTGCTTGTGAGCAAAATGAAGTTTCTGCCAAATTCAGACACTAATAACTACACTATAGGAAAAATCTTCTGGGGCAGGGTCCATAATCTCAGTGAGGCTCAGACCCTGACTTGAAGCACTCTTGCTCTACAAACCTGAAGGATTTTTGCACTGGTGGACTGTGGAACACAGGACAATGCTGTGATGAAGTGATGCAGGCAAGTTGGACTCCCATTCAAATTACCATGTAGGTCTCTGCTTTCCGTGGTGTTGAGCAAGACAAATGTTTTTGCTGGAGACTTTATTTATTCATGTTTTCATCTAAATGTCTACATATCAAAAGTAACTCCACTAATGCTTCCAAAAGCAGGGATCAAAGTCAGGTTTATAGTTCTAGGTGGATCTATAGTAGAGCCTTACAAGAAGAACACACTATAAGGAGGGTTGGATCAAATGTTTGAAAACTGTACCTATTGTCAGGACCCTCACATTTCCATTTCTACAGTTTTAACCTCAATATTAAATAGAAAATGCTGAATGTAACAACAACCGGTAAACAGATTGGATTTCTGTTTGATATCTATCTGAGCTGTTTCTCTTTCTAATAATACAGAATATTTTTAGTAATACTTGTCTCCTTTCCATAGCTTGCGGACACTTACTAGATTTTTTTCCTCCTATCAAAAGAAAATCTTCCCAATTACACTTATATAGTAGGCACTAAAGTTGTGTAAATATTCACACAGCCCATTTCTGCATTATCGCATTTTCACATTTTATAGTTGCACTTAGAAATTGTCTCAAACAGACCTTTTTAATGAGTGCACGACTTCCTTTTACAGGATAGAAACGTGCAAAGCATCCTCAGGTGGCTTGGCATTTCAAGGATGGTACCGGAATTTGGGGTGTTATACTTAAAACAACAAGACCATTGTTCTGAATGGCCAGGAAAGCTTACCTGTTATGTTCACACAAACAGTGGTAAAGGAAGCTAAAGGGGTCATTGCTACGTTTTGCGCCCGGACTGTCAGGGTGAAAAACTTAGTTGTCTCAAAGTCAAGTGGTTCAGCGACTAGGAGAGAAGCAGATCCATCAGCTCTGTTTGGCTTCAGATAGAAACGAACTGGCATGTTAGTCTCTGGAACTTGACCCTCCTCCAGATTATACGTAACCCTGGGATCACCAAGAGGGGATGTGGCTTTGACGGTCTGAAGAAAAAAACAGCCACCACATATGTTCATGAAGCGTGGGGTTGCAAGTGTTAAATGTTCAGCTTGATGGCAAGAACATACATGCATGTATGTTCCTCAAGAACATACACGCCTGTATGACTTGGATAACAGACAGAAGAGAAACAGTTTGCAGAGAGACAGACACACAGCTGAGCGTCATTTTACAGCATTTAGTTTTGCTGCAGATCTTTAACCAGCAGTGAATTTACCTGCCTGTAAATGTGCCAAGCAAGAACTGCGTCACTGGCCAAAGGAAACCCCTCCTTTCTCCTCCTTCCACAACAAAAAAGCAGACTGTTTCTCCACTGAGTGGTGCACCTTACCAGGCAAGATACAGAAAAACCTACATTGTTCGCAAGTGCTTGGATATCACATGCAGGAGGAGGAAGGCAGGAATTATCTGGCAATTTACAGAACAGACTATCTGCGAAGAATAAGTCTGTAACAGGTTAAAAAGGAATTGGTTTAGGTTAGAAGAGCCCAAAGCAAACGACAGCCATCCCATGTCATAGTGCTAAGCTGAGAAAAGCTGTAGGAAAGATGCAGGCAGGCAGCGCAGGCCACTGCGGGTGCAGGAGTGAGGAGCCGGCCCTTGGTGGGAGCGCTCGAGGATTTCCCTCCCACACAGGCAGGGGTCTGTCTTCTCGTTCAGAGCCGCTGCCTGCCGGAGCACACCCCGAGGGCCGCTGCTGTAAGGAGTCACTGAGAAAACTGCTGCCAGCCAAAACGCCGGCCTGTTCCGCAGCAGGTCCTGCTGGCAGGCGGTGGCAGGGTAGGCAGCTGTGCAGGCTGGAGCAGCGCAGCGCAGTGAGGTTGCAGAGTGGGCACCCGCAGGCCCTTCACGTGGAGACAGAGCGCAACGGAGGGAGAAGCTGAATTGAGAAGAAGAGGGAGGAAAGTAACTGCGCTTTTAACATACCACTATCTTGGTGTCACGAATGGTGTTTTCAGGGATGGTTACCCAGTATCTGCTCTGCTCCCACTGGGGTGGCTGGCTGAGTGCGCTAGTGACAGTCACCATCAGCTCCACAGTGCTGCTTCTGTTCCCTCCGTCTGTCGCCACAATATAGCGACTGATGCGCGCTGTCTGTGAAACAAAGGACATCAAGGATATTTGCAAACCGTTTTGTACAAGTCAAGAGATTGCAATGAACCCTTTGCAATGGATGCGGGGGTTCCACGCGCAGAGGCTGTGCCGTTCTAGGCAGAGTCGCTTTACCTGGGACAGCAGGCGGTTCACGTACACCCAGCCCGTGCTGGGGTTGATCTGGAAGTATTCCACTTGGTGCTCTAACATTGAGTATGTGACGGCAGCATTCGCGCCTTGGTCGCTGTCATGAGCTGCAACACGGAGGAAACTCATGCCCACTGGAGTGTCTTCGCTGAGGAAGTCTTTGAAAAGAGAAGGGTATTGTCAGCAGGTCTTGCCCTGATTTACCAGGCTGTGTGTAACAGAAATACTCCTGTCAAACCTCATAGTCCCCGTCATGGAAGATGAAATGTTTCAGTAGTGAGGCACGTTATGAAGTATTGTCACTAACAGAGTGGCTACAGCGCTCTTTCAGCTTCCCCTCCCCTCTCCCCTGACATGCTGAGCTGTTAGTGAAGCAGATTTACTGTCTACGCCGCTGCCGGCACTCGTGGCTCTCCACAGCGGTGCTGGGAACCCCCCCCACCCCATGCTTTGGGTCACAGCCCAGGCTGCTGGGCTCGGCTGCTGATAAAAGTAGGTTGGCATCAAAAGGAATTCCGTGTGAATTGAATTAATCCCGAATGTGAGTGGCGGCAGCAGCATCGCCAGCGGGAGGCAGTAGGTAATCGCCAACCATGAAGACTCAGGTCATAGTGAAGGTTTCCCCCAACACCCCAGCGTTTTGGAGAAGCTGCCCAGGGCAAGGGTGCAATGAGCATTTTATACGCGCTCCTTTCCTTAGCTCTCACTCCCTGTTCCCAGCAATCCACCCAAGACAAAGGCTGTGTCCCCGTAGTCCTAGGCAGACCAGTCCTCCTTTGAACCTGCTTTTATAAACGTCATCTAAAAATCTAGTGGCAGAGTCGCACAGCTGAAGTACTCAGTGCACAAAAGAGTAAACAATTTTGTCTTTCTAAAGCCTGATTCCTGGCAGGAACACCAACAAAATGATGGGAAATCACGAGCAATCATTTTCTGCTCCCCTCCTCTCCGCAAGGCACAATTCTATAAAAAGCTATCGCATCCCTACCAGCTGCCTCTCTTCCACACCCAAGTCTTTAGATTGCGTTGATCTGACTTTGGTCCTGCTCTTCCCTCCATCCTCATCCATCCAGCCCCAATTCTTCCTCCAAGTAGCGAGGGATGCTTGCCTGACTGGGTTTTTGAGCCACTTCCATGCACTAAGGCTCCATCAGCTCAGTGTATTGAAATGGCCCTGGCAGTGGGAAGGCCGTCACAGTCAGGTTTAGACAGCCCAGTCAGCCTGTTTTAACACTTCTTGTTCAGAAAACGTTTCCGATCTTTGATTTCCCCTGTACGATTCTCCTTTCGCTTTTTCAAGGTGGGACAATCGGAATTGCATGCTGTTTCCAAAGTGGAGTGGTCACATTTTCTGCTTTGGTTTTCTCCCTTAATATCCACAGGCTATGGCAGTTGGGCAATAAAACCTTAAACCACAACAACTGCTTGCTCCATGAACAACAATTTGAGCTTTAATTAGCTTCCCTCGTCCCCCAGAACATGTAATTGGCTTAGGATTCATGCCCCTGGTATGTCAGTAACAGCCAAAGCTACTCTCAGAAGAGATTTACTGGCACTAAAATAGATGAATGAAAATGGAATTTATTGCAGAGAAACACTGTAAAAAGAGCTCTTTTTTGTGTTTAAATTTGTGCTTTTATAGTCAAATCCTGTTAAATCGCATTATAAGAAAAAATACAGAATTACTTGGAAGGGCCGTACTCCCTCATTTCATGTACTTCTGCTTGCTGCTGGCATGACTCTGACACCTACTACATCATCCTTACTGCACAGAGTTAAGCACTTCTTTAATGTCTGTTTTGCATGCAGATGATAAGATGCGTGACTTAAATCGGGGATTTGACCAACATCCTAATGCAGAGGAATAAAGAACCAGCAGTTTCCAGGAAGAATAGAAACCTATGACTAATGGCATTTGATCTTGTTAGAGAAGAAGCTATTTTTAATTCTGTGACGTACGAACATTGATTACTTATGTATAGATGCTGGAAAAGTGCTATGCATGAAGTGACCTCATTATCTGCAGTTTCCCCATTCCAAAGGACTGCCTTTGCTTGCTACCTGACTTCTGAGCGCTGCTTTGGCCAGCACTGCTTTGGTAGGAATGCAGAAATGGCTATTCCCAGTCTGCACGTTTTAACCAATTTGGCTCTTGGAGTTAATTGCTGTAAGATAATCTAAAAGGTACAACACAAATTTCTGTCTGTCCTTGCGCGTAACTCTGAAGTGTAGCTGTATATTTAGACTTACATCCTAGCAGGTGACTTCTCCTCCTTGTTAAAATCCTGCCATGCAAGCATCCAGCCTCTTTCTGAATCCTGCTAAAATTCTGGCCTCTGTGATGCTGAAAACTACAAGCCACCTTCTTTCTAATAAGACACTGGTCATCGCTTTGCCCTACATGACATTTCCATAGAACTGGCAAAATATCTCCAAAACAGAGTTGCTGTCACATGCGTCATCAACAATTTTTGCCATTCTTGGTGAGGCATTTATGCAAGGAAGGGCTTGTCCTAGTCCAGCAGGTAGGGAGTACGCTAGTCACTTGTGGGTGACATCAAATGTAGAGGGACCAACTGTACTGAAGTGCAGGACTCTGCTGGAGAAGCAGCAAGTAGAATTAAATCCAAGACTGTTGAAAAGCACGTCATGTGGGAATGAACAAGGGGATGGCACCAGAGCAAATGGGAAAAGCCAGCTCAGCAGCACAGTTACAGGAGGCATCGGGGCTCACTGCCAGTTGCAGACTGTATGCCAGGGATTTTGGGCTGTTTGACAAGAGATAAGTACCGCTCTGGCCTGTTTGCACAGAGGAGCTGTGTTAAAGAGACACGGATGACAATTGCTCCTGTAGTTCGGGTTGATGACTTCTCAGCTATGATGTCATGGTTTGTGTGGGGACATCGAATAAAAATTCAGCGTGCAAAAAAACTGGGCAGGAAAAAACGCCAAGGGAAGGGATCAGCTCTGCCCAATCTGTAGGAGTGAAGACTGTCAATGTATTTAAGAGTATTGCAATGAATAAAGAGGACAGTGATCAATTCTGCGTATTTCCATTGATGATGGATTAAGCAGCACTGGTTTAGTGGGCCACCACCTAAAAACTGATCACTGTTACAAGGAACTATTAACCACATTCACGTTGCACTACTAGGACAGGTATTTAAGACACACTCACACTGATAGCGACTGTTCTCAAACTTGGGATCGTTGTCATTGACATCAGCAATAAGGACGGTGATCTGACACACGCCGATCAGCGGTTCCTGTGCCTGGTCGGTAGCGGTAATGGACAGCGTATACTCCCTCTGCTTCTCCCGGTCAAAACTTTGCGTGGTTGTGATGACTCCTGAGAACACAGACACCTCCTGTTCTGCACTTCACGGCCTTAGGACTGAATTTGCAGAAAGGGACCAGCACGTCTCGCACAAGAGGAAGCTCTGACCGCACGCCGCACAACCATCAAGCTCAACCCTCACCAAGCCCGCAATGTGTGTCTTGGACAAGACTGACTCCAATTCCCCTGTCTCTTCACTCTTCACATGCCACATACTGCCAGGGGTCAGCAGCTTTCTCTCCTGCTGCCCTGATTTCAAAGACAGCTCATTATTACTCTGGGGAGAGTCACACACACACAGAAGGCACAAGTGGTGTGACCAAAGTCATCTCTACTACAGGAGCTGAAGGCTGCCTTGTTGAACAGATTAAAATAGGGTAAAATCATGTAGCTCAGTTAATAAATTGAACAATTTTCTCCAAACCTTCAGTTTTTCCTCTCTACTGACCAGGTTTCTCACTGTCTAGGCTCTTTTCTTCTGGTTGGGAGATTTTGAACTGGCTTCTTGAGGTCACTTCCAGACCTATGTCCCTACTATGCTAGGGACCAGAATTCTGCTGCTCTTCCAGTCTCCTGTGCAGTCCTGGACACACAAATATCACAGCTTACTGTTTTCACTATAGAAACTTCAACAACTTTTATAACTTCTTCACCTGAAACGCATCAAGACTGCCTGTCACTCCCCTGTTCTGGGACGAGGGTCTTGCCTCTATATGCCCTCACTGGACCTCCTGTTTGTGCATGAGATGAGAAATAAACCATTTTAAAGAACTGTCAGGCCACACTGAAAGGAAGAACAAACTCCATCTGTTAAAGTCACACTTTCTGCTCTGTATTTTTGTAGCTACGCTTGATCCAATAGGAAAATAACTGGTACAGAATAGCCTTCTATCTTCTTATTGCACTGGGGTTTGTTTCCCTACTTAATTTTTCATCTAAATCATTATCATCTCAATTTAATCTATGTGCATGGCTATTCTACAAGCTGCCATTGCTAGCCCTGCAGCTACACTGTTAAAGCGTGAGCCCACACGGGCGCTGTCATACGGTGGCATTCTCATTACAATACAACGGCATTTTCATTTTATTTCAGTAACCTGAAAGCTACTGACCTGTGTCTGGATCAATGCTGAAACCTAGGGAAGCTCCGTCTCGGTGCATGAGTCCGTACTTCACCTCTCCATTAACGCCGAGGTCTGCATCGTAGGCTTCTACCTGCAGCACGTACGTGCCCGGAGGCTGATTCTCCAGAACCCAGGTGCTGTCACTGTAGTAAGTGCACTAAAAATACACCCAAACATCCAACCCTATTACGCAGAGCCACATGAATTCACCGCACAGCATCAATACTTTTTCCAGCACATCTGAGAACAACTCAGAAGAAAATCACTCCTATCACTTACACTCACAAAAGGAATCAAGCTCTAAGGGAGAGGAAGGAAAAAAAGAGAATAAAGACTTTGCTCTGAACGTATGAAGAAGCTGTTTGTGTGTTCTCTTACAGATTCATTTTGCTCTGCAAATACAGTCCCTTCAGCCCACCAGCAATCACCAGTAGCCAAGAGGAGTCTATAACCCCAATTATGGATCAGAAGAGAATACCTGCAAGACGAGATCTTACCTCTCTGAAAACAGGCTTGTTGTTATTAATGTCGTTAACTCCTACAATAACCTCAGCAAAACTGCTGAGAGGGGTGGGTCCCCCCGAGGCATTGTCATCTATCGCAGTGATATTCAGTGTGTATTGTGGCCCCTTCAAGCTGGGCGGTGGGTTTCTGCGGAGTTTAATGATACCTGAATTTGGAAGCACAGAGTGTCATTTTATTTTACTGTGTAAACAGACAAAAGAACTCAGGTGAGCATCACATTTCTCTGCCGCCGTACTGTTGGTTTCGTTCGTATTTTGATTGCAAAGCACAGGAGTCAGACCACACAGTCCTTGGACCAGGATGCCAGGTTTTGGTTGATATTTGGAGAACAACCATCATATCAAAGAGCGAATTCTCACTGACACAAAGCAACCCCATTTGCAGATTGTATAAATATGGTACTTTCTTATGGTTTTTGACACATAGGTGAAGCAGAGTCAGTACAGATTAGACAGTAAATAACTGTGTTCTAAAACCTCTTTCCATACCTTTCTGACTATCCAGTTCAAAGTTGCCCTCCTCATTGCCTCCTGTAATCAGATAGAGCAGCCCATCTCCATCAGGGTCCTTTGCCCGAACAGTAGCCACTAAGGTGCTGGGACCAGCATCTTCCGAGAGGAAAGTTCTGTAACTGATGGACATAAGGGAGCAAGAGCATCACATTCAGTATCAGAATAACCATCACCATGTTAACCATCAGGCAAGATTATACATTCATTACCAATGTTTTGGGGTTTTTTTAAGCTTGGAGCATGCAATCATAGAATCTTTAACCAATTTAAGACGAGACTGATCATCTTTGTTGGGCACAGGATAGGCATTTTAAGACTGTAATCCTACATTTTTGCTGCATGTAATTTCCAAGGATCTTTTGGAAGATATCTATATGCACCATACTACACTGAGCTGCAAACCAGGATCATGTAACTCCTAAAGATGAGAGGAAGGACTAGTATCTGTCATGCAGTGTTTCTTACGTCCCCATATACTAATGGAAAGAATCGAATGCTACAGGGATGAACGTGAAACAGTATTTCATTTTGTAAAAAAATATGTGTACGTTTTGTATTTAAAACTTGTGCAAAACATAGACATTGTATGCATTCAGGAAAGGAAAGAAGGCATTTTAAACAAGCAGAGCCTCAAGAAAATAGCTTATAATGCAATCCTACTGATAATAAAATTCAGTTTTAATGTTTGCTGACTACCATCTTCATCTGTCATGTATTTATACATGGACGGCCACTTTGAGACCTAGAAGTCAACTCAGTCAAAATCATTCCCTGCAGAGTTAGGTCTTTTATTCATTCTGTTCTCTATAAATGTAAAATCAATATGCTGGTATCACAACTGGTGTAATTTTATTTTTTTTTATACAATCTAGAAATGAAAGGCCAACTTCCAAAGCCTTTCTTCATACAAATTGCCCTTCGATTCCACTGGTACTTACAGTTGCACAAAACAAGAAGTGACCATTTAGCCCAGGCTACACGTATGAACAGCATCTTTAAAAACCAAAGCAGGCATTCAGACTGGCTTACACGGACTGGGAGAACACAGGAGCCTCGTCATTCACGTTGGCCATTCGAATTCGCACAGATGCCGTCCCTGTCCGAGGGGGATGTCCTTTATCGACAGCTATCACCACAAACTCATACATATGGTTTGCTCGCTCAAAGTTCAGCCTCTGGTTAGAATTGACGACCCCGTGATGCGTGATGGAAAAATCAGTGCTCTGGATGAAGTAAGCAATCTCAGAGTTGGAGCCAGAGTCGCAGTCTGTTGCAAGCACTATTAGAGAACGCATTTAACAGAACAGTCATGCTGCAAAAGAGATTATGATATTTCCTACCAAGTCTACTTCAGATACCTTTTTTTTTTGAGAACAAACATCACCTAAATCTGTTTTATCCATAAAAGCCTTGTTTTTGTGGTAAGAGCCTGTGAACTTTGCAGGAGGCTGGGAATAAAAAAGCAAAACAACAGATCCCCCTGCTCCAACCCAGCCTGAGTGATCACAGCAAGGTGAGTTTGCAGGAGAGCTGTGATCCCAATACTACACAACAAGCTTTGTACAAATAGCAGTCAACACTGGTAATTACCACACAATCAATATGCACGTTGGTAGAACATTATCAGTCATAAACCGTGTCCTCACTCTCTCTGGGGATGCTGTTCAAATTTAATTAGCTCCCAGCTATGTTATAGCTAAAGTACTTTTTAATTACCTGACGCTTCAAGGTACAAAGAGTGATTAAACATTCCTCCCCGGCAAGTGTTTAATCAGCAGGTTGGGTGCCCCATCTGCTCTGAAGCTGCAAATCAGCAGAACAAAGAGCTAGAGCTCACAGTGTAGTATCAAAAGTGATTCTTAAGAGCAGGAGATCACCTCTTTAATTACCCTGCCATTTTTCTAGCCAAACAATGAGGCTTCACATCATACTCACACTGGTATTAAACAAACTCCTTATTCTACCCGGAGAACACGAATGCAGCCGTCACGATAGCACACAGCCTTTTGGAAGTGATTTCAGTGCCCGTAAGAAGCACATGGACAGCTACAGCACCATCCAAAAATGAGATTAAGAAACAACAACCACTCACTCAATATTAAGTCAAAACAGGAAAGGGGAAGAGATGGATTTCAAAAAATGCAGTGAAATGCTGTGCTTAGTTGCAAAAAATCTTAACTACCTTTGCCTGTGGAAAGTTACTTATCTCGGTTTAAAAGGACATTTAGGGTGGTTGTAACATTTTGTTTAACATCTCTCAAAATCCTGCTGTGTACAAATATTTGTGTGTGTTAGAGGCTACAAAAGCCCTTGCTTTTGAGGTAATCACTCTCTTGCTTACTGAAAGATGAAATATATTCAAAACTCAAGAAATGAAAGTGACTTAAACCCATTAAATTTAGCTGGCAATTATTGTTTTTAGAAAGACATGCAGAAAGTGATAAACATACTTGATTTGAAAAGTTCTGATCTACTCCAGAGTAATTACTGAGACATTGTAATCATTCACAAAAATATATTTTATGGGCTTAAGGATCATACATTTTTTCCCCAAGGTGTTTTCCAGGAAATAGGAAATGTGTCGCTTACTTGTACATGACAAAAACCTGCCTTACTTCCCAATAGCAACTGGGAATTCCATTCCCCTGCCATTTTCATTCCATCCGGCAAACTGATCTGCAAAGGTAATTCCAGGATTATACAGCAACTACAAGCAGGTCTGTGCTAGCTCTACCCATGCCTTAAGCTAGCTTAGTGCAAGCTAACCCCAGTTCAAAGCCTACTATGTTAGGCCAAAGTTGCCAAGCACAACTCTAAGCCTTGCTTTGCTGGCACAGTGGTGCAGCTGAAGTACCCTAACCCCTGCTGAGAGCATACTAGAATCACAGAATGGTTTGGGCTGGATGGGACTTCAAAGATCATCTAGTTCCACCTCTCCTGCCATGGGCAGGGACACCCTCCACTAGACCAGACTGCCCAAAGCCCCATCCAACCTGGCCTTGGACACTGCCAGGGATGGGACCTCCACAGCTTCTCTGGGCAACCCTGTGCCAGTGTCTCACCACCCTCACAGTAAAGAATTTTTTCCTAATGTCTAATCTAAATCCCCCCTCTTTTAGTTTAACCCCATTCCCCCTTGTCCTGTCACTGCACTCCCTGATAAACAGTCCCTCATCAGCTGGGACACAAAAAAATTTATTTTTGTTTGTGGGACATCTAGAGGTTGCGAACATCCCACCCTTCAAGAAGCTATGGCCAAGGTAAAAACTGCTTTTTTGTTGTTGTTTGCTTTGGCAGTCACAGTTAGTGGCACAGCACTCGCCTGGCACAAGGGCTGCACCTACCCCTTCCTTGCAGCCACTACCAATGCTGCTCAGCCTTCAACACCAAGAGAGCATTCACCCACGCATTTTCACTGACTGTCACTGTACTTTCACCTCGCATTCTCTTTGTTAAGAAGACTCTTTCTCTTGAAATACACCCCATACAGCTAGACAACCAAACAGGGTGGAATCGGGAACCATACTGCACAGCTTTGCCATCCTGCTTGCTTCGGATATAGGGCATACTTTTCTTCCCCACAACTGGGTGCATTTTGATCAGCTTTACAAGTCTTCTGGAGAGAAGAACATTCATCTTTTTAATGAAAACCGCGTGCTTAGGAATTTTTAGGAGTTGATCAACTTATTCCTTGCCACGAGCCATTAAACCAAAAAATGAGCCACAGCAAGCTCTGAACTCTCTTGATAAGCATTTAGAGAAAGCAGACCCTGCAGCCCTGTTATCAGCTTGTGGCTATGCAAGGGAAGCTAAGCTCCTTATCAACACTATGTCCTGCATGTGTTCAGCTTCAAATTTGGGAAATTTACATTGTTGTCTTCAAAAGACACGTTTAGACATGTTAATTTTTGCTAAGTCTTGCCTTGGCACTTACCCATGTCTCACACAGTCCATAACCCCCCTGACATCTCAGCCTGTGTTCCCCTTACTACCGCTACTTCCAGTTTGAATACTGACAGCAAGCCTGTAAGCGTTCTCCCAGTTCTGGCAGAGCACATCTGTGACACGTATCACATCATGACAGACTATGTCAGATCTCAAGACATCTCTGAAGGCATCTGACTCACACCAGCAAAACAGATTGGAGAATGGACTTTAATTCCTTGTCTGTTGGACTCCATAAACCGAGATGAAACATGCAGCCTCATCCAAGTTCAATCCTTATTTACACAACCACAGTATTTTGAGAGTGACCTTGAAGTTTTGGTTGGAATTTGGGCCTTAAATTTATTTCAAACAGCTCTAATCTTTCAACAGGATTCTAGCCTCTAAAAAGGTCATCGGTGCACTCAGGGTTTATGTGCAAGTGGTCTGTGGCCATCTTAAACACAACAGACTTGGAACGATGACCGGTAAGCCACAGCTATAAATATAAAAGTTCACAGGCTTTCCAAATGTTTCTCCTTTAACACTTTGTAAGTCAAATATACAACGCTGATGCCTGTTTGATAAAACTAGCTGCCCATTTAAAAAAAAAAAAACACAACTTTCTTTTTTTTTTTCTTAACACATTGAGAAAAGGAAAACTAGTTGCAGTTGCTTCCTGGATACAAAAAGATGACCAAGCTGAGTTAAAAGACAGTTACAAGATTTAAAGGAAACAACTTAGGGCAATCCAGTAAGTCACTGCCTGTCAGCTGCCTTAACTGCTCCTGGGGCTACCACAGGATCCCTCCTTGGGCACAGCTGTGTGACCCAGCATGGTGGTCCCCACCTGAAGACACTCCCAACTCTACTTCCAGGATACCTAAAAGCCATCTATACACCTCCAGGATGGCGACTATCCACACCTTACACAGGCAGTGCCTGCCGTGGAAAAGCCAGCACTTCCTCACAGAAAGAACACAAACATGTAACACAAACTGGCAGGTCCATGGCAAGACCGAAATGAAAGGGACCAGGATGGTCCTCACCTTGCAGTAGAGATGTGCCGATGGGAATGGTTTCGGGAATGTTGTCTCTGCTGTAAATGGAGTGCTGGAATTCGGGAGAACAGTCATTTTCATCGGTGATATGGACCATGACCTGGGACAAAAGGACAAGCTGAGAGGGGATTTCGGTTTCTGCACGTAGGAAAATGGGCACCTTGCTCTGGACACTGCCTGGGCGGTCACTGCTTTTGCTGCTGTCCCGTCCTTACTCCTCCAACGCTAAACTTTTCCTCACACTGCTGTAACATGGAGAAGTATTATCTCCTTCAGTTCCAATCAGATGGGAGGCAAAGCCAAAGAGAAATAACAAGAGGTATTTTGCAGAGCCTAGATCTGAACCCAGATCAGAGCCCAGCCTTCTGCGTACACCAAAAGGCCTCCTTCCTCCTGGGCATCTTCATGAGTTTTCTAGGCTGTCCCTGTGTGTAACTGGTCCTGCTAATGAGGTAACAAAGATTGCGGAGGCAGTGGGCAGGAACTGGAGTGATCCACGTACCTCGGTCACACTGCTAAGAGTGCTCTCAACTTCCATGGCTTTCAGTAAGAGGTGATAGAGGTGGTGCTCACTCTCGTAGTCCACGGGGTGGGTCAGGCTGAGCTCTCCGCTCTCCTGCCTCACCCTGAAGAGCCCGCTGGGGTTCGTCAGCAGAGTGTAGGAAAGAGGCTGGCTCTGGAAAGAAACAGCCTCAACAACTGCTACTCTGTAAAGAAGGAGAGAATAAACCTTTGCTTCAAAACAACCACAACAGAAGCTGTCTCCTGAGCACCTAGAGGAGGAAGATGAGGATGATGAAAGGTGAACTGCTTGCTTAGCTTTGTATTCAGACTGGAAATCCCCGTGCTGCAGGGAGCCCACCTACCCTCTCTTCTCTCACTAGACTGACCCCCTGACATAGCAGGGCTGGGATAACAACCTATTTCAACCCCCTACTAACACGAAAACAACTTTTTCTTCCCTTTTGTTCCCTTCCAAACACTTGACAGCAGTTACTCGTTTAGCTTCAGGTACAGAGCTAAAGGAGCTACTGCACTTTTGACTTTCTTTGAAGCTGTATGTTCAGAAAAGGAACTGGTTCAGAGATGGATGGGAAACCCATGAAGCACAGGGCCTTTCCAGATCCTGCTGTCCCCCCTGTCAGGACAAGAAATGAATGTTTGCCTCCGTACCATGACTTATGCTTTGAAGCTCCATCTCTCACAGCAGTCTCTGGCCAGTATGACAATATACTGTAAGCCCATCTCAGTGAAAGCTCCAGGGAAGGAGACAGTTTTCCCTACTTCTCCTCATTCAGTCTCTTGTAAGGAGTAAGTGGCACATTTCCAGCAATTTTTCCTACTTCATGAGCTTATTTTGACCCTTCCTCCTCCTTCTAAAAGCCCTATGGCACTGCTTCACCTGCTACTTGCTGCCTTAAAAGCCCATGCTGCTTTCAACAGCTGAATGGTGACAATAAAACCAGAGCCAGCTCGAAGGCATCTCCTCGCTGTGGCTGAGCTACTCTTCACGCACCGGCAGAGCCCCTTGGAGACTGAGCTGTATCTGTTTGCCCTTCGCACGGGCGTTGTTATCTCAAGAGTCTGGCAATGACTTGCCTTCCTAAAAATGTAAATACAAGTCAAACGGGATACAAACAACTCCACATCTGGTTAATTAAAAGACAGTATTTTTCAAGCACTCATTTATATCTGAAGGGCTCCAGGAGATGCATAGCCAGGAGTTTGGCTGTTTTAATTCACGATGCAATGCAATAAGACCCCAGGAGCATTAAAACAATAATTTCAGAAGAACTCCAGCATCCCAGCCTACACCGCATGCAGCACCAGAAAAGGCATCATTTACTCTAGAAAACACAATGCTATTTTTGAAGTGTAATAAGCAAACACATACGCATAGCCCTGAGAAGCAACCACACAAAAATTTCACTTTATTGTGCTCTGTGAAGTTCCTCTCAGACTGCAGGGAAGGAGCTCACCTAACGAAGCACAACTTACTTTTCTCCTGGCAGAGTGCTTTCAGGGACAAACACACTGTAGGACATGTTAGTGAACTGTGGAGGTCGGGAGCCCGCCAGGATGGAAATGGAGGCGTAGGGGCTTTTGTTGCCGTATTCATCAGTGGCTTCCACAGTAACCACGTACTCCTTGTTCCACGTCAAAGGCAAGCCAGTCGTCATGATTATGCCAGTATCCTTATCTACTCGGAATCGCTCTTCTCCACCTATCAACATATGCAAAAAGCTGGTCTGAAAAGTGCCCCACAGCAAGACCATTTGCACCTTCACCATTTTAAGGTAAGCTATCTTGAATCATCTACCTATATCCTTGCATGCACTCCTTTTTTCCTCTCCAGTTGTGCACCTTACCTTATGCTCACACCGTGCTCTGCTGATCGGTGCAGCGTGAAAGAGAGAACTGGTGAGAACATGGTAAGGCTGCAATCGATTTCAAAATAGAAGTAAGGCAAAGAAAGTGGCAGCAAGAAAAATTCCTGTCCACATAACTGTTTTCCTTAAAGCACCTCCAGCTTCTGCTTGTTGTACCTGCTGTATCTTTAAGGATTCCCCAGGGGAAAAATCTATCAACAAAATGATAAAATGGGAAATTGTTGAGAAAAATCTGCAACTTAACAGAATTTTAGCATTTTTTTCAGAATAAACCTACCTGCAATGAGTGTGTAAGTTATCCCAGCACTGGTATTTTCATTGTTGCTGTAATATGCAATAAGCTGGTAGACAAGAGTGCCTTTTCGGGCGTCTGGATCCACACGGGCCAGGTAGGGGTATGGGTACATGCCCCAGGACAGAAGTTCCTCTTCTGGGGCAAGGAGTGTCACGTGGCAGAGGTACCAGTCATTATCTGCAAAAGATGTGTGGATTTCTAGACGGCTTGTTCACAAACTTTAGTCAGGAATGTTTAAGATCTTCACAGAACCACAGAATCACAGATTGGTACGGGTTGGAAGGGACCTCTAGAGATCATCGAGTCCAACCCCCCTGCCAAAGCAGATGCCCTACACTAGGCTGCACAGGTGGGCATCCAGACAGGTATTGAGTATCTCCAGAGAAGGAGACTCCACAACCTCTCTGTGCAGCCTGTTCCAGTGCTCCATCACCCTCACCGTGAAGAGGTTCTTTCTCATGTTTGAGTTGAACTTCCTGTGTTCTGGTTTTTGGCCATTGCCCCTTGTTCTCTCACTGCCCACCACTGAAAAGAGCTTGCCCTCGTCAAATTGCCTCCCACAGTTTAGATATTTATAAACACTGATCAGATCCCCTCTCAGCCTTCTCTTCTCCAGGCTGAAGAGATCCCAGGCTCTCAGCCTCTCCTCATAGGGAAGATGTTCCTGATCTTTTATCAGCTTTGTTGCCCTCCGCTGGACTCTCTCCAGGAGATCCCTGCCTTTCTTGAGCTGGGGAGCCCAGAACAGGACACAGAACTCCAGATGGGGTCTCACCAGGGCAGAGTAGAGGGAGAGGATCACCTCCCTCCACCTGCTGGCCTCACTTTTTTTAATGCATCCCAGGATGCCATTGGCCTTCTTGGCCACAAGGGCACACTGCTGGCTCATGGTCAACCTGTTATCCACCAGGACCCGTAGGTCTTTCTCTGCAGAGCTCCTCTCCAGCAGGTCATCCCCTAACCTGTACTGATGCATGTGGTTATTTCTCCCCAGGTGCAGGACTCTACACTTGCTTTCGTTGAACCTCATCAGGTTCCTTTCTGCCCAGCTCTCCAGCCTGTCCAGGTCACGCTGAATGGCAGCACAGCCTTCAGGTATGTCTGCCACTCGACATAGCTTTGAATCATCAGCAAACTTGCTGAGGGTGGACTCTATCTCATCGTCTAGGTCATTGATGAAGATATTGAACAAGATCGGACTCAGCACCGATCCCTGGGGAACACCGCTAGTTACAGGCCTCCAACTGGACTCTGCACCACTGGTCACCACTCTCTGCGCTCTGCCAGTCAGCCAGTTCTCAACCCACCTATTATCCATTAGTATCTGTAAAGAGACTGGATTTCCCATCACATTCATCCTATTGCATGCACAAAAAATTCAGCATAGATACAGACTTTGGCTGCTCAATGTGCGTTAAGTGCAGTTAACAACTAATTAAAAATACTTTCGGTAACAGCTTTTAATTAGTTAGATATGCACATTAAATACTACGTCCGTTACACCACTTGCCATGACACAGCTTTAAGTGCGTGCTTACCCAGACCCAGGTGAAATTTGGCCTTTTTATTTTCAACAAATTCAGCATCAAGGTTGCCAGTTTTACCAAATCAGGTTTAGGGCGTATTAAAGTATTTCTCTTAAAAATCAGTGGAAGTGGTAAGCAATCAAAACTCCCTAAAATTCTTCCTGCCCCAACATTAATTTGTTTAGTTTTCTCAAATGACTGGATATTCAAGGGGAGGCAGACGTGCCTTCCCCTTCTGCCCCCAGCATCCCATCTGGCTGCGTCTTAGTTAGGTGAAAGACCAGCCTTGAAATGGAACCGCTCCCGAGGAAACACCTTGGGCTTCTGTGGGGGAGAGGCAGCAGGTCAGCCAGCAGCTGCAGGGAGAGAGCAAGCCCTGCGTAGTGCGGGGAAGCAAAGCACAAACTGCTCTCTGCTGGGCACGGAGGGTCTGGGGTTGGGAGCAAGCACCTCTACCTGAATCCATGGAGAAAAATGACACATACATTGACTGCGCCTGTATTGTTTTGTTGGTAGAAAGCGAACTCTCATGCCTAAAACAATGGGTGCAGATGACTGCATCTGCCCAACCTTGGACTGTCAAACTCGGGAGCAGCCCAGAAAGACCCACACCGCTGAGTGTCTGACCTAGATCCCCTCTGATCTCTGTCTGGTAGCACAGTCTGAGGGCATTCACGGAGCAGGCTTGACCATCAGTGGGACAACTTCTGGGAACACCCTAGATCTGCCACTACTAGTGCCAGGCCAAGAAAAGGAGTTAGCCCCTGACATGCAGAAGGGATGTCCACAGAGATGAGAAGGAACCTTCAACTGCAAAGAACCCATAGAGTTCTCAGAATTTTTCCCTCTTGGGGGACCTATATTCAAACCTTTTGAACTCTCAGCAACTTGCTAACAGATGCTAAAGGTACATATGAGCTTCTTAAAGAAATTTTCCTCAGCACATTTGTGGTCCAGAGGTGGCCTTGAGATTTGCCTTCAAATAAAAATGAATATATTATTGAATATATAAAGTAAGTTCAAATTAAAAAAAAAAAAGGAACAAAATGTAGAAGGGGTCTGCCTGATAAAATATGATCACATACTCGAACAAATTGCACCGAGGCTGCAGGTCTGATAAGGGCTACGCCACTAACAAAGAAACACCCACTTGGGTGTACATGTGTCTCATACAGGAAACACTTAATCACTGCCTCATTTCACGCAGGATGGAAGAGGACGGCAGCACGTGGACAGAACCAGCACTAAAGGCAAGAAGTAAGCTAGACATTCCCAACAAATTGGGAATTAACTGTAGACCTCAGGGATCCAATACTAAATAAAATACTACCACAGATAGAGACATTGGCTGACGCGCAAGACCTATGTTTATGAGCAGCCTTACCCCACAGTAAAAACATGTGCTGGACAGTTTTACCAGAGGTAATCACTCACAGGAGGGAAAAGGCTTCACTGAAGTTTTGTGGGGTTTTAAAAGTATTTAAAATAATTTCAGACATGTTTTCTTTAGCTAGAGGAAATTCTTAGATTACACGTTTTTCTGGTTTTCTAATGTACTGACATGGCATACATGGGAACGTCTGTTAAACACCCTCCTCTGAGGATGTTTTTTCCCTGTATTGCTCGGTGCAACACAAGGCACAACCCTCAGCATGAGCAGGAGCTCACAAGAGCAGCTCTAGCAGTCAGTATTTTGTCTAGAGCCAAGAGGGAGGGCTGAGAAATGCATGTCTTAATTAACCCAGCTATCCACAGTGTCATTTTGCTAGGGCCAAGTAACAGAGTGAAAACTTGTAAGCACGCAGCATTAATAAATATTTTTGTTTATTCATTGGTCTAATTCAGGCAGTTCTAATTTCTGCAGTAATGAGTATCTAGTCGAGTGTTTTTCCTGTTTAGTGAAGCCTAGAGACTGATTTCAAAGAATTACAATTATATGGCTTATTCCTTAATATTGTCCCATGTAGGTGATCCAAGTGTTAAATATTAACCAATAACGAATTCCCAAACTTGCTGTAAGAATTGTAAAAAACACCACCATGTCAAAACGTCAGCCCTAAACCACAACTTTATGCTTTAAAAAAGACAGACAAGGGAATAAATTTCAATGAGTTCAGGACTCCATGTCAGGGGAAATACTTGTCTTGTTCAAATTAATGATAATTTTCTGGACTTTTACAGAAACTTCACACATCTCCCTCTCTGAAATGTATATTTAAATAGAACTGTAGAATCATAGAATCATTTTGGTTGGAAAAGACCCTTAAGATCATCCAGTCAAACCATTAACCCAGCACTGCCAAGTCCAACCACTAAACCACTAAACCACATCCCCAAGCACCACATCTACATAGCCTCTAAATACCTCCAGGGATGGTGACTCAACCACCTCCCTGGGCAGCCTGTTCTTGACAACCCTTTCAGTGAAGACATTTTTCCTCATACCAAATCTAAACTTCCCTGGCACAACTTGAGGCCGTTTCCTCTTGTCCTATCACTTCTTACTTGGGAGATGAGACCAACATCCACCTCACCACAACCTCTTTTTAGATAGCTGTAGAGAGCGAAAAGGTCTGCCCTGAGCCTCCTCTTCTCCAGACTAAACAAGCCCAGTTCCTTCAGCCGCTCCTCATAAGACCTGTGCTCCAGCCCCTTCACGAGTTCCGTTGCCCTTCTCTGGACACGCTCCAGGGCTTCAATGTCTTTCTTGTGGTGAGGGGCCCAAAACTGGACACAGTACTCGAGGTGCGGCCTCACCAGGGCTGAGTACAGGGGGGACAATCACTTCCCTGCTCCTGCTGGCCACACTATCCCTGATACAATCCAGGATGCTGTTGGCCTTGTTGGCCACGTGGGCACACTGCTGGCTCACATTCAGCACTCACTGAACCTTAGTAAAATTGTGACTCTAGCAAAGCCTCAGATCACAGACTCATGAGATGGCTGAGGCTGACAGGGACCTCTGGAGGTCATCTGGTCCAACGACCTTGCTCAAGTAGGGCCACCTAGAGCCAGTTGCTCAGGACCATGTCCACCAGTCTCTTGAATATTTCTAAGGAAGGAGACTTACCTCCCTGGGTAACCTGTTCCAGTGAACTAAAGTTCTGGGCATTGGATTTCAAGAAAAATGTGGACCAGCTGGCAAGTGTCCAGAGAAGAACTAAGATGACAATCAGAAAACATGGTCTGTCAAGAAAGTTAGAAAGACCTGGAGATTTTCAGGATACTGCAAGGGATATGCTGACAGTGCTATAAGATGCTGAAGGACTGATGTATGAAGTCAGTCAGCTGTTCCCTACTCCGCAAAACAAAAAATAACGTGATCTCATTCCCAAGGAAAAGATTTGCTTTAGATGTTGGGGGGAAGGAATAAATCCCCCAGCAATTTTTGAATTATAAGGATAATGGAGCACTTGATAGAGGCTGGAGAGGTGACAGATCATCCATCAATGAGATCTTTAACACCTGACTAGACAAATATCTGCTAGCAATCACTTTGTTACAGCAAATTCTGCCTCTAGGCAGGGGCACGATACCAGCAAGGCTGTTAAATCCTTTCCATCACACTTTAATCCCCCTGCCCTTCAGCTTTTGCATCTCATTGATTTCTGAAGCTTACATGTTCACATGTCGCTTGTTCCCCAGCAGCCTGAGGGAATTTCTAGCATAAACATTCTTTGGTCCTTGTGTTTTTCTTTGCTGTTCGCTTAAAGGTAAGAAGTGAGGGAAGGCGTGAATGCCACTCTAGAAACAGACAGCACCACACATGAAAGGAAAAACGCAGGATGAGGCCAAACCTGGAGGGCAGTGGTACAGCAGCAGCTGGTAATAAACTTCAGATGTTCGGTGGAACAGAGGAACCTGGACAGGTTGGATTGCTGGGCTGAGGCCAGCGGGATGAGGTTTAATGTGGCAAAGTGCCGGGTCCTGCACTTTGGCCACAACAACCCCAGGCAGCGCTACAGGCTGGGAGCGGGGTGGCTGGAAAGCTGTGTAGAGGAAAAGGACCTGGGGGTGCTGATTGATGCTCGCCTGGACATGAGCCGGCAGTGTGCCCAGGTGGCCAAGAAGGCCAACGGCATCCTGGCCTGTATCAGGAATAGTGTAGCCAGCAGGAGCAGGGAGGTGATCGTCCCCCTGTACTCAGCCCTGGTGAGGCCGCACCTCGAGTACTGTGTCCAGTTTTGGGCCCCTCACCACAAGAAAGATATCGAAGCCCTGGAGCGTGTCCAGAGAAGGGCAACGAAACTGGTGAAGGGGCTGGAGCACAGGTCTTATGAGGAGCGGCTGAAGGAACTGGGCTTGTTTAGTCTGGAGAAGAGGAGGCTCAGGGCAGACCTTATTGCCCTCTACAACTACCTGAAAGGGAGTTGTGGTGAGCTGGGGGTTGGCCTCTTCTCGCAGATAACTAGTGACAGGACAAGGGGAAATGGCTGCAAGTTGCGCCAGGGAAGGTTCAGGTTGGAGATGAGGAGAAAATTCTTCTCTGAAAGGGTGATCGGGCATTGGAACGGGTTGCCCAGGGAGGTGGTGGAGTCACCATCCCTGAGGGTGTTTAAGGAAAGGTTAGATGTGGTACTTAGGGACGNACATCTTTCTGCAGCTGAGACCTGGCTCACTTCTTCAGCCTCTCAGCATTTATTTCTGCTTTTAAGGCTTGAAGGAGCAAAGGTGTTCTCTCTGTGCAAGTAAACAAAACTTTAACTGCAGCACCTGCAAGCACGCTGACAAAACACCCCAGGTTATCTGCATCGGACATCGGAGCTCCAATTCTGTCAGGGAGGGAACGGAAGTAGTGAGGTGGGTGTTGGTCTCTTGTCCTACATAACAAGCTATCAGACAAGAGGAAAGGGCCCCAAGTTGTGCCAGAAGAGGTTTAGATTGTATGTCAGGAAAAATGTCTTCACTGAAAGAGTTGTCAAGCACTGGGACAGGCTGCCCAGGGAAGAGGTTGAGTCACCATCCCTGGAGGTATTTAGAAGCAGTGTAGATGTGGTGCTTGGGGACATGGTTTATTGGTTGGACTTGGCAGTGCTAGGTTAACAGTTGGACTGGATGGTCTTAAGGGTCTTCTCCAACCTAAATGATTCTGTGAAGAAGAGGTTGTTATAAAGGTCAGGTCTAAGTTGGCCAAGTCCCAAACTTAAAAAAAACCCAAAAGCTATGTTGAACACTCACCGAAGACTAACCAGAGGCCAGTCAACCAGCACTATCCTGCCCTATCATTCGGGAAAAGCTGTTCAGGAGCAGCACTTTGAGCCTTTGCTACTCAGGAGTATGAACATTTCTGTTTGGGTAGCCATCTCCTCTTTGCACAGACACCAGGCGTGAGAACTCAAGGATTTTAAGGTGTTACAGACACATGGCAATCAAATACTATGGAAGACTATTGCATTGAAACAAGTCTCTGAAACAAAACCAGTCTTGATAAAATAGGGTTTTTTCCCAGCAATGCACAGGTTTTTCAACTGTCATAACTGCAAAGGCATTAACAGATCAAGACTCTGAAATCGATAGTGTTTTATTTTGTTCCACTGACACAGCGGGGGCATCCTATTAAATCAAAATGTGGCATCACCCAGTGATGTTACAGGTCACCCATTTTGTCAATATGAATCATCCACCAAAAGGAAGGAAATAATCAGGAAACCAGGCTCTACAGCCTGTGAAACAAGACTATCAACAGGATAAAAGACCTGGCCTCTGCACCACGCACTGGAAAAAGGGTTCTGGCTTCATCAATCTAGAAGACAACATTAAGGGGCTGGTTTTGCTTGAGATACCAATATGTCCCCAAGGCTTCAGCTCTACTGCTTGTTTACATATAAGAAGGGCATGTCAGGGATGGCATGAAAGGGACATCAACCACCACCAGCCAAGAGAAACCTAAGTAAAAGTGTTAGGACGTAGCAAGTGGAAGGATGCAAGTTTAATCATTTGTTTTCCTCCCTTAACAGAAGGAGGAAACATGATATAAGTAATTCTCTTTTCCTGAGAGGAGGATTAGAGCTACGCTGGCTGATGTGGCTTTGACAGAACCAATGTTGGGAAGCGGAGAAATAAAAAAAGGTGCATAAAATGGCAGTTTATGTTCTGCTAATATCCCCTCTGGCAAAATGAATCATTTGAATGTAAAAGGGACAACATGATATGTGAAGATGTTTCTGAAGTACCCAGCTTGAAACAGGCAGGATGCCTACAGAGCCCCTCATTGTTGTGTCAGGCCACACTGTTACCCCTCTGGGGCAGGGGAAGACAACAGGAACTTTGGCTCACTGTTGTACCCTCAGCAGGCAATGCACGCCTGAGAAATGGTTACTGTCACGGCTAAGAAACCTTTGTCATCTTCAGTGTGAAACACAAAATTAGTTTTAAATTACCTGCATTTCCTCAAATTAAAAAGAATGCAACTGTCAGAAAACACCTGATGCACTGAATAAGTTAATCAACTTCTATCTCAAATATCATACAGAATTATATTTGAGATAGAAAATATCTTGTATATGTACATACATATAAATATAACTTGTCCTAGAAGTCCTATAAATTTGAAAATTTCCTTATAGATTGCAATTTTTAAGAGTAATTTTTTAGAATTTAATCTGACATACTGAAGACTATGAAAAGATCAGTGTCCTTTGGTAGAAGTGAAAAGAAAAAAAAGGAAAAAAAATGACTTATTTAGGCTGAAGTTGCTTCCAGGCTCCAGAGCCTCCTGCAGACAGGGCAGGTATGGAGGTACTTCAGCATGAAGATGCAGAAACCATCACCTATTTAGGCCAAGTGCCAGGTCCTGCACTTCTGCCACAATCATCNGTCCAGTTTTAGGCCCCTCAACACAAGAAAGACATCGAGGCCCTGGAGCGTGTCCAGAGAAGGGCAACGAAACTGGTGAAGGGTCTGGAGCACAAGTCTTATGAGGAGCGGCTGAGGGAACTGGGACTGTTTAGCGTGGAGGAGGCTCAGGGGGGACCTTACTGCTCTCTACAGCTATCTAAAAAGAGGTTGTAGCCATGTGGGTATTGGTCTCTTCTCCCAAGTAAGAAGTGATAGGACAAGAGGCAACAGCCTCAAGTTGTGCCAGGGAAGGTTTAGATTGGGTATGGGGAAAAAGGTCTTCGCTGAAAGGGTTGTCAAGCACTGGAATAGGCTGCCCAGGGAAGCGGTGGAATCATCATCCCTGGAGGTGTTTTAGAAGCGTGTGGGACATGGCACTTTGGGACATGGTTTAGTAGACATGGTGGTGTCGGGTTCACAGTTGGACTTGATGATCTTAGAGGTCTTTTCCAAACTTAAAGATTCTATGATTCTATTTGCAAGATGTATTTCGGAGATCAGACTCTCTGCTTGCCACAAGAAATGGGGGTTTTGGGGGGGGTGATTTTTTTGTTTAACGTTACAGTCACCAGGGGTTACAACATGCTGCTCACACTCCAGTCTCCCAAACATTTGACAGATCTGAACAGTGCCAGGGAAGATCAAGGGAAGGAAAGCAAAGGGGATTTGTGCAGGAAGAGGAGAGAAAACACAAGACTATTTGGAAACTGTATCCTTAGAGTCTAAGGATACTACACTCCACAGTTCTCCCCAACACTGTGTGATTTAAAGATAAGCCACTGACAATGATGAATACTTCCCTTCCCTTAGGTAGCAACCCCATTCCCTCAATGAAGCTCCCGCGAAGAGGAGAGGGAGACAAGGCCTCCTGCTCTTCTGGGACAGCAGAGAAAAAGCCCTGGATGTCATAACTGACATCTCTGCAAGTCAACAGGGCTAGAACTGGGGTGAACCCCTGCCCAGAGGAGTTACTCAGACCGCAGGCATGATGGCAGAAGCACTGAGAAGAAGCTTTTGCTTGGTCTTGATGAGCGGCCCAGTCAGCAATGCCTACAATGCTCATGAGTCTGCTCCAGTTACCGCACATGCTGTCATCCCTCCTGGAAGAAGCATCAGGGAGAGGAGGAGGTCTCACAGAGGGGAGAGCCTTCATGGCATAGGTCACCCCTTCAGAATGAAAGCTTTAATTTTTCTGAATTTCTTTTCTCCAACTCCCTTAAAAAAAAGTTGCACAGGGCAGTTTTAGTACAGCTAGTCTGCTGTCATGGGAATGATGTGTCAGTTCCACGCCAGACACTAATGAGAGATTCCTGAGGGTGGAGTTTCTGTTAATTAACAGATTTGCTTTCTCAAAAATACTCCTAAGGTTCAGATACAATGCTCAGGGGTATCACATCCCCTCGTAACAGACAAGCGTACCAACTGGGCTCTGTCGGACTATGTCGAGAGGGCCACGTGTTGAAGGCAGGGTAATACCCTCACTCTCCCATTAGAAAGAGGTCTCTCTACTCCCTTGAAAGCCCACAGACCACCACAGTAGCTTGTGGATGAGCAGCCCACAGCCACAGCACAGCTGGGCAACGCGACTGTACCAACTGCCTCAGCTAAAGCTGTGTCGGTGGGTTTCAATTTTCCCTCCTTGGCTAACCACGGCCAGCAAGCCCAACAGAGCAGCCTGCAGAGACCACGTTGCGTTGTTCACGTGACATTTGGAGATGCTGGGCAGCAAACACGTCTCCACAGGTTGATGTCTGTACACCACAGGAAAAGCCTCGGGCAGGTGCAGGAGCAGGACTGAAAAATCCATCGTATCTTTTCCACTACCGCACCGTCCTGCCCCAGCCTTTAAGCCTTGACTGTGGTGTCACCCTCTAGTTTTTAAAATGTTTCGGTTTTGTTTGTTTGTTTGTTTCCAGAGGAAGGCTCTGAATGAGGTCAGACCTGTGATTACAGAAGTCGCATCTCTGCCTCAACCCTTGAACGTGCTGTGTCTGCCCAGAGCTGTCCGTTACCACCCAGCCGCGAGGGCGAGGAACCCTTCACGCACCGCAGAGAAGGTGGGAAGTGCAATTATTTACAGGATCTCGAACGCTTCCAGATGACAGGATTCTTCAGAAAATAAGTTCTTTTGCTACAGCTTGCCATGTTAACAGCCTACTAATCACCATTAAAAGATGCTATTAAATACTATATGATCCACAATTATCCGCAGGCGTGTCAGTTGGTGAGGAAGTCAGACCATGCTGACACTGTAAGAACAGCTGAGGAGTCAGCAGCACAGAGGACATTTGGGGGGATTTTAAATTTTTTTTTATTTTTTTTTTTTTAAAGAAAGAAAGTGCTGTAAAACACAGCTGCAATCTTGGCATTTAAAAATTGCTTCTCTTTGCAGATCATTCAGCTTTTACTGTTGGTAAGAAGGAGAGGCATGTTCTTTGGGTTTGTTTCCATCCCTGACAACTTCATCTCCACTCTCTGGTCAATGTTTCACAAAGCAGGTGAAACGATACAGACAAAATAGATTTTGTGTGGTACAGCACACTCCAAGACTGTACTTATGTCACTGAAGTGAAATTACCTGCAAGGTCTCTTGTCTGCCAACAGAAAAGAAGCTCAGAACACACAGTCACAAATTCTAGGGAGATACCTAACCGTTTTCATAAGGGCAGCATCATTAAAGAAACCCAACATCCTTTGAAGAGCTTACAACTGGACAAGCTCCCAGTCACTGCCCCTGCCTTCCCGTTGTCCCACGCAACACAGCACCTACTCTTCCTCATTAAAGTGGCGCTTATTAAGTTTAAAGTCGTTTGCGTGGGGCATAAAAGACCCTCTTCCTGACAGGCAGAATCCAATTGCTGCAGTGGTTAGGAGCCACCTTGCTTCCAGTCCCAGTCTTTCTGCAGAAAAGCTACAGGCATTTGATCTTGTGTCAGGATTGCCTTTGAACATAAGTAAATCTCATCCTGAGGTTTGTTCAGACGGTTTTAAAATAAAAAGTGGCTTGCTGGAGCTTTATGCAGTAAGAGCTACTCCTGTGACCGCACTTTGAGTGTATTAACTTCTTTCCAAACACTTACAAAGTTACTGTCACCAGCGAAACACCAGTATTTTTTCAGCAGCAATATCATGTTTTATATGTACAAAGAGATGTCCCAAAAGAAGGTGGAGCAATATTTCTCGTTAGCACCATCGGATGCAACTGTAAGAGGCGCACCTCAAACCCAGCAGCACGCGCAGCTGTGCAGCGGTGGGCAGCAGCGCTAAGGGGTGCGTTTGGATTAACCGCAGCCTCCAAAGGAGCAGCGTGCCCGTTGCTCTGCTGTGTCCTGGGGAATGAAACGGTATAGTGGTGGTCTGCCTCCCAGTTCTCCTTACACCCTGAATTTCTAAACAGATCCTCTTCCCCTTCCACAGACGTGTCCCTTACCACTTTGCTACTTCTCTCTCAGGAAGCAGATGTCTATTCCATGCGCACAGCATTTGTTTACTTACACAAAAGCTCAGACGACCCATCTGATGTAAAGAAAGTGCATCCATAGTCATACGCACAAACTGTTCCTTACGCTGCTGGCACCCAGCGCTGCCTTTAGGTCCTTCCATCAGCAATGCGCAAGACAGCAAAAAGCATTTAGTTACAGGAGCAGAACCCCAAGTCCTTCCCAGCAGCCCACCTTCTAAGGTCAAGCTTTTAAAGGCTTTTCTTAAACTTTCTGCATAATTTCCTCTTAAATTTTGGACAGTTTCCGCTAGCAGGCCAACCTCTCTGCTCAGGCTGAAGCTCCAGTACTGCTGTGATACGCACAGGGTCCGACTGCTTCAGCCAGGAACCACTCGTGCCTGCACCGAACGCCGGCTGAGCAGCCACCGCCGCCCCGCGGCAGGGGCAGCTTTCAAACCCCTGGCGGGCGCGCGAGTGGGCGCAAGTTCAATTCCGCCTCAGAGCCATATTCCCAAACAAGAAGGCACATCTGCCTAGCGATGCTTGCACGAACAAACCGCTTGTGCAAAGACGGTATGTGTGAGTTTTGGGCCTCCCGTGTGTGATGCAGGTGTGAAAAGGCAGCTGCAGGTCAGCCAGCTCCTGCCTGCACACAAGAATTAAACCCTGCCGCGCAGCGCACGGTGCTCTCGGAGCGTGAGGCAGCACTGAGAGCACGCAGGGATGTTTCTGGCATGGTGCTGCTTTGATCTGGGTTGAAAAACAGATTTTCAAATGCTTCCCTGCTGTTGTAATGTAATGAAAACTCAGAAATATGAAATCATAGGCTGTATAGAAGGATTTAAGATGTTAACATAAAGAATAAAGGGCTGAATATTCTGTTTCGAAGGTCTCCTATTGCTTTTCTCTTTAACTTGTTACAATCAAAGATTTCTCATCATTGAAATAGCTTCCTAGGTATAAACTTTGCATTTACCTCTTCAGTTTTTAAGCTTTTTGTTGGTTTCTCAGCTATAGACTTTAACAGACATTCTTGCCACTTATTTATCGCCTCTGGGTCATTATATATATTTAAATCAATTTTTTTTACAGTTAAGATTCTTCCAAAGATACATGCAGACATGGTAACACAATAACCTTCATCCTGAAGCTTGCTGTTTTGTCTAATGATCCCTGGCCATTAAAATGCTTTCACGGCTTAATTGAAACAAGCGTTTTTCTCTGTCAGCACCTGAATTTGAAGGCGTAGCGATGGTGTCCACAGCTGGTTTTAATCAGTCTGATGCCAGGAGGGAAAACAAAACAAAAAAGGAGCGTGTAGCATGACCTCCAAACCTGAGTGCCAGGTCAGATTTCTGTTTCTGGGGTCAGATTTATTTTGTTCCAAAAATGTCAGGGGGTGCCAGGAAGCAGTGCACCATTTCTGCCTCCATTCAAAAAAAAAAAATCCAAAACCCCCACCAAACCCTAAGCTATATCTTGATTTGAAATCATAGCCAGCAACATATACAGATTACTTGTTAGTTTTTACAGAAGCTATATTACGTGGATTTAAAGGCTTTCCTTTCCCAGCAGGCATCCTGGTGGAAGTTCTTTGAGCAAGTGCAAGGGACTCAAACCACGTCACGTTTCCATGTGCAGTCTAGGTTGTATTTTCAGGAATTTCAAGATTTGACAGATGCCTTTTTAAAATGTAGCTTGCTTCCAGTCAGTCATAAGCATTAAATACTGATCATATTCTACCATAAGACACTATACCCGAGGAGAGCATTATGCTACAGCCTCTTCAGCCAGATTTAAAGTCTAGCTTCTTGGAATTCAGTGACAGTAGTAAATAGTTGTTATCCCACCTGAACAAGAGCAGGGGATGAGAAATCCATCTCCATTCTGAAACATGGAAACACTGAACAGCCTTACAACCTTTTTTATTAGTTTCAGTTGTAAACTAACTGCTGGTGTTTACCCGACTTCAATGTCTTGAGGCATCCCAGATTTAAAGGGCTGCTAGCCTCAAGCTTACTCTTCAGAGCACTGCAGACATGCTGGAGGGGGAAAGAAATTTGTCTTGCTGGGCTTTCGAGTCTCCCTTGTTGTTAAAGAAAAATAACCTTTGTAGATTATGGAGTGACTTCTTACCAGGGGTGTTTTCAGTGTGACAGCACGTGGGCGGTATCTGTGGGGTCGGAGTGTGCAGGAGCATGGATATCACCTAGTGGGTCTCACTAATTGCAAGCCCATACGGCGAGCATTCTATAAGCCCATTGTGGTAGGCTCTTAAAGATATTTTTAAAAAAGAGCTGGAAGTCTGCTACAGTCAAAACACAAGGTAAGAAATTGTGTTCCTTCACCTTTTGAAAATGACAGCCAAAGTCCTAAACATAAAGCTTCTACACAGGACGCACCAGCATACTCACAGCTACCAACAGGACAGCCATCGGTGGAGGAAGAGGAAATGGTTGTGTAGCAGCACATGTCCCACCCTGTGTCAGTGACAGGTATAAGAACGTAGGTGTGGGCAGGTGTGCATGAACAGAGGCAGGCTTGGAAGGGCACCACAGCCCTTTCAACCCTTCCCCACCACCCCCAGCCCTTCCGCACTCAGGCTACACGCTGTTCCTCTGCCTCCTGACAGCACAGTCAAGTGTTTCCAGGATGTTAAATGTCCCAGAAGAAAACATGGATGAGGAAAGGGCGGGTTAGTAGCTTCTACCTTTGCATAACAGTCTTCTGAACTCCAGATCCCAACCCCACGACTACACTCATGCGGAACCCAGAACCGGAAGGCTTTGAGGGATGGAGGCAACCTGCCGGATTCCTTAAAGAATTTAGGTAAATAAGACAATTCACAGAAGTTGTGCAAACCTCTTTGTGATGCACAGTCCACGTACCAAGTGCACATTCAATGGGAGAAGACCCGTATTTTGACAGCGCCAGCTACAGCATCCCCACTGAAGAGGCGACAGTCCCTCGCTGCTACGAGTACAACTGAGCGACAGGTAGGATTCACAAAGTTATCGTACTCTGTGCTCAGTTTGTTTCAATATTTCAACCGTGTACATTAATACTTTGTCTTCCCAGGACACCAGGTGCAAGAAACAGTGCCCTAGGTTGCTATCTGACCTCCTCTTTTATTATTTTAAGTGCCAAAAAATCTTTGCTTTTCTTGGAAAAAAACCCAACCAAAAATCCAAGACACATGCTTCAGCGGAGAAGCAGCGCCTGTGAAATGCCTAAGTCCATTCACGACTTTTATATAAGAGGCAGCAATTAATAAGGGTCTAATAGTTTTGTTTTTCAGTTAACGAGAGGATTAAAACTTTGGCACATGTTCCATAATATTGATTACTATGTGACCCGCTGTTAATTATATTTAGTATGAGGCATGAGGAGAAGTGAGGAGCAAAGTTATTCTGTTTGGCTTTAGAGAGTTCACCAGGTTTCTTCAGAAAAAAGACGACGCTCAAAGCTTCCCACTGTGTTGTCATCTTCCTCTAAAATAAGCAGCCAGAAAAAAGTCCCAAGTTTGTTACTGTACAAAGTTATGAGATCATTTTGATTTTAAAAGTAGCTTAAAGGAGTTTCTAAATGACCTTGTCCCACTTGATCATCGAATTCCTTTCTCCCTGAGGCTCATCTCTCATCAATACGTTATCAGTGCATAGACAGTGGTAAAACATGTTGTACAGCGCCAGATTGGAGAGGACAACATGATTAATTGTACAACACTGCTCACAAGCTTGTTTGCTTTCATAATAAATAAGCCAGACACTCAAGCAACACGCCACCTTTCCAAGCCCATCTTTAGCTTGAATGAGGTGTTCTATTTCAGTGTCGGGTGATCTGTTTAAAGTTAGTACCTAGAAATACTGTGCAGCGTTTTTATTATTTTAATTGTTTCTCACTTGCATAACTCAGCCCATTCCTGCAAAAACGAGTTCCTCAGCCTGCACGCAGTGCAGGACAGTAAGGGGATCTCAGCCCCCAGCACATTCGTTTCCCTCCCAGCTCTGTTTCCCATTTCCTGAGCATTGGACTGTAACAAACATTTACAGAAAGCTGTAAATATTCTCCCTGCAACAATGTTGTAAACATCTAAGAAAAAACCGAACCAAACAAGAAAACACAAGCAAATGATGAGTAACATTATCAGTGACCCGAGCCGCAGCTACAAACGCGCTACCAAACTTAGGCTGAGCACCACGAAAGTAGCGCATGGGAAGGATGGCTTTAGTAACCGTGAGGTACCCCAGGCCTGATGTGGTTTGGGAGTTTTAACAGGTCTAGCCATTCCCTTTGCTGTTACGAAGAGAAGCACATACAGGGCACAAGCTGTTGACGCATGGAGGATTTACACAGCGGTATAACGGTATCTCCTCTTTGATCTCTGCACCAACTCCTATGATTCCAGATTCAGGGTTGGGTTTTTTGGTTTGGGGTTGTTGTTTTTTTTCGCTTGCCCTGATCCCACCGACATGTATTGCCCAACAGCTTCTTTCCCCTCCGTGCGCTGCTGCAGCTGACTTCCAGCGTCATTTCAGCGGGGTTCAGCAGCTGCACAAAGCTCTTCAAGCGCAGTGGGCTTTAGCTGTCGGTCTGTAAGCGTGCACCCCCGGGATGTCACCTCTCCCTCCCCAGGTCACGGAGGGTGACACCGAACTGTAGAGCTTCTCTGGTAACTCTGTGATTCTAGGAACTCCCCGCGCTGTAAGACAGTTCCTTACAGGCACACGTAACCCAAACACCATCACCCACGGTTTCATCTGTTCCTTCAGACGGGAGGCCAACGCTGTGCAGGCGGGGCCAGGGAAGAGCCGGCACATCCCCAGCCACCAAGCCCAGCCTGGGGGCAGCTCCCACAGCCGCCCGCGGCTCCCCACGCCCTCGGGTGATGAGCGCCCGGCACGGCCGCGCCCGCTCAGCGTCCCCCGTCCCCCGGGGCGCCCCTCCACCCACACCCGGGGCATCGCCCCGTCCCCGCCGCCCGTCCCGTCCCGTCCCTGCCCCCTACCTCGTCCGCCGCCGCCGTGCACCTTG
>VWZZ01005661.1:104321-138669 GCA_013399095.1 Psophia crepitans
GGGGGGCGGGGGGGGGGGCAGAGCCCGGTCCCTGGCAGAGGGCACGGCAGTGCCGGGCAGACCCCGTGTCTCCCCAGGGCCGGAGCTTGCTTCCCCGGCTCCCGGCCGCCTGCGTGTCCCGCCGCTCCCTCCCGCTCCTCCGCAAGCGAAGCGGGCACAGGAGCAGCAGTGCTTCCCGGGGGGGCCTCGGGGAAAACCTCCTGCTCTCCCGAGTGCGTGTGACAAGCTCCAGCCAGGCCGAAGGAGCAAGCAGCAAAAGAACCAGAGGAGAAAATGCTGTTGCGGAAAGGTGAGAGGGCCTTAGCACACCTGAATCGTTGAAAAATTGTTGTCACCAAGGAGACGTGTTTTCCTGGCGTGAGCTGGGCGTGGCGTGGCCAGTGTGGCCTCTCAGGAGGCACCGACAAGCTGCTGCTCCTTCAGGGAATATGTGGCTTTAGCGGCAGGGGGAAGAGCAAAACACGACTCGGCGTAACCCATGGACAGTAGCACCAACTACTGCATTTAAAATTTCAGTCTTTGGGTGAAATATATTCAGTAAAAATATAGTGTGTGCTGCTCTTCAGAGCGATACCAAAGGGTCCTTCTGAGTTAGGGACGCAAATGCACCAGTCCCGCTAAATACGTGTAAAAACAGTCTAGGGGTGGGAATCGATGGAAGCGCAAACCCAAGCCAGACCACTCTGTGCCAAGCGCTCCCCACCACTCGCCAAGCCACGCACAAGTCCCAGCAGTGTCTTCCATCCCTGCTTATAAACAGGAACAACAACATCTCCCTTCACATGGTGGCAGTAACAACAACCTTTCGCCGAGCCTGGTCAAACTGTGTTAATACTTTTTGCAACTAAAAATATTCCTTCCTGCTGTTTCAAACACAGGTTTGCTAGTTTTAGTAGCAGGCTGTTGGCAAGGCAGGGGTGCTCTAACTTCAGTGATGACACATCCAGGCTGGAAGCGAAGCTTTGCTCAAGAAAGCCAGAAACCATTCCAATCAGCTTCAGTCAAATATTACAGGCAACAGTCAAAGATGACAACCAACTGCTAGATCTGCACCTCTGCCACCTGGGGAATCACCCGTTTTAAGGAGAGGTGATCATCACATCGTGTTAGTACAAGCTGCTAACCTTTATCTTTCCCCTAGGAAGGTGAAGGGATGATTGTTTCTAAAAACCAGCAGGATGTGAGATCTCAGACTGGGAAGGCAAAAAGTAAACCCAAATATTTTTAAGGAATGGTTTACAGTAACAGCAGGAAAGTAACCATCAAGATCTACCCATGGTTAGCGTGTTATAGCAAGCTTTGAGTGTGTCATCTTTACTCTTTGTGCCCTACATAAAAATAAAATGTGAATAATTCCCTACCTCACAAAGGCACTAGGACGCTCGTTAACTTACAACACTTAATGAGCCAGCCAGACCACCCGAATGGACGTTCAGTTTGGGACAAGTTTAGATCAGTACTGAGATACAGTGCAACATGCCCTCTTCTGAAACGTGATGTGTCCTACTGGCCTCACGGACACTCTCAACGAGCAAATTAAATCCTCCCGAGTGCTCAGTTTTAGTCTACATTGCCAGATGCGCTGCCCTTTCTGTTCTCTTACATCACACACACGCATTTAGAAACATACGATTTCGCCTACAGCCTGTCAAGACACGAGCTGGATTTTATCCGCAGCACTCCCTCACACGTATGAACCCATGTGTTGTCAATACATGTGCTAACACATCATTTTGGTGATGTAAATTCAGGCTTCTGCTGCACCTCGCTCCCACTGACAGAATTTACAGAGCAGAACCAGCGGTAACCTTGCCGCCATGGATACTTACTAGCACAACTGTGCAATGACAAAACAAGTATGTATGTGTATTTGTGGACACACCTCCTATCCTACAGTGTAAAGAGATGCAAACACACTTGAGGTGTGTTTGGCTGTGATTATCAGCTCTAAAGTTATGTGACTGCATCCAGCCAGGCACGGCTGAAACGGTGCTCCTTCGGGTGCCGGGCAGCTGTACACACATTAAATACCTGCTTTGAAATGGTAAAAATGATTCATAATGGGCTGTTTGGATGTTTTCTTTTAAGCTATAACAAAAGGATCAAACTGCATTATTTTGTTGGAAATATTAAGGTTTTGATGAAAAGACTAAACGCCTCGATCAGTCTTTTCAATGAAAACCGTTTTTCTTCGGGAACTGAGGGGTGGGGAGGGGGGGTCCAGTTCGGCTGACGGGGAGGGGGGCAGTCAAAGCACAGGTTTGTGCTCAGGTCTCTTTATGGGTGGTGGGTGACAGCCTGTCCTAGCAACTACCTTGAAATCCAGGGAAAAAATTTTCCAGCGTTCACAGCTGACCCTACGTGCTCATCAGGGATCACAGGCAGCTGAACAGTTTAAGGAACGGGAAGTAATTCTCAAAAGCTGTATTATGGATGTATGTGTATGTACAGGATGTATTGAAATGGTACAAGACTGACCATTCCGGAGTAACCTCATTTCCTTCTCAGGACGCTGCCAAGAAAATGGCACGGCTCTTTGCGTGTGTCCGTCTTTTCCAAAGGAACCTGACTCTTCCTGGGAAGCAAGCAGAAACCACAGAGACCGATAAAACGCTAATCCAGGAGGGGACCCGAGTAAGGACAGTGGAGATGGCTCTGATAGAAAACAACACGGAGAAGAAATAAATACAAATTAAATAAGCTCTTTAGGTATCTTCAGGACAGCATCAGCTTCTGTTGCCAAGGATCATAATGAAATTTATTTTTAGGATTCTTCCCCAGCAAACCTTATCTGGTGAATTGAGGACTGTGAATTGCAAGCACTAAATCTAAAACCTGGTATTCAGAGGCCAAACCATCAGCAAGCCCAGCAGCCTTCCTCTAGCCCTCTCTTGCAGCTGGGACAAGCTGGGGCTGCAACCAGCAGTCCAGGCTTCAGGTCAGGTCATCATAAAGTCGGCCAAATTGGGAGGGAGGGAAAAAAGAGGGGAAAAAAAAGGCAGCAGCATTAATCCAGGTGTTAATAATGTGGAAATAGATACAAATGACACTGCTAGTGTGTGTTTCAGAAATAAGTTTTCACGATGACATGAAAACAAGACTTGGGTTTAATGTACATTTCTAAAAACTGCATCAATGGGTCAATCACTTCTGCAACAGGGATTTTGTGTTTATGATCCAGAGTCGAAGTTAGATCAACGAAGGACCCCACATGCGCTCTTTCCACCATCCAGCAATTACTCCAGGGAGACCACAATTTCTGCGCTCAGGGTCTCATGGACAGCGTAACACAATGCAGCGAAGAGAAGGAAGCTGCATTCTTCCCCATCCTTTGTCGACTTTCTTCAGAAGGGGCAATAACATAGGGCATCATTTTATATTCATCCTCATCTTACAGAATCTGCTGACGTTTGTTGCAGCAGTGTAAAAAAAGGCAGTCTAACTTGGTTTTGGCTTTTCAATAACCAGTCAGTACCGTAGCATCAGCAGCCAAGGCTTGAGAGCGGAGATTGCAGTCGAAACTTTGAAACAAGAAGAAATTCCAAGGCACTGTAAAACTACTACATGAAGATGATCAGAGGGCTGGAGCATCTCTCCGACAAGGACAGACTGAGGGAATTGGGCTTGTTCAGCCTGAAGAAGAGAAGGCTCTGGGGAGATCTCAGAGCAGCTTTCCAGTACCTAAAGGGGACCTACAGGAAAGCTGGAGAGGGGCTGTTTATCAGGGAGTGCAGTGACAGGAGAACGAGGAATGGGTTTAAACTAAAAGAGGGGAGATATAGATGAAATTCTTCCCTGTGAGTGTGGTGAGGCCCTGGCACAGGTTTCCCAGAGAAGCTGTGGAGGCCCCATCCCTGGGAGTGTCCAAGGCCAGGCTGGATGGGGCTTTGGGCAACCTGGTCTAGTGTAGGGTGTCCCTGCCCATGGCAGGGGGGTTGGAACTAGATGATCTTTGAGGTCCCTTCCAACCCAAACCATTCTGTGATTCTACTCAAAATTCTGAACATAAACATATATCCTGCTGGTGTGTTACAACCTACAGAATCGTTCTGTAACACCCTATGTTGCTTTATGATTGTACATCCTGTGTAGGCAATTTAATTCACAATGAGAGGCATCTATCTCGTTACTATTAAAAATGTCTATCACATTTGTTACCTAAGCAACCTGAAAGCACACAGGAATTGAAGTATGCTAGTCTGGGCCACAGCAAAAACTGGAAAATCTGGGAAACGGGGTCCTAGAAACAAATTACAGAGCTACCATTTAGGGGGGAAAAAACCAAACCCAACAACCCCCAAACCAGTAGTATTTTTACCTAACACCTCTCAAACACTGATTAGAATCAGAATATAATTTTATAAAGATACCTATACGCACACACTTAAAATACATGTACACATTTCTATTTATGCACACCTATAAATATAAATCACACAGAATAGAACAGTCTGTATTTCACAGCTGATAACCACTGTCTCCGTTTTGGACAAAGACATGGAAGAATACACAAACACCAACACGTATTTCACGGTGCCAGGAAGCTCCGTTCCTCCTTCAGCCAAGCAGTCACAAAGCCTGGGTACTCAAAGAATTCATGGACAAACATGAATACTCCAACATCAGCACATTTAATTTTTTAAAAAGATTAAGCTTTTTTTTCTGACTGGTCTAAAAGGAAGCAGCCTGATGAATTGTTCAAACCCATTAAGAATTAAAGATGTAAACACATATATTTTCAGTGCTGTATGACTGATCTTTGGAGAAGCACTTCACTGGATATTTCTATCATCTTCAGAATTTAACAAGAATAATCTCAAGGTTTTCATATTTCACAGCAAATTATTACAAAGTATTCTGCATTCAAAGATTTCACTCCTCCTAATAATATCTCACAAAATGATAGAAGGCTCCAATATACATAATCATGATCTGTAAAAATTCAACACAAAAAAGAAAAAATAAATCTATAAGCATTTGATGTTGCACAGCAATTTATTTCCAGGTGACACGTTTGCTTGTGGTGGGCTGACCCCGACCGGAGACCAGGTGCCCCCCACAGCCGCTCTGCCACTGTCCATCCTCAGCTGGACGGGGGAGAGAAAATATAACCAAAAGCTCATGGGTCGAGGTAGGGGCAGAGAGAGATCACTCACCCTTTACCTTCACAGGCAAAACAGACCTGACTCAGGAAAGTTAATTTATTACCAGTCAAATCAGAGTAGGACAATGAGAAACAAAACCAAATCTTAAACCACCTGCCCCCACCCCTCCCTTCTTCCCAGGCTCAGCTTCACTCCCCATTTCTCTCCCTCCTCCCCCCAGCAGCACAGGGGGACAGGGATGGGGGTTGTGGTCAGTTCATCACACATTGTCTCTGCCGCTCCTTCCTCCTCAGGGGGAGGGCTCCTCACACTCTGCCCCTGCTCCAGCCTGGGCTTCCTCCCACAGGACACAGNCAGCCTCCTTCAGGTATCTCCACCGGCTCCGGTGTGGGGTCCTCCATAGGCCACAGGGGAACCTGCTCTGGCCCCTTGAGCACTTCACTGACCTGGGAGTCTAGAATTGTTCCTCTCTCTGGCTGCTATTTTGCCACAGTTCTTTTTCCTCTTCCTAACTCTGTTACCCCAGAGGTGCTGCCACCAACGCTGATGGGCTCAGCCTCAGCCAGCAGCGGGTCCATCTTGGAGCCGGCTGGCATTGGCTTTATTAGACACGGGGGAAGCTTCCAGCAGCTGCTCACAGAAGCCACACCCCCACAAGCCCCAAAGAAACCCCAACCCTGCCATGCAAACCCAATACATTGCTGTAGGAGGATCTTTAAGGAGAAAGATTCCACATGAAGCACCTCATATTTTGCAACTCATCCTGACACCAGTACGTCTCAACCGGCAGTCCCGGCCAGCATGCCGTACGGATCCACGCGCAGGCTGCTGCTCCTCGAGAGCTGCAGGAGTATTTATGCAGCCCAGCTGAGACAGGTATTTACTCACGTGACTAAAACTGCATATGCGAGTAATACAACAGAATACAAAAACGATTTTATTACCGCAACAGAGGAAGGAGGTTAATTCACCATGAACTACATGTTTTTTGTGAAAGGGTATCAGACATCTCGAAAGCATGAAGTGATTTGTGTCTCAAACAATATTTTCTGGACCTGGCTTTTATTACAATTTATTTTTTTCCCCACACAATAAGTTTGTCACAAGAGAAAAATATTTACTATGTATACATTATTCTGATAAAAAACTGTCCAAGACAACAAACATGATAGAAGGAATTGGATTCCTTCGACTTGTTATTAAATAACTGCACACAGACACATCCATATGCTGCATACACTACTGCCGAAAGTCACTGTTAACAAGTAAAGCACCAACAATAATTCTTCTGTGTTACTGAAGTAACAAAGTTTGAAACTTTGAAAGGCATTAAACACCCACCGCTTTTCCATGAAATAAATAGGTAACCTGAAGCATCACGTGAAAGGCAGAATTACATCCATGTAACTGTGCTGAAACCAAAAGCATTGCCAGGTTAATTACACATTTAAACATTTAGCTGAGGTACCAAACAACTGAGAAGACCTTTAGGCATCGCTAGCCCTGCATTTGGCAAAGGGAGAGTGCAGCAAGGCGATGGTGAGGACTCCTTTGGCTGTACTGCTGGAGTACAACTGACACATGGCTGCGTGTTTGAGAAGCTTCACTTTTTCCATCCCTAAAGTTGAGTTTTAAAAAGAGTACTAAAGGCATGATTACACAGATTTACGTTGAGGTATTATTTCATGTTAAATATTGCTTGTGTTGGAACAAACTTAGCGTCTCTTTGATCCCTAATACCATAACACACTACAATCCATCTGCCCCTCAGTATATAGGGGATTTATAGATTCGACCGCCGTCAGCAGCAATGGAGGCTACGCATCACATCTCCAAATCGCAACAGTAAACCAGACATCTCCAAATGCAAATACACCACCATGGCCACTCATTCACACAAACAGCCTACGCTTCCTGCTGTGGGCTTTTGGTTATAGGTCGTTAACAGCAGTCGTTAAGAAGTGTTCCAGTGACAGCTTACAGTCCCTGCGACCTGGTCTCGCAGCTCCTGTTCGCGTGAATTGCAGGGGAAAGCCGATGAAGGGTCACAAGACTTGGTCATTTGCAGATGACTGAGTAAAAATAACGTGGTAAGAACAAGGTTTGGTCCCCAAAATTATACCTTTCGGTAAACAGTAATGCCACCAGAGCAGAGAGTGTGAAAAATCTGCAATGCCTGTTGAACCTTTCGGCCCTCTTGCTTCCCTATTTGTGTACCTTCTCCTTACCCCCCCAATGAAAATTGTATTTCAGATAGTATTGTATTCATTCTATTTCCATTCACTGTGGAAGAAACAAAACCCAGTACCTTTCTAACTAATATGAATAGAAGCTTATGTTTCGAAATGCCTTTACTTAATTAGTCTCAGCTATCTCCTGGCAAAGCTATCAACTGAGTTCAAGTATGTTGTAATTCAGGAAGTGAATGAGTGTTATTTTAGATTAAGACAAAACTGTACATGTCAGTTTAGCTCTGGCTTGATTAAACTTTAATCCACAAGTCTATCACTAACCGGTGAGTGCCTAAAAATATTTATTCTTTCAAGGTAATTTTTTTTGCATTTGCTAAGATCAAGCCTATCAGAAATTGGAAACATGAAGGAGGAAATAAGCCAGTAAAATAGCAACACAATTCACTATGCAAAATCTCATTCTTCCCAGCAAACAGCTGTCAGGTGGCTGGCAGACATCCTAGCTGCACCACCTACTACTACACAAGCATCCTTGGAGGCAGGGGTGTTAAGACACAACGGAAGCTCTAGAAATCAGAGGTACAGGCATTAAAAAAAAATCTTCACAAAAAGAAACACAAACTGAGGTTTTTGTTTGTTTAATAAAAGCTTGCAAGGCACATGTTTCAACTGAATTGCAACATCTACAGCAAAACAGATCAGAATTTGCAAATCGTTGCCCCAGCCCTTTCAGGGAGTTAAACCTGTGTGACCTGGTGGAAAACCAGGCTAGGGTTGTGTGTACGAGTCCAATGTAATTATGCCCTGTTACTGTCCTTCTGAGGGACAGCGTGAAACTTCCTGTTTCTCTTTCACAGAAGGTGGAGATTAAGATAAACAATAATATCTTTGCTAATCCATAGCTGGATAAGAAATTCAAGGTTATCATTTTCTTTGTAAGATATGATTCTTCCAGTCACTCATTTTAAAAATGATGCCTTTTTACTGGAACAACAGCCATGTTTCTTCCACATAAAAGGCTCCGTTACTTAAGGCTGCTGTGCCAATAGTACTGCAATACAACTTTCTCTAATATAAAAAGCAAGGTAAAAATCTTAAATGATTCTCTGAAAGCAGAATCAATTGAAGTATCAAGAATACATCTTAAAAACTATGACAAAACTAACAATAACTATGTCACAGTTCAAATAAAGTTCAACGTGTTTGTTTAAAGATGTATAAAGGCCAGCCTGCTAGAAGACAGTTCTCTTCTCTATGTATGGATGGCCTCGTTTGTGTTTTTCTTAACACGTGTGCTCTACAGGTCAGTATTCAAACTACGTTCTATGTAGTAACACGTACATACAGCATTGCGGTAAAACACAACAGGCAGTCAAGGACAGTTAAATATTGCATCTTGGCATGGCAGTCTAAGGCATGAAGTCGTAACCTATGTGACTTCACCCACCCAAGTGCAGTTGTAACCCTGAAGTTTGCTACCTGGAATGCCTTATTGCTGCTATGAAATGGTGTTCATGATAACTTCAGGTGTTCATGATAACTTCAGGCGAACAACAAAAAGACACACAAACATGTAATCCCTCGACAGTGATTCCAACAAACTTACTTTGTATAAGGAACTCTAAACTGACTTCCAAATACTATATCTACATCCATACTAGCACATCCAGAGACAGTTCCTGCAGGCCTGCCATAGCTCAGTACATCACCTTCCCTTGTTATATGGTAGTTGAGAGGTCCGAAACAGTCCAGTGCAGTAAAATATACGCACTTGTGCCGAAGCAAATAGATGCAGACTGCATTTGGCCAGAGACACACATACACCTGCCCTCAACACAATGAAATACCCCCAGAAAGGATATTTACTTCTAACTTGTAACTCAGTTAAATGGATAAATGTCTCTCTCAATGATCACATCCAGTATATTCAATGGATTTATCTGAACACTGCTTTCAGATAAAATGCATACTTTAAGATCTTCTCAAGGCTCGTAGGCCTAAAAATATAACTGAAAGTAAAAAACAGATTACAGACATGTTGACTTTCACAACAATATTTTTCTTTTAAATCACTCCAGTAGTGATAACAGGTTTTAAAAAATCTCAGCACTACCTGTTGGTGTAAAGTAAGCAAATGTATCTGCACAGAGCAGACAGGAGTCACGCATATATACCAACTCGCTGCAGCTCCTAATAATTTCAGAGTTTAAAATCTCTGAATCTGCATTTTATCAACAAGTATGGAAAGGATCATTTTGCCACTTCCGTTTGCAGAACAGTTTTCAGATTTTTCAGTTGAAGGTTCACCCTGCTGTGTCAGATCCTTCATTAAACACATCTGGGCTCCAAAGAATCATTCCCACGTGCCTGATAGACTGGTCCAGGCGGTACAAGAATCCATAACTGCCGGTAACTCCTAGTGGGTGAATAACCTCTTCCAAAACTTATGCCCTGGCTTTTTGTCCAGCTACACCTACATAAGCAAAGTTACTGCTGTCTTTCATTGGATTTTCCATTCACAACACCAGGATTAGGCCCAGAGTTGGAATTAAAGCATCATTCATTCTCTTGAAAGTATACCAGCCAGCAACAAACATGATGAACAGATAATTTGTTAAGAAAAATAGTGGTAGAGGCAAAGGGAGTCATATAAGGAAAACAAATTTTAGAGGCAAGCAAGATTGCAGAGTACTTTCCAAATTTTCAAAGATCTCAGTGTAGTTGCATAATTCACATAAAAATAGTTATGAACAACTGCACCACTATTTATTAATGGTGGTGATTATAGTGTTTTAAATTACAGTTACGGCACTATCTGAATGTAACTATCACATCATAAGTTGAATGAAATGAGTATCACCCATCCCTCCCCATACATACACACATATGTATACACCAATACGCACACAGAGGGGGTCAAACAGAAGAGCAGAAGTCTCAGGAGCAAACCTAGTTGTCCTGCTACACTTGTCTAAAAACAAGTATGGCGTAGTATTGTATACTGGCCCATTGTGATGGCTGCTGAGACACACGTATGTATACATACATATACAGTTAAGCATGGAAAAATCCTGAAGATAAGTTCTTTCCAAACTGGCAATCCAACCTTTTTCAACTCCTACTGCCAGGTCTAAGTCCAAGCACTTCCACCAACATGTCTCGCACAATGTAGAGATCAGTGCCTTAACCTACGGAAGTGTTGTTTAAATATAATCTTGTGTATTTGATTTATACAAACACTATAGCTACACATAACATGTATGAATGTGTGTTTGATAAACATAGAAATGTTTACAGTGGAAGACAGAAGAATTAAAACAACAACAATAAAAACCCAAAATCCAAACACTTACTTGAAAAGACTCAGGATACTGATTGCTTTCCTGATAGACAATAAAAGCTGTTATCACTTAAATGAGCTTTTTAAACAATTTTTCTGCATTTACTGAAGTCTACCCACATCAGCTCTCTAACACTAAAGTTAGAAATCTCATTACATGAAGATTAAGATGATTTATAATGGGAAGAAAAATGCAAAAATGTGGAAGACAGTCACACTTTGTAGAGACTGTAAAATCTTCCCATTTCCTTCAAGGGTGGTGTCTGCCGACCTGTAGTTCAAAGAATTCCAGTTTGGCAAAATAGCGTTGTCAATACACTGCATGTACGCACAGGTATCTGCCAAAATAACTTCCTTGATCGAAAGGAACTTTTCCAACTGAATTTCATTCACAATCAATCCTCAGAAAGAAGCCTGCATGCTTTTTCATGACTGGAAGGATATCACAGTGTTGATTCTATATACAAAGTAGGATCTGTTCCAGTATACTCGAGTAAAGTAATTCACATATGGAGAATAGTTCATTTTGATTTCATGACAAAATCGTCCATATTTTGAGTAGGCATAACTGTCGCCTTCGTCACAAACCACCTGTCAGAAGAGAAGAGGATCTAATTAAAATACTGAAGATAAGTGGTAACAGAATGTAATTCTGTACATTTAATTTACTTCTGTATTCTGTAAATTTCATTTATGATAGACACATTTAATTTCCATACTGTATGATTCCAATAACCCGAAAAGATATTCCCCCAGAATTTGTTTAACCATGTATAATAGCTTTGGTGAATTAATACCTTTATCAGGATAGCAGACATTAAAGCCAGCGTACTTTATTCATACAATAAAGAATGACAGCAGTAGAAATTATCCACAGGCCCCATTTACCCAGTATCTCAAACCTGACCTGCACATAGCATACCACCTATGTAGGGACAGGTAATGAGGTAATTCTCAATTACCTTTTCCAGGCCAAGTAAGTTTGACATACCCAATAAGGACTGAAGGCACACACATGTATTGTCCCATAAATTCCAACCAATTGACTTGGAAGCAAATTGCTTGTGCGTCTTAGCATCTACTATCTGATATTCTTGAAGAAATCCCTTCGCTACTCCTGATGGCACAAATTTACACAGATTTAAAAAAAGGTGGTAGGCGAAATTCATGGAGAAAAATCTATCGGTGGCTACCAAACACAAAGATGTTTTCCCTGAGCTCCAGTCCTTCAGCAACAGACTGCTAGGAAACATCTCTGTCTTGCCCTATCAATAACCATATGCTCTCAGTCTGTGCCAGAAACAAGATATGAGACTAGGACTACAGGACACAGTCCAAGCTAGAAAGTAATACTTACCTTCTGAAACACAGCAATTTGGAAAACACATCCATAGCCCTGTCAACAGCATGACAGCCTGTCCACTGTCTCACTTTGGGAATAAGCAAATGCTGCAGTCTCCAACTACATACGCACTAGCTTCCACTAGTTTGGAAAGTTTTGATAATTTTGACTTAGACAATTTTTGTTAGCAAACTGAGAGTTTTGTTTCAAAGCTTCCTGAAACAACACACTATCTCAATTTTCTGAAAAAAATACTTTATTCCTGTTGATCATTCCAATATTTTTTCTACAACTACCATTGTCAGCATCCAGCCCACTACAGGCTCAGCCACAGACAGGAAACATTAAGTGCTGTTCATTAGTAGCCAACCACTCTTCTAAAATTATTGAAGAGTCAGTTGTCTACATTTAAATGTATGTACCAGTTGTTCTGTTACAGATTTAGATTACAGACATTCGGCAGAACAGATTTTAACTGAAACTCTCATAATGAACCTTCTTTTCCCCTTCTTAATCTCTCCACTCTAAATAGGATAACCCTTGTCACTCTGACAATCCTAATTACAGAAAAATAATAAATGACTGGTTTTGTGTACTGACAGTGCTGTGTCTGGCACTTATCAAAGACAGGTTCCTTGCACTGGATACTGTCTTTTGATGTTTTTCCCTCCTTTGATTGAAATTATCATTGCAAGCAACAGCCGTTCTGAAAAGTACTGTGAAGTGTTCCCTAAGAAGAAATGCTGAATAGGTGGGTGTTAGGAATTAAAGGAGGAAGAAACTAATCCTGATATATGAATCAAGCAAAAACTTAAAAACCTGGCAGTAAAAACTGTGCTGCTGAAGGTAGGGTGAGATCAGGATTAGTGTGAAGAGGGAACAGGAACTTACTCATGCAAGAACAGATCTGAGAAGAAACTCAGAGATCACGTGTACTGGTTATCAATGATGAAGGTTATGCATCCACACTCTGTTATGGTGTAGTATATTGGTTATAACATGGAATAATCATGGCATACATGATTTCAGCAGCAAGACAAAGAAACAAAAAGGACAGATTTCAACAATGGTAAGGAAGTTAATTAAAAAAGAGAGGCAATATCCTCCATGGATAAACTGGCCAGGAAACCTACAAGTGAAACTAACATCAGTTGTAGATTCCTGGAGAAATTAAAGAGTAATCCTCTAAAAACATATCACCCCTATAATTACTCCCCCAAATGAAAGCAACTACAGAAATGAAATGTGTGCATTACAAGTTCTTTTGAAATGTGTATCATCAAAAGTAGAGCTTATAAAATACCTAACACAGACGAACAGCTTGAATTTTTCCCCAAGAATGAAATGTAGGACTATATACTAGAAACATAGGTATCCTCCCTATTAAGGAAAAAAAGCACAAACAAAAAAAACCCCGCATTCAAACCAAGAATTGACTTGGTATAGTTAATACACGTCAGGCTGAAATGTCAAACAGATGCTTAAGGTCTTTTTCTTAGTCAGGAAAGCAAATGAAGCTAACCTGTGATTGCTTAGAAGTAACTGGTGACTCCTTCTCCCCTGTTGACCTGAGAGAATAAGGAACCAAACCCTAAGTGAGCTCACAGCCACTCCTGCCTTTATAAAGTCAAAACTTTTGCTGGACTTCCAGGAAGCAGATGAACAAGTGGTAATGAAATCACTTTATAGACCCCATCCCATTCCCTGCTTCGGCAGCAAGAAGGAATCAGCTATCAGCATTCAGAACAGCCACAGCGTGACAAAGACTGAAGTAGCGTTCATGGGTATCTTTGTAACTCCACAGTTTACTCAACCAATCTTTCTACCAGCTGTGACTTAAACTATCTATTGAGGTGCTAACCGATCTGCAAGGCTGAACCAAACAGACTTGTAATCTCATCAGTACCAAACAGGCTGTACTGAACTGAATTGCAGGCTAGTCCTCATCTCAGGCAGAGTTTTAGAAGAACTGAGTTCATTAATTTTACAATTTCATCTTTAAAGCTAGTAAAGGGTGCCCTCTGAGGCAGGGTTTTACTGCTTTTGTAATAACCGCTCCAGGTGTTACAGTTTTAAATGCTTATAGATAGTTAAATGGTATTTAATGATTGGCAGAAAAGCAGCACAGCTAGATAATAATGTATTAGGAGGGATTATGGTAGTTAAAGAATAGCATGGGGTAAGATCACAGGTGTGTAGGAAACAAACAGAACAAAACTTGATCGATCACTTTTAAAATTCATGAATCTTTGTCTACATGTCAATGACAATCAGAAAAATAAGATCAGCATTTTAATATTTCTTTCAAAATTAATTATTTATGCATTTAAACATTCATTTTTTAATTACTGTTACTTACATGACCATTAGCAATATCCAATAGATCTTTAACTCTACATCCTCTTACAGGTCCCACTTCATTGCAAATTGAATCTTCAATAATCAGAAAATTGGCTTTGTAAGATGTGAGTATCTTATAAATATCCTCTGCTGATCTCTTTGAATAGATCTGATAAATCTATAAATTGAGAAAACATGTTCATGCAACACAACAATCAGTGATAAATTAAATACTTGTGGGTTATGGTATTTGGAATGTCGCTCACACGTAGTGGGAGTGGCACCAAGCAAATAATTTGCATTGCCAGGTGGCATGGGGAGCCATGTAGCGCAAACATGTGTCACAAGGAATGTTACAAGGTCATCTTCTTTGGAGCTTTAACATTTACAGTACTCCCACAGATCTCAGTCAGGCTCTTGAGTCTTACAGGATGGAACAGTCTATAAATCACTGATAATACACATACATTTATGAAATTGGATACTCACATTTTCATTTCTTTTTAGAAGATCATCATCATTATATAAAGGCAAGCTTGACACCATCCATCCGGTACAAAGCTTAATCACACCCATTAACTGTGGGCTGCCTGCAAACACAGCAGCCACCGGAGCCTGGCGTCTGCAAAAGCAATTATCAATGTACACATCTGAATACAGGACGCATTTCTTCAAACAGTGTTGTTAATTTTAAACACTGTGTGAACCTTCTAAGATGCTTTTATGGTATGAACTGAAGTGCATTGGGGGTCTAATTACAATTGGTGTTAATGCTGTGGTGGCAATAGTTTCCTTGTCAAGAGAAGCTCGGGTCTGAGAAAATACGGAGTTTGCAAGGAAGGGTGCCTGCTGGGGCAAGGGCAGATGGCTGTCCTCCTTCCCTCCTCCCTGCAATCCATGGAGCATCATTCAGCGTGGTTCTGCAATGGATCGAACTATTGCTTTTCTGAGTGGTTGCTGACTTGTGACAAAACAAGCTTGGGAGGGAGGGCAGGTAGAAGGAGAAACAACGTGATGGTATCTTGTAAGGGAAAGATGTCTGATTATTTTCAATTGATCTCTAGGACCATGTATTTCATCATCTACATGTTAACAGTGTTATGATACAGAATAATGTCTACAGTAATTATGTTCCTGGGTTTGGTTTCATCTTTTGACTATTCATATTCCTGCATTAGTGAAAGAAAACAGTCATTGTCACACTTTATTATAGACTTTGGGCAACTTTTCCTGCAGACAAAGTTCAAAATAAATTCATTTTACCAGAGAGAAAAACTTTAAGAACATATACTATAATAATGACATTCAATTAAAATTCCAATATGGATACCTAAGTATATCCTTAAGAAAAAAAAATAAATCCTTATTTTTATTAAAAATATGAGCAGCTGCGACAAATAAGGGTAGTCAAATTGCACTTAGCTGAATGAATCTCAATGCAATTCACCATGACTAATTATCTACTTGAAATGTAATATATGCAGACTAATGTAAAAGCCATTAGGTACTTGGCATTATTCTACTTGCTGCCTCGGAACAGCTACAGCACTGACAAACAACATACACTACTATTAACAGAAAGAAGAAATTGGCTGGAACACCATAATTACCAGCCTTGTCTTTTCTGAAGATGAACAGGTTAACATTAAAAGCTACATAAATACAGCAAATAATATTCTAAAAAAAATAAAATACAGTTAAACGCAAGGAAGTTATCTTTCAGAGAAGTGTAGTTCCTAATGACATAGTTCAAAAACTGAATGAGGCTAAAATCCAGTTCTGAAACTTTTGGTGAGAAGAAAAATGTATCTGTGAAAATCACTTGACTCAGTATTAGCTATATATATGGCTCAGTACGAACTACATAACATAGGTCAGCATTTGCTACACCCTGCCTAGCCAGCCAGACAGGGACCTTTCCAGCCTTCTGGTCAAAGAGGAAGATTGAATCACACATATTACACTGCATCTTTCTTGACTGAAGTCTCTAAATCCTCACATACTGGCATTTCATTTTACTGGCTCATGCACACAAAAATTCCAGTGTTTCTGTCCCCCATGGGACTAGAATCAACATGAATTCTCTAGTCTACTGAGAAGTTAGTACTTGGTTCTTTGCATGCTAAGATGTCCACTTTCATTTGGAAGTTAGCTCTAGTAATGATATTAAACATGATTTGCTCGTGTGTTTCAAGATCTTCTCCTCTTGTAATCAATGATAAATTCTGGATTATTTCCATGGGAATAATACCAAACTTTAAATACACATTTCTTCTCCCATTTCCCCCTACATTATGTAATGACTTAGCAAGGGAAAAACTCAGATTTATAGAGGTAACTCCACAAAATGCTGAGATAAAAATACCCAGACATAAAGTAGTAAAAGAGAAATGCAGGACTTCAGACTTACTTTATCCATGTCATGAGTTCTACTGTATCAGGATCATAGAATTCTTGTAGTTCTGAAAGCTCTGTCATTATCCTAGGGAAAAACTGATGGAAACATATTTTTCGTTACTTACAGTTAAAAAAAAATAAAAATCTGTAGAGTATCTCATTATACTAAAGCCTTAAATGACACAACAGAAATGAGTTTCATCTGATTGGTATTTTTGTCTGAATACTGAATATTTTGCAAAACACACTGTTTATACTTACCTGACAGCAGGAGACCTTCTCCAAAGTATGTTAAACACAAGTTGTCATCTCTTTCTATCCTATTAGAATACTTATAATTAAAAAAAAAAAACAACAAAAAAACCAACACAAAAAACCCTATGTAGAAACAACATTTGTCACCTTAAACTGGCCTTAAATGCATCAAAATCATAGTTCAGGTTTTCATTTGCAAATGCTTATAAATAAGGGCACTGAACCAAGAAGTCAACAAATCTCTCATGGTAAACCTGCTTAAGCAAGGGAGGTTGCACTGTCGTGACTTGATGTAAGGGTGCTATGCAAGCAGGAAAGGACAGAAGAAATTTCCTGGAAGAGCTTTATGTGGGTCATTTGCCCTGGACTTTTCTCTGACTTTTACTTCAATCACTGCAGTGAAGAAAGTACACTATACTGTATGAAGTAGGATATCTCAGTTCATGCTCTTGAAAAACGTGGCACTGCCAAGTCCAACCACTAAACCATGTCCCCAAGCACCACATCTACACGGCCTCTAAATACCTCCAAGGATGGTGACTCCACCACCTCCCTGGGCAGCCTGTTCCAATGCCTGACTACTCTTTCAGTGAAGAAAGTTTTCCTAGCATCCAATCTAAACCTCCCCTGGCACAACTTGAGGCTGTTTACTCTTGCCCTCTCACTTGTTACTTGGGAGATGAGACCAACACCCATCTGGCTACAACCTCCTTTCAGGCAGTTGCAGAGAGCAATAAGGCCTCCCTTCAGCCTCCTCTTCTCCAGGCTAAACAAGCCCAGTTCCCTCAGCTGCTCCTCACAAGACCTGTGCTCCAGACCCTTCACCAGCTTCGTTGCCCTTCTCTGGACACGCTCCAGGGCCTCGATGTCTTTCTTGTGGTGAGGGGCCCAAAACTGGACACAGTACTCGCCGTGTGGCCTCACCAGAGCCAAGTACAGGGGGACGATCACATCCCCGGTCCTGCTGGCCACACTATTCCTGATACAAGCCAGGATGCTGTTGGCCTTCTTGGCCACCTGGGCACACTGCTGGCTCATGTTCAGCCATTTTTAAAGTCCTAGAGCCATTTTGAGCATTCATCTGAAGAAGGTATGGCTAGAAGCTGGCCAGGTTTGAGGGGCTGGAGCATGTCCATGCTGTTGTAAATACTAAGTGAAAGCTACTGGATGCCAACTCTTTTTAAAAAGGACAAAGTTTACAAGTTATGCCAGACTGAAGGGACAACTTACTTTGAGATAGCCATAGTGGACAGACAGCCGGAAATGAGATCCTGCTTTTTACTGAGGAGTTTCCACCCCCATTATCTGGACAATTCAGCTGTCAAGCAATAGCAGTTTACAGTCAGCCATGTTAGGGTAGCACAAGAACAGCTGTCATATGTTCCCATCAGGGCTGAAGGCTGTAGCAGTGTTGTTAAGCATATGCCTGAACTGTCCCTGGAACAGAAGACAACAGAAAGAGGAACCGCTACTGCCACCCCAAGGAGAACCACCTTCACTTATCCATCAGAGCCCTTAGAAAAGTCTAGTTAGATGAGGGACTATGCCAGACTGAGAGAGAAGGCAGCAAAGCAGAAAGATGCTGAGCTGTATACTCAGCCATTTATAGCCACAGCAACAGATTAAGAGCCTCAAGAAATTTGCACTGTCCCATTACTCTTAATCAAAGTTTCCAAACTCAGGGATGAGTTATGAACCCGGAGAGCAAACTGTTCACCACTGCTTGAAAGCAAAAGCTGGACGTGCAATGGATGAAGCCCTCTAGAGTCCAAAGCTCCACACTGCTTTTCTAAAAAAATCATCTGAAAAAGAATTATTTGGTCAGCTAAAGTAGTTTCTTTCATTGTAATAGATTTCATAACTCTTTTGAGCAACTGTAGCTTTTTTTCAGGAGAATATTGCTCTGGCAGAAATGTGTAGAGTCAGATTACATTGCAACCAAGATTTCCATTAGAAGATAGATGTTACAAAATCTGTTAAAATACTGTTGGTCAAGGTAGGCTTTTATATTTAAATGCTTTTTTAAAAAAATAATTATTTGAAAAAATAAGTTTAAAATATTAAAAAAAATTATTTGAATTATTTGGGCAGGAGGGTCGATGTGCTTACGGGTAGGAAGGCTCTGCAGAGGGATCTGGACAGGCTGGATCGATGGGCCAAGGCCAACTGTCAGGTTCAACAAGGCCAAGTGCCGCGTCCTGCACCTGGGTCACAACAACCCCAGGCAGTGCTACAGGCTGGGCGCAGGGTGGCTGGAAAGCTGCCTGGAGGAAAAGGACCCGGGGGTACTGGTGGACAGCTGGCTGAACATGAGCCAGCAGCGTTCCCAGGTGGCCAAGAAGGCCAACGGCATCCTGGCCTGTATCAGGAATAGTGTGGCCAGCAGGAGCAGGGAGGTGATCGTCCCCCTGTACTCAGCCCTGGTGAGGCTGCACCTCGAGTGCTGTGTCCAGCTGTGGGGCCCTCACCACAAGAAAGACATCCAGGCCCTGGAGTGTGTCCAGAGAAGGGCAACGAACCTGGTGAAGGGTCTGGAGCACAAGCCTTATGAGGAGTGGCCTTATCGCTCTCTGCAACTACCTGAAAGGAGGTTGTGTTCAAGTGGGTGTTGGTCTCATCTCCCAAGTAACAAGTGAGAGGGCAAGAGGAAACAGCCTCAAGTTGCGCCAGGGGAGGTTTAGATTGCATGCTAGGAAAATTTTCTTCACTGGAAGACTGGTCAGGCCCTGGAACAGGCTGCCCAGGAAGGTGGTGGAGTCACCGTCCCTGGAGATGTTCAAAAAGCATACGTCACGGCACTTCGGGACATGGTGGTGTTAGGCTGACGGTTGGACTTGATGATCTTAGAGGTCTTTTCCAACCTTAAAGATTCTATGATTTTACGAATTCTTATAAAATTATTAGAACTATTTTCAAGCTATGTCAATATAGTACAGGCTTATACTTTATGAGATAATTCCCGTATTTGTTGCACTTAGGGAAGTTTATAAAATAATTTCTGAAGTCTTCCCCCCAGCCTGTCTGTGACTTGCAATGAAGAACTAAGTATTTATTCTAAACACAGAAACACCTGTAGCTTTTCTTCCCTGTATTGCTGTACATACATACCTCTACGCTATGCTCTGCATGAAGCATTTAACTCCATTATAATTTGGTGGGAGCTTTTCAAAGAAATTATTTGCTTATGGCCTCCCATAATTTTACTTCCATCTAACCTCACTCCCTTTCACTAAAGCCAAGATTGGGGGAACACAATTTTCAATATCCCATTTGGTAGTATTTTCTTTCTTGAGTCAGTTTATATATCCAAAGCCTAACAGCTGAATATAATAAAGTCTTCATTTAAATTTAAATACTACTTAATTACAATGAGCAATCATTCACAAATTAAATTATCAAATACCTCATACTGAAAAACGTAAACAGTTTTGTTTAAAACAAAACATATTTTCAGTGGATGACAGCTTTCATTTCATCACATGTATTTCATTGCATCAACTACATTTCATTATATTTGCTCATCATTTTGACTCATATTGTGCCTACACAGAAAACAAAACCCACGGAAGTGTTTTTCTTACCTCTTTCCACAAGCTGAATCCAATTATTGTGGGAACTGCCATACTCAGAATAAGAGCCTAGAAAATACATGTTAGAAGAGATGGGTTATGGACCATTCTCTGTTCTCCAGCCTTGGACTATCCGTTGATTTTGTTCGTATAGTAGGTTACATTTATGCCTGAAACCTTAGAATGACAGTAGGTGAAACTCCACTGTTTTCTACCAGGCAAAAAATTCTCCGTGACAAGAATTTGCCTAATTTGACCAAAGAAGAATGGAAGAACTTATTAGACCCACGGTAATTTTACCATCAATATTAGGGATGGTTAATTACTCAAGTAACAATAATGCAACATGCACATGATGTAGGGAACAGAAGAAAAGTGAACACCTCACAAATGCAATAAGATAATCTAAGAAAGGAAAAAAAAAGGTATGAAGTAAGCAGTTCACATATCTGATCTTGTTAACGGTTTTGTCCAGACTAACAATATTGACATGCAAAACCCTAAGCCCATTCTTCAGCACATCATCATTCTAGCTGATACAATTCTTGCTTTGTAAAGAGGAAAAAATAGCTCACATCATACAGGAAACACACGGTAAGGAATGCACACAAGGCATTCTCTTGATAATAAGCTATTAACTTATCTATTGGGTTAATACTAAAAAAGCAGGTCTATACAGCAGAAAGCATGAGGTGTATAAAGGAATGTGTTTACCATGTACATGAACATATTGTTACTCCTTCATTGGAAGAACACTGTCAATGTTTCAGGTGTAACAGTGTATGGCATTTTCACAAGTGACATAGTGAATCCCTGTTTAAGTATAAAATATTTATTCCTACAAGCCTCTCGAAATTAAGGTAAGTAGTACGCTAACCTTATTTTATTAATAAAACAAATGCACAAAGCTGCTAAAAATTGCACAAAGCAACTCTTAGCATATTAAGAATAAAGCTAGGGTTGGAAGCGGGGGAGTTGTGTGCACTGTAGCACAAGCTCATCTTCAATCACAACACTTCTCTATAATGGCCATATATGAACAAATCTTATGCAAAGTATTCCACTTACCATTTGTTATGAAGCAGCTTTACTCTCAGGAACTAAGTACACCTAACTACCACGTTTCAGCCTCGTTTCCTAGTGAAGCAAGGCTTATATGAATGCTTGCCTGCATGGCTGTACTTTTCCTCCTGCACTCCTAAAAAGCGCATGACCTTCTTGGCCAATCTCAACTAAATGTGACAGAGAACTTAAGGTCTCAAAGATTTTTTAAAAGAAATTAAACAGATGACTGGAAGAGAGAGAGATGAAGAGAGCTCTATGAGGAAAGGCTGTAGTGTGAATGCAACTTTATCACCAAGTAACAGAGAACATATGAAAGTGTGATATTAAGAACAAGAGACACAGAAAAAGCAGATTGTACGAGATCCACTGCTCACAGAACTACATGTTCTTTTAATGGGTTCTTCTACAGATCTTAGGTAATTATTGCTTGAAAAGTTATATGCTTGCTAGCTGTAATTCCCAAGACATTGGCAACAGCAACTCACCAGTAATATTGGGTGCACAGCTTTCAGTCGAAGCCACTTGAAAAGTGTCATCCAAAGCTCAGGAGAGCACACACCAAATGCAGCAAGCATGCACACATAAGGTGTCCATAGATACTTCATTCTGAAAAACATTGCAATAACTTAGTTGGGACTCTGCACATGCCTCTGCATTCAAGCTAACATTTAGATTTTTTTCATATGTCAAACACAGTCTGGATGTTCAAGCAATCCGAGATAAATTTGATGACACTGAAGGGTAAACCAAGGAAATCTCTAGCAGAAGAGCAGGCACCTGATTATCTGCTGCAAGATGTAGGAGCAAGATCCAAGGTCAAAGATGACAAAATCCTTCATAGAGTTCAGGGGAGGATGAAAGAAAAACAAAGACACTAGTAAAGTCACTTGGCTGTTGCGGTTTTCCAGCCAAGCAAGGATTAAAAGCAGCTATTCAGCAAAGCTGTACAGACACTGTACTATAAGGGAGTTCCTGAAGAAAGGAAAGGAAAATATTTAATAAACAATTCATGATTTGCTGGTATTGTCTGCCTCTTAAGGATAGACAAGTCAAATTAAGATAACTACATGGTAACACAACAGTCTGCTCACTTTAAGAATCTGTCAATATTCAGATTTTAGGAGGATGAGCATAATACAAACACAAGTCTGATTTAGCTGAGAGCCAAGATAAGAATAACATCTTCGAAACATTAACTTCTGTAACTTTGAGGACTAACACAATACCTTTGAAAATAGTTTTGCTACTGCTTTAACATGTCAAGCAAAGGTATACTTCATGCTAGCCTAGACACAAGAAGATGGATAAGAAATCTTCCGCATCCCAGTATTCCAGAACATAATATATACTGTTCATCAAAATACTACTCAAAATCTTGCTAGAATACAATATTAAAAGAATTACAGCATAGTTCTACACATAAGTACCATAAAGTGATTAAAATTCACTCCAATTATTGTCTTGGATTTTTACTGCATTAAAGCTTGGAAAACACCAAGCACAATTCACCATATACCTGTATCCAATTTATAGTCAAAATGATCTTTGCTCTCCCCCCTACTAACTAGGGCCACTATATGCCAAATACATTTCTGAAAAGGGGTGAATTTCAAAGGGGTGAATGGTGTATCATGTCCAGTTAGGAACTCTGTTGCTTTCAAAAGAGATACATCAAAATCAGACTTACCCTTCCAAACACATCGCTAGACAACCAAGTAAAATAGTGTGAATTACATGATAAACTATTTCTGGCCTCTCTCCAATTCGACCATCCTCAAGTTTAATTGTCTCTTTCAGTGGTTCACCACTGCAGTTGGAGAAAATGAGACATCACTTAATTCAGACATTATCTCAGGCAAAGGTGCCAATAAAAATACTTTTATGACTGTTAAGTCAGCGGTACACCAGGAGCATTGTGTGTCATATCATACGATGTTGTTGCACTGCTTATTTGGTTTTTGTACTTCATCAATGCTCTCAGTACCTGCTGTCTCTTGTTTTAGACTGTAACCTCTCTGGTGCAATGGCTGTGAATTAATACAATGGGATCACTGCCTACAACCATAAATCCTATTTTAAGGTAATTCAGCAACAAGAGACAGTCTAATTTAAAAGTGTGCACACTCCGCAAACATTTAGATGAAGCATGCTGTACGTGCGTTCTAACTAACTTTCTTCACATCATTTGCTTGGTGAAGAATTACGGAATCTGTAAGATGATACTTGTGTATGGAATGTATATTCTATTTTATGCAAAGTAAGATAACAAAACCAGTTTTAGTCACATTATTAGAAGTCCTAGTAATATATTATAAATAAAGATCATAACCAAAATCTTACAACAAATATTTTTCTACAAACAAGATAGCAAGACACACAACAGATAACATTTCATTCTACCATGATGTGATTTCTAGTCACAATTTTATAATAAGCTTCCTCAAGACAAATCTCAAAAATATTTGAGATTATTAGCTGCTTCAATATTTAAAAAAATAATATGGGGAAGAAAATTTATTTTAAGCTTTTCTTTAAAAAGCTGTTGGACATACTGGAGTCCTTGCTCATTATAAAATAGTAAATAGCTATTTCAACCACTAGCAAAAAATTGGAAGTTTGTTTCGTTGCTTTGAATATACTATCCCACATCCAACCTGACAAACATTTTCATTTATAACAGTATAATCTTTATCTATTAGAAGTCTTGGTCCTTGAAAAAAATCTATTGATTTTTGCTGCAGACAAGTGAGAAATGTGCCCTAATACCTGAGCAGTTACACCATTCATCTTCTACCAGGAGGAGGTAATTTCCCAGCCATTGCACTTCCAAGACAAGTTACGCTAGGATCTACAGTGTTGCTATTCTTAGTCTGTCAACAGACAGCTACACTACCCCTTCTCTCAGGGGAACTGTGAATCACTGTGAAACTAAAAATAATTGAGTCAGTTTTACTTCAGCTCTGTTCTGAGCAGCAAAGGCTGATGGACCTTCTCACAGTAAATAGAAGTTTTAAAAAAAACCCCAAAACAATGAAGCATTAGAAATCCGAAATCTTCTCAACTCCACCCATCTCATCCTTCACAGTATGTAAACTTGAAGAGAGAAACAAAACCCAATCAAAAAACCCAAAACATAGAAACTAATTCTGTAGCAACAAACAGATAACTTTGCTGTTAGAAGGGGAAACCAGACAAAACATCTTTCTCCCTCAATGGGAAGAGACATAAACATATCACAAAACATTAGCCAGAGCTCTGCAGGAATTGCACCCATTGGGGAAAAAAAACAGTGACAACTCCCTGTCTTGACTAGAGGGATGCTCAAACAGCTTGTCACTAAAGGACTTTCTTTAGGAGCCTCTGGTGTGCTTTTCCACTGGTGCTCACACTCTGGCAAGCTCAATGATGGAACAAACATCACGACCATTCACTTAGACATCCACAAACCTCTGATTTTTAACTTCTTATTTTTCAGTATAAATAAGTTACTTACCAAATTCTCCTAAAAATGACCTGAGTTACAGAAAAAAGGCAGATAATTAATACTAAAATATAAAAAGGCAACAGTGATGACTGTGTTAGTCGCAAAAAAAAGTCTTGGGAGGGTGCTTGCAGAGATTCTTGACAAAGGAGCCAATTCATTGTAAAATTCCTAGTAAGGCAAAAACATCCCATTAAAACCAATAACAATATCCCATAGATAGAAAAAAACAAACCAGTATACAACCAATCACAGTTTAACCTACACATCATAAGAAACTATTTGAAATTTGTCTTTGAAAAGTTACCTTTTTATCATTTGAAACCACTTTGCAAGTACTCTTTAGAGTACCTGTCCAAAGCTTGTCTTCCGAAAAAGAATCTGCGATCTGAAGAGACCCGACTACAATTCTTTTATATCGCAAAAACCCAACCTACCATATAACTCCATTATGGCTACCACAAAGCACTTCACTGTCACAGTGGATTAAGATTTTAGAGATACTGATGCAAGAAGGTATGCTTGCCCGCATTCCAGATGGGGAGATGAAGAAGGGAAAGTGGTCATCTGAGATCACAAACAAGCTCGGGGCACTGCCAAGAATAGAATCCTTAATGCTGAAATTCTAGTTCTGTAGCTGAATCTACTCCATCATTCTTCTTTCTCAATTAATAAGCAGAAAGATTATATACTCTGCCAAGCAGCATTTTCAATGTGTATTCTCAACTGGAATTGGTGCAGCATGTGATGCCATGAATGCATTCTTGTCTTATTTTGTTTTGCTATCGTCCCTCTTTTCTTTTTCTTCCCCTTCAAGGGAAGACTAGAGAACTGACTTTCAGTGAGACAGAATCAGTTTGAAAATTAACAGCTGGGCATGTCCAAACTGGCCTTAAAAGCCAGATCTTGAAGCTCTTGTGCTGCAAACCATAATTCTGACCTACAGTTACATCATTTTCTAAGTGTAGTTGCAGCCAGTTTGTCTCAATCATTGGCTTCATTGCAGAGTTCAACAGCCTGGAAAGTAACATGTAGCAAGTCCTGGGGGGGAGGGTGGGGTGGTGGTGGGAATCCATAATACCTGGTAGCTGAATAAACTGAAATCCTGACCAGAAGCAGTCCTTTCTTTTCTTGCAAAACACTTAAGAACATGCACATATGCGTGTTAAACAATGCATCTTCATCAACATCATTACATCTTGTGTTCCAAAAATTCCCCAACAATTTAATTGTATGTGATGTCATTTTCCACTTCTTCCCTTGAAAGGCCGTGAAGTAGTTTTTGTAACAGAGATGTGGTTCCCAGGAGACAGTCCCAATTCCTGCACAGAACTGCAAGCATTGGCTTGGGTCCAGGAGGCATCTCAGTCCTTATCAATCCTCCATTTTAAGTTTTCCAGAAAATCTGTAGCCATGATGTCTTCTTGTGGACTAACATTCAACTCTGTTACAGATGCAATGTTTTTCTCAGAATCAGAACAATTCCCTCTGGCTTTTAAGTTGTCCTTTGTCCTAACTTCTTTCAAAATACACAGGGTGGAGTGTTTTTTGGGGTATTATTCTTACAAAACTAAAAATAAAACCCCACACCCCAACCCTATTTTGAGATAGTATCGATAGTTCATGACTTTCTTCAGAGTCCTTTCTTTTCCAGGCTATAAAAATTTAGTACCACCACCTTTACCCTATTATCTTTGCTTTCAAGCTTTGTTAGAAACACTAGACAGGATACAGAAAGTTTTTGCTCTTCAACATCTAAAGAAAACAAAAACCTATGAAATTGCTTTCATCACAAGGTATGAAAAATATTGAGGTGCCTCAGAAACCTCAAAATCCAAGTAAATTCTGTACATGCATCTTTTTTTTCAATTCAGTCTTAAAACCAGGTGACAAATAAAAACTGTTTCCCTAACTCCTCTATAAAATTCTCACAAGCCACTGAAATTTCGTACTTCTCAGAGCAGTTTCATAAGCTCAGATATCTTAGAAGGTGTAAAGAGTTTAGAAACTTACTTAGTTGTGTTTAAGCCAAGTTTTACTTCAATGAACTTCAGCAAATGCTCATTTTCTTTATGAGGAACAAACATCTGAAAATTAATTTAGCAGAGAAAAATCTTATCAAGTGCTAGAAGCAACTCTTATGTAGTCACTTCATTCAGATTACAAAATGGCAGGGAACAATCAACTATTCAAGATTTAGTTAAAACTAACAAATTGGATTAAGTGTGCCAATTAAGGTACTGGTACAGTATTGTAAACCTTCACTTAAATTAATCTGTCTTTTGGGTTTCCTTAAGTATATCATTCCCCTAATTTCATTCATGTACCCCAACAGGAAGGCAAGTGAAAAGCTGTCAACAAGTTGTCAAGAGACTATCAAGCGGTGTAAAAAGGATCATGAAAAACGGATGTAACTTACCCCCAAGCAAGCCAAAGAACATTGCGTTTGGCTCCACTAAACAATAGGACTGCAGCCTAGCAAAAGTTACGAGCATTTGTAATCTTCACACAAATTGTTTGAGCAGCCAAAAGTTCTGTGTACTGTCTACGTAATTTAACTCATATTTTTCAAGGTTAGGTTTTATTTTCCTGGAGATACAGCAAGGCTAGCCAATCTGAATGGCACAAGAAAACAATCAGTTCTGAGCATTCTCTCAAAACATTTTTGGGTTCACTAGGTTCTTTATTTTTAAGTCAATACTGTCAATTAACACAGCCAGAGTGAGCTTGAGACAGAGAAGCACAATAAATTATGTAAAAAGCTAGAGCCACCAAGAGGGAGTTGCTAATCAAAATACAAGACCAGGCTAAAATCCACTGTAATCTCTGCTCTTATCTGACTCCTACACTAAGTGAAAGTCTCTGTTCCCATGTTCTAGTTGAAACACAATTGAAAATTAACATCTACCTTGAGACTATTCATACCTGTTCCTGGCTACTAGGTCTTCTCCATGCACAAGAATACTGTGTTAATATTCAGACAAGTTTGTAGAGGCGATCCAAGTTATAACAAACCCCACGTTTACAAAATAGTTGCAGTGTGATTTAAAGGGTATTTCTACATAATGTTTTAACCTCAAGCCAATAGACCAAAACCCCAGCAAAAACCACCAGTTTGAGCTAAGACCTTTTATATAGATACAAAATTACTCAATTTTTAGTACTTCAATTTGCAGTGAATTAAACTATGAACTCTCAGATCAGTAAGATAAGCAACACTTCAAAAGATTTTTCCAAGATACATCTGTAACTTTCCGTTTAGATTTTGACAATTAAAATCACTTTTTACAGCGGAATCTTACCTTTAGTAAGAAGTTTAGTGTCACTGTTATTGTAAGTACCAAATAAATGTACATAATTTTCAGTAATCTTGACATAAATGTACCTTTTTTCATATTCATCTGCAAAAATATTTTAAGAATGGAATATCATTTGCAGTTCAGTTTGAACAGTAAAAACTACACTTGGTGTTGGAGGAGAGTCTAGTTACCTGAAGGCATTTAGAAAGCATTAAAGCTGCTACAAGACTCAGTAACGGTGACACTAGTAAGGCTGAATTTTCAAACTGCAAAAGGTACCCCAAGAAGAGAGAAAACAAGTAGATTTTGTATACTTCGTGCACCTGTTGAAGAAATGAAATAAAACACAATAAAATAAAACTACAGAGAATGTAAGTTTTGCTTTTTAGAGTAGGAGATAGCTCACTCTATCCCTGTTAATTAGGGGATTAATGGATCTCTATCCTCCAACTCATGAATCTAGCAGGGTACTGTTTGGCTCTGAAAAGTATTTCACATTAAAATGATCCTGGTCAGCCTCAGTAACTAGTGCACAATTACTTCACAAGAATTCTGTAAACATGCCCAAAGTAGCAGCATTTTACAAGGTCTCCCCATTCTGTAACACCTCACTGAGATGTAGCATGATGCAGTCACCACAATGCAACATTATAAAAACACACAATTTGTGTGAAAGAGCTGACTACTGTAAACATGCACTTTCCTTGCCCTCACAATAACTTGTTTATTTAACCTGTCTCAGGAATACACAGACTGTTACTGATACTTTCTGTTATTTACTAATTGATAAGCAGATCTTATAAACCCTGACACTTGATTCTTTAGACTTTTATCAAAACACTCATGTTCTCCCTTATATCTTAAGGACCTTGCTTTGAACTAAAACAGAACAAACATTTCCCACTGCTGAGAAACAGAAAAAAACCCCAAAGCCCAACTGAAAGAAGAGGTGATGAATTAATATTGCATCCAGTTTGAAATGAAGTTACATCTAACAAAACTAGAAGGCACATGGGTACGAAGTAGCATGTATACCACTGCAACAGTAAAAATGCCTTATTATTGCAACATTTCTAAAAAAACATATTGCAGAATAAATTCAAATACTTTCTTGTACTGAAAAATTAATTGGCCTTGAGCATCTGCTTAGCCTGTTTACTGGCTAGATCAGTACAGGGTGGGCTACTCACAGTGAAAACGAGCCTCTTAATGGCACAGACCCAATAGAGAAGGGTTTTTTTTTCCCCCCCTATGGTGAATAGGGAAAGGAAAAGAAGAGGCAGCTAGGCCAAAAAGGATGCATGACTGAGTATCATTCATCACTCTCGCAGCTCTCCGAGGATGTTTCAGGTCTCAGAAGCTTCTGATCCTTATGATAGGAAAGTTGTCCCAAAGAGCAGTCCAAAAGAAAGTGAGTTTAAAGCCATTTTATTCTTCTAATGGACACAACATGCACTTCAGCTGGACACAAGCTGCAAGACACTCAAGTCATCACTCAGCCTGTGCCCTTTGGAGCTCCTGAGCAGTATGTATGGCAGGCACCTCTGAGGCTGCATTTAAGTGCTTAACTATTGGTAGGTTGAAGAGTTCTAATACCTTCTCTGTCTGTGCCAGAGCAAAGCTGTCTAGTAGAAAAAGAGAAACAGCCTGGACAAACAGGAGATAATGACTGTATTCCCACATCATCATGAAGGTGTATGTTGAAGCACTCACCAAAAGGTAACAAAACTTCTAGAGGAAAAAAAAGAAAAATACAGAAGGTGCATTAATTTCATACCTATGCATCACTGTGATTAAGTAACTAAGAGGTCATTAAAACAGACAATATGGAAATGAATTATTATTTTAGGAAATAATTAAAATACTGACTTCAGACATATTTAACATGTTCTCAGATGGAAGAAAGTAATTACTGAAACATTCAAAAACATCGAAAGCCAATCAGAAGAAACATCACTGACAGAGAGACAGGGAAAGGAAGTTAACCACCATCTTCTCCGAGCAACAGGAAGAGCAACGGAATAGTTTACGTAGTGAGAAAAATTCTGCATCAGTTTATTTTAAAAAGACAGCACACAGCTCATTACGACACGGTTCTCACTGAACCCTCACGGGGGCATAACAGGGCAGGGCATGAGTCGCTCAGCAAAAACTGCACATGCCTAGGTGAAATCCAAGTGACTGTTTTGAAAAGAACAAACAAAACATCTCCTCTTTTTGCCTAGAGGGGCAATAGTTACAGAGGTAACTACTCTAGACCACAATTCTACCAGAAGCTCTTTACTAAGAAATCAGTTTTGCTTTACCTCAGCAGAACAATTTAGGTTTTTTTTTAAATAGCCTGTGAGAGCTGCTACTTGACATGCAAAGTATGGCAAAGCCCAATTTTCCCTTGATGGTATGGAGTAATCAATTCTTGTTGTATCTGTCCTAGAATAAAGTACAGACAAACAAAATTATTAAAAGATTTATAGAACAAAAATATCAAGGAAAGTCTAAATGTCACTTCTAGTTATCAGTCTGGCCTTGCAAGTAAACTATTCCTGCATTAGGTATAAAGTAACACTGACACAGTTTTGCTGCTGATGCAGATGACATTTAATATCGGCATAGAAGGTCCAATCTTTACTCATTTATTCATCAGGTCTCCTTACTAGGTGGCATTTATAGCACTGCAGTCAAAAAGCATCTGCCTCCAACCTTTTCAGACCCAGCACAACACTGTGCGAGCTGGATGCATCACACACTGCTTCGGCCAACCTGCACTGTGTCAACGGAGCCTTCTTTGGCCACGAGCAGCGCTCAATGGTGTCACGTCCATGGACAGGGGACCACTGCTGTAACAGCAGCTTTTCACATTACGATGAAAATCAGCTCACAGCTGCAAGGAGAGAGCCCTTTCAGTTCCCATACACCATGTTTTAAGTAAGTGGTTTAGGCAGTCGAGCACAGCACACTTAGAATCCAAATTAGTGCTCCCTCATAGCAGCAGCACAGGAAGATACTCTTTCTACAGGGAAAATTCTGCCCAGCAAAACAAGAGATCAAAGGCAGATGGGGAGCATGGGCCGACACAGCAGCAGGGTCTTCTCACAGAATGACTTGACAGTATCTACGCAGTTAGAGCAGTCGGAGAGTTTTAAAAAGGGCTAAAGTGACTTAGAAGCACAAGTCACACTTTCAAATGTGATCAAAGGTATCAGTTTCAGAGGTACACGGTTGTCTTTGTGACTACTATGCTTTTAAAAAGGAGCCTCAAGCTCCTTTATCATTCAGATATTTGAAAGTGCCACCTTTCATTTTTACCTCTGAGGCCCCTTACAGAGGCATATTTGGAGTTTTTTTAACTACTGGACCTTTCAATTTGTTAACATTGTTCAATCTTCTTTGCTGTTGAAAAAAATACAGGTTTATTCACCATTTTTCCTACTTTCCACTGTTCACAGCAGCTTGATGAACAGTATTTTTAGCTACTACTCACAGATTCGGTCATGGTGACTTCACAAGCCTAAAAGATTCTTCTCAACAGTTCGGCTTTAAAGGTGTATCTCTAATATTTTGCTCCTTCATAGCTCTTTTCTTTCAAGTGCTCTCAAGTTCACAGAAAGCCCCAGAGCTACATGGTGACTAACCAGGAATCTGAGCAGAAGTTCTCACTGCCCAAATGAAGCTCCCTCTTACTGCAGTATTTCATAAAGGCAAGGGACATTTCTTGCAAGTAAAACTTTTTTAAATACAAAAATCTTGAGGTCAGGATCATCTCAGAAGATTCCACTTTGTACAAAAACCCATTACAAAAAGCAGATTTAAAAAAAAAAAAATCAAAGATGCTTTACAAGAAAAATGCTCTCAGTCATTTCCTTCTAAACAACAGGAACCACCACAATATTTAGAGTTGGCCACAAAGCAATTCTGTTTTACAGCAACTTCAGAAGTTTGTTTTCATTCTTCACCAGCACAAAACCAAAACCTTCTGAGGAATGTTTTTGCAGAATAGAATTGTGTGAGAACGGTCCTGCATTCACACATACATAAAATCAGTTCAACTGGCAGCGTGGATGGTCTGGACAACAGAATCACAGAATCACAACAGGAGGCCTTTCCATTAATAAAAGCATCACAAGAATCAGTGCATCTCTGGGAGATGTTTTGTATTCAGCATAAGAGCTTGCTCTCACAATGAGAACACAAAGTTTAATAGAAAGCATTTCAATCCGTTCTAATATTTTAAAATGCCTTATTGACAAACTAGATTGTAGAAAGATGTTTTTCTTACCTGTTAATAATGAACCATGCTACAGTCAGCATTCCTGCCAGCCAAGTCCCACTCATAACCCAACTGGTTACAAACAATGCAGTCACATAAATTCCCTGCAGTCCAAAAACTATACCAATGTAGAAATACACTGGTTCAATAACTTCCTGAAATTAGAAATAAAAATTAAGAGACATAGCGGCAACTGAGCTTAAGTTGGAAATGATTACTATTTACTATTTACATACTGCTAACAGTGTGCTAGGTGCTTTACAAACAGGTAAGAGACAGCCCCTATTTGAGAAAAGTATTGAGCATGCTTTCATTTTGGGCTCAGGGAGAATAAAGCAGTGTAAATTAAGAGCACACTTCAGGACTCAGCTTGCTAGTGCCATGATTTTTGTATTTGCTTTAGCACGAACATTGTATGCGTCAGATTTAATAAATCTATACTGCTGCGAGATACAAAGTTTACAGAAGTACTGGAAGAAGTCATGTAGGGGAGGAACTTGGAGAAGTAAAGGTGTGGCAAAAATGGTTCCAAACACAGAGAAGCATATATAAAATAAATAATAATTAAAAAAAAAGAAAGATAAATGAGAGAGGACGCAAGTATGCAGTGTAAGCAGAACAAAGTCTGAGTAGAGCAGAAAGAGACAAAAGGTTTATCTACAAAACTGTTTTCCCTATTTATCTGTATGGGAATGGGTAGAGACAGGTACCACTAAAATAGACTTCTATACCCTGAAGGAGCTAACTTTCCTGTTTTTAATGGATAGCACAGATAATCTCTACATTTATAAGCTGTTTGTAGAAGTAAAGAATAACAAACAGAAAAGTTTAGTGCATATAAACCCTGAAAATTCTGTGCCAGAGACTGATCAGAATTGAGGAGAACCTGGACCTGGTGAGAGGTTTAGCTCAATTCATTCAACAAAAAGTGGATGTATTTATTGTATACATCACAGAAAGTCTCATACACACACAAACACAGCCGTAACGGAAGTGCAGAAAGTAGGAGAAATGCACATACTTGGCTACCAGATGCTTGATATAAAACACTGGCAATCAATTCTGGGTACAAAGTCATTTGCTGGACTGCATTTATTGTCTTCAGTGATATTGTCTTATTGTTGTGTGTCAACTCATAAACACCTATAGACAAAAAAAATATATTATTCTTGGAATCATGTACTGTTGACTGCTGTTCTTAAAAGCAGTGAAAGTGTACCCAAAGGTAGGGAGCTTTGGGTTTTAAAGGAAGGAAAAATTTCTGTGCCAGATGCCATCCTACTCTACTGATTTAGCAACAAAGTTATTACCATTTTTTGATCTAGTTTGTAAACAGAAGGCCCCAAACTAACCAGCTGAAGTGTAGTCTTTTCAGAAACATTGATGCAGCCCTGCAACCAGCTACCTACAGATCACCTTCACAGGAGTTCTTAAGAAGTGAGACAAAGACGTAACAGGGATGAGCAGGATGTATTAAATCTCTCCACAAATTGGTCAGATATGATGGCCTCGTCACCCTTTTCAGCCCTGCGTTTCTGAGACTTCTAAGAATCACTCAAGACAATACACCTTTGTATGGGATTGAGATAAAATTGAATCTGGCATACTTGAAGAATACATCATTCTGAGATGTAATTAAAGAAAAGACTTGTCGTTATAGATAATAGAGGGAAGAGGAAAAATAATTCAAAGGGGG
>VWZZ01005661.1:145381-200670 GCA_013399095.1 Psophia crepitans
GGCCGCCTGGGCCGCGCTTCCGGCGGCGGGGAGAGGAGTTCCCGCTGCAGCGGCGCCCGCCCCGCCTGGGGGGCGCGAAGCTCCGGCCTCCTGTCAGCTCACCCCACCTCGCAGCCTCCAAACTAACGCCACACGGGCAGTGAGGTGCAGCTCCCTGCCCGCCAGCCCGGCCCCGGAGGAACCGTGCCCCTTCTGAGGGGCCTGCCCAGGCCGCGGGGCCTTGACCAGAGCATCTCCTGTGGGCGCCGCTGGCTCGGCACCCCGCCTGCCCCCTGCAGAGCCTCCGGCCCCGGGAGGGCAGGTGTCCCTCCTGGCCACCCTTTCAGGCTGTAGCATCGCAGCTTTGCCCTCCCTGCCTAGTGTGACCCTGCAGATTTTTAGCTCCCAAATTCAGCAGCACAGCGTTATCTGGAGAGACGGGGCTTGATGTTAGAATCGTAGAATGGTTTGGGTTGGAAGGGACCACAAGGATCATCTAGTTCCAACCCTCCCCGCCATGGGCTGGGACACCCTACACCAGACCAGGTTGCCCAAAGCCCCATCCAACCTGGCCTTGAACACTGCCAGTGAGGGGACATCCACAGCTTCTCTGGGCAACCTGTGCCAGTGCCTCACGACCCTCACAGTAAATGAGGCTCCAGGTACCGGAGCAGAGATTCCCCTGCGGCCTCTGGGTCCCTCCCATGGGGTGCAGACCTTCAGGAGCAGACTGCTCCAGTGTGGGTCCCCCACGGGGTCACAAGTCCTGCCAGCAAACCTGTTCCAGCGTGGGCTCCTCGCTCCATGCATCCACAGGCCCTGCCCGGACCCTGCTCCAGCATGGGCTTCCCACAGAGTCACAGCCTCCTTCGGGTGTCTCCACCTGCCCTGGCGTGGGGTCCTCCATGGGCTGCAGGTGGAATCTCATCATACCTCTTCCATGGGCTGCAGGTGGAATCTCATCATACCTCTTCCATGGGCTGCAGGGGAACAGCCTGCCTCACCATGGTCCTCACCAGAGGCTGCAGGGGTATCTCTGCTCCAGTGCCTGGAGCATCTCCTCCCCCTCCTTCTTCACTGACCTTGGTGTCTGCGAAGTTTCTTACATCTTCTCACTCTTATTGGCTGCAAAAGTTCCTGCAGTTTTTTTCTTCTTCTTAATATGTNGCTGCCGTGGTATCTCTGCTCCAGTGCCTGGAGCATCTCCTCCCCCTCCTTCTTCACTGACCTTGGTGTCTGCGAAGTTTCTTACATCTTCTCACTCTTATTGGCTGCAAAAGTTCCTGCAGTTTTTTTCTTCTTCTTAATATGTTATCCCAGAGGCGCTACCACTGTTGTCGATGGGTTCAGCCTTGGCCAGCAGGTCCGTCTTGGAGTCGGGTGTCATTGGCTCTGTTGGACACAGGAAGCTTCCAGCAGCTTTTTGCAGCAGCCACCACCCCTGTACCCCCCACCCCCTCTACCAAAACCGTGCCATGCAAACCCAAACCAGGAGATATAGTCCAGCAAAAGCTGGAGAGCTGGGGCAAGATCTGTTGTTTACCTAAATCAGTTTAGATTTTTCTCTGTCTTAGTTCAGATCTGTGGTATCAAAGCCTGGGGATCTCTATTTAATGTGTCTGGAGATGCACTGAGGTTCGCTACCAGGGCATGGACATTGTTGCCTGTGTAAGTGCACTGGACTAAATTCTGCTGCTCTTTGGGGGAGTCTCGCCTTGAACGTGAACTGTCAGTTCAGGATTTTAACCTCTGGGAGCAGGATGATAGTGACCAAATATTAAAAGATTGCTGAAGGCGCCCGGACGTTTGCTTACTAATGGTTTAGCAATAACCAGAGTGAAAGAGCAGAGGTGGCCAGGATCTGTGCTGTCTGTATCTCATCGTGTGTATGTGTCTGGAGGGAGTTCCCCAGGCACGGTCTGCCGAGGGCTGTGCTGCCTGGGCTCCGTTTTGGCTCCATTTGGCTGTGACTCCAACACCTGGTCCTGCCCACTGCAGGAGTACATCGCTGAGCAGAGCAGCCGAGCTTATTGAAACCCTTTGGAAGCAAACTGTTGGAGGAGCTATCGAGGTTTGTGGGAATTGCCTCTTGGGGACTGCGTGTCTCCTGACGTCTTCGCAGTGCAGCTGGGCCAGTGGCCGATCAACTGCTGGAAACTGATTTGGGTACTTGTCTAGCAGCTGCAAGGAAAAACTAAACCAATTTGTGTGTCCTATTGGAGCGTAAAATGAGATTTATATGTTTCCTGGATTTTTTAATAAAATCTAAAATACTTCTGGAATTGTTGATTTATTGGTTAGTTAAAAGAATTGCTTGTGTTTTTAATGATCCATAAATTATGCATTGCATTTTTAATGTAATTGGTTTTGATCTGGTTTATTTTTTTCCATAACTTGATTCTGTTGTAAGTTACTGGAATATGCACAAATAATCATTGCAATCAAACCAGCAATAATGGTTTTAAATATTTGTACTCAGACCATCAATACATGGACAGGAATAAACCAAATGACTGCACAGTTATGCTCTAAATTTTGTTTTTCTTAAGCCTTCTTTGTACCTGCTGTTTCATACTGTCTCTTGTTACATTTCTCGTGCAACTCCAGTTTCCTGCTAACACTCCAGTACGTGGATCATTCCATACCTTAAATTCAGTAGAACTATAAATGCGCATCAAGTTATTTACATGCACAACTGTACAGATAGCAAAGAAGTGGAAAATCCAATCTGCTCACTTGGTTTTAGTTTATTTTCCAAGGTCTTCTATGGAAAAATTGCACATTTGAAGGTGGGAGAACCAAAAATCATCTTTCATGCAAGTTTCTTTCTCCCAGAATGAATATGCTGAAATATTTTTTAGAGTAATGTTGAAAATGTTATTACTGCCTCACCTCAATCTTCCAAAATGCTTTCTGTAACTAATATCATATGAAAGTTATTTCATCTGGCAGCTTATTGTGTGCTCTAAACATTGTGCTGTAATACATAACAATGAATAAATACGGGGAAGTTGTGTTCTTTTTCCAAGCTTTCTCTGTACAAACGTGCATCATCTATCTGCATGATGGCATTCCTTCTCTATTTACATATTATTTCTGAGCCCTACAGACATCACTTTCCTTTTTCTTTACAAGTCTGTAGTATTGATGCTTTCTAGTTAACAATCTTTCTTTCTCTCTTTTAGAGATGTCAGGAGGCAAACAGACACGGATGTGCCTTAGTATCAAGCATTAATACTGGGCGTATTTGTCATTACTCAAAAGTCAAGAATGCGTTCTTGTTTATTGTGAAAACAAATCAAATTATATTTTTTTCTACGTTAAAGATGCCACGCCTAAAATTTTTGGTAAAGATTAATTTCAGTAGTCAGGTAACAACTGCAGATATTGTACCTGTTCTCCTAATTTCAGCCTTTTGTGGTGTTAATTTTCTGGCTTCTAACTTGTGGCTCTAAATTATCAGTATTCCAAAGTTTTGCTTATGTTAATTATTTCAGACCTTTCCCTCCGCAAAGCTGTGTATGTTCTACTAGGACATAAAATTATTGCCTAGGTAAGTGTTTTTGAGACCAAGGTTTTGCACTGTGCTCTCCAAAATGATATGGGAAATGCAAGGAAATAAGTGGGGAAATGTTGAGGGATAACGACAATACGGAAACATTACTTAGAACTGGAAATGTCAGAAAATTAAACTACACAAACTATATAGAACCATATAGAACTTTTGGGATTTTTCTGTCATCTGTTTAATTGTCTTCCTACTTTATCTCAGCACAGCTTCGAGTGCTTTTGATCACTTCAGCTCTTGCCTGCCTTGCCCAGGGTATAATGAGTCAGGTTCTATTGTCACCTGCTCCATTGTAAAACTCGGTTAATATCTGTTAAATCAACGGAGCCGATTTAGATTTGCGCACTGAAATTGAGCTGGGGACATGGAAACATGCTTTGGCTCAGTCCTCTCTTTGCTTCTATCCGCTGGTGGTAAATCTACATTTTGTTTTCTAATGGGGCCCTTATAATTTGTTCTTACCCCTTTTAGCAGCTCCTCCCGAGACGGCAGGCGCTACTGATGTGGTTACCACGTCCACTTTCCTCTTCTCCTTTGCCTTCTACCCTACCTCTGTATTTACCGTGTCTTCAATGGTGCATTTTCCAATACCGTCCCTGAAGTAGCATGAGATCCTGCACGTTCATGTTCTTCTTCCCATCACCCCTGATGCTTCTCTCTAATCTAGAACTAACTCATAAGTCGGCCTGTGTTTTTGTGATGCTGTACAGCCTCTCATCCTGTCCACTTTCTCTAACAATCCCATCATCTTCTCCATCCTTTGTTTGTACCACCTTAAATAACTCCTCACCCTTCTTTGTGTTTTCACCCTCCAAACATGCATTGATCCTTATCACAGTTGCCTTTATCTGACCTGTAATTTTCTGTATTATTTTCCGGCTTTCATCTTTCTTCATAAGGCCAAGCAACGTCAGCTGGCTAATCGCTGCATTATTCCTCCAGCCAAATGCCTGTGGAGGACTAGATCAGCAATAAAATCACGGTAAAAAGACTACAGGAGAAAAAAAATATTCGTTTGATTGATTGTTTGTCTGTTTAAACACCCCACACACCCCCTTAGTGATGTGGCTCGCTTTCTGTACCATTTGCCTCTTTCTACTCTTGCTCTAGTTCTTGTTTGTGCTGCAGACGAAGTTCCCCAGGGCAGGAGCCAGGCCCTTGCGTTTGTAAAACACGCAGCATTATGTGCCCGGCCAGAAATAGCTGTAAGGGAGCGTAACTGGCCAACAGCAGCCTTGCTCTCTGCTTGGCCTCTGCACTGCGAGGAGGCCCAGTGCTCTGCCATTGACTCTGTTCTTTCCTGCACTCCTTTTTTCTCTCTGAGCTGCGTCTTTGACTTTTATCCAAGGATAAAGCCCTTTGAGGTGGATGACTCACAGCTCGGCACTTCCTTTGACTCATGCTTTGCTACCTGGGACATTGGTCAGCTCTTACTAAACCACAGTTTATTTTTTTTTTTATTGCTTATGACGACATTCCTAGCAGCTCTCATCTTTGTTTTCACCATCACTTCTGTTGAGTCAGACCTGTGCTTGTTTTCCTACGGCTGGTCAAAGCTTCATTTTCCCCTTTCTCCCTCCCCTTGTATTCGATAGCCTTTGTTTTTTTAGCCACCTCCTGCAGATTTTGGGTCCTGGAGGCTCTCTGGTCACCAGAGCCTGGCTGCTGGGGCTGCGTTTCTGAGGAAGAAGGTGCCAAGAGGGAAAGGCAGCCTGGCCCCTTGCCTCCCTGTGCAATGTTGCCGCCATTAATCAGCTGCTTGGCCGTGAGCAGCGCAGCCTCCCCGGCTCCCAGCGGCATCCCCAGTGACACTTGTGCGATGACAGTGCAGTTGGTGGCATCGCAGAGGTGCTGATGATGAGGGCTTAGCAAACACTTCAGCTGGTGCAAAACAAGCGCTAGAATCCAGGTCACTTCCCAGGCAGTGTGTTGTCCCTGCAGGGAAGTCACTGAAGCCCCATCCCTGGCACTGACATCAGCAGGAATGACTGATCACGTCCAGGAAATTGCTCTTGCAGTATCATGCTTGTTTCTTCACATAAGTATTTTTCAGAAAAGCGGTGCAGTGCAATTGTTAATGTATTTCTGCCTTTGTGTCCTATTAAATACTCAAGTCGGGCACATCTCCCCATCCCAACACAGCGACTCCCACCTTTAGCCCCATGTTCTTGCCCGGCCGTGTGACTGCTGGCAGAAGGAAGGGCAATATCACTGCTTTTGATGGGTTTCCAACTTCGAGCAGGAAGGAGTTTGGCCTGATGCTTGCAGATTATAAATCAGGAATACAACTCATGGCCCTAACATTAAGCAGACACTAGATCCCTCCTCAGGAGTTGCGTCCAGTGTTATTAAAACCTCTTGGACTCAAGCAGCTCTCTGCAGCTGGTGCTGGTTTTCAGTGGAGTGAGTAGAAACAGACTCCAAACCAGGCAAAACACACTCTGACCAGGCAGATTAGCCATTACCAAGCTACTGAACTGTTTGTTGCCTGCTAGGATTTCCTAGACAGCAGGAAAAGAAGTGGATGGCACTATATGCTGCTCTTAATGTAGGGTGCAGCTTTCATCTGGGACGCAGATTTTTCGCTCTCAGGCAGCTCTGAAAATCCCAGCTGTGACTTCCTGAGGAGCAAATGTAAGCCAGGCAGTTTGTTAGAGAGAGGTGCGATTCCTCCAGGAAAGGCAGTTCTGTTCCCCAAACTTTTCTTGACTCCTGGTCAGCATTGCTGGGCTTTAGCTTCATTCCCAGAACTGATGCTCTCCAAGCCTGGAGTTGTCTGAATTAAACTGCTGCATTTGAAATTTTTACCTTTACTGGCACCTACCCCAGTCTGTATAACCGCTTTTATGAGACGGGGGCGTTATGAAAAACGCACGGAACACACAGACGTAAGGCGTACGCAGGACACGCATCACGGTATAATTATGCATAACTATACGGTTACATAAATGCTTTTCTTGGGGAATCACCCATGACGGCAGCAAGCTTTGCCTGTCATGTTTGGGCTAGTTAAAGCACTGATTCATCATACTTTGAATACTTTGTTTCCTGCTTGTTCTAGTGTAAATGGATTACTGCCTACAATTTCGATAACGATTGATGAAGATGAGAGATTGATTCAGTGACAAAACTGGGTTGTCTGAAGAAGATGAATGATTTACCCCACTGACAACATTACTAGAATATTGCTAGCTTGTTTGTAGAGAGACTCTTCCTCTTCTTGCCAGGTGCATTTCTATCAGCTGGGGTTACAAATCTAAACCTACGAGCCATGAATTGCCTCTTTTGTTCCTCCTCCATCTAAAGTCCACTCACCTTGGACTCCTTTGCAGTTGCGTGTTTCTCCTTGAACAGTCCCACCATCCGATACACATCAAATTGGTCAAACCCCGAGTGCAGAAAGCAGCACAGCTGTGTTGCTGCAACGCTCGCTGCGCTCGAATTTGTGCTCTGCTTCCAGCAAAAGTAGTCATACTACTTCTGGTACCCCCTATAGTTTGTTCAGCTCAGTCAGCTAGCTCTGGATGAAACCTCAGTGTGTTGAATGAATGTGCCTAGATGGAGAGGGGAGCGAAAGGGAGCAATGCCATGAGAGAGAGGAGCTGGCTAGGCAGGCATCTCAGCTTATCCCATTCAAATGGAAACTCTAGAGGAGGAGGAGGGAGGGAGGGAGGCAGGCAGGCAGGCAGGCAGGCAGGGAGGCAGGCAGGAAGGAAGGAAGGAAGGAAGGAAGGAAGGAAGGAAGGAAGGAAGGAAGGCAGGCAAGCTATGGGTTTTGCTTCAAGGAAAAAGTGGCTAAACTTGACATTTCATCTGAATACAGTCATCTCAAAACAAAAGCAGATTCTTTGCTTCCTTGTAAATCTTTCTGGGTGTTTTTTGAGTTGATGATGCAAGTGCTTTCTGCACAGGTAAAACAGACAGCCTGGATGGTAGGTGGATGAGAGATCTATCATTAATGAGCAATTATGAAAAGATTAGTTAATGATGAGTGCAGATGAGCAAACATTCAACATGTTGGTGCATACTGCTAGTGAAAGTGCCAAATGTTTATACGGTTTTTGTGACGGGAGAATCTGGGAAAACGAGGCTTTGTGGTTGAGCGTAGTTGGCTGCGCTACTTTTTCCTGTGTACATCATGTTATAGTCATTTGTTAAACATCCTTCCCAGCTTTACATAACTCTGACCTTACAGGTGAAGAGTTTGGTCCTGCCCTGGGAATTGCAAAGCGAGTGATGTTTGTTGACAGAGACAGATAATACCTTCCTGTTCCATGAGTCAAGATGTCAACAGCAACAACTTGGACAGGAATTGACAGGAAATTTAGGCTTAGTCCTTGAACTCATCATTTTTGGCAGAAATGTGAAGGAATGAAACACAAAGAGACAGAGGGGAAAATCTGTATTCCCACCTGGAGAGAAAGTTTACTTGAATTGCTTGGTCATGGAGTAGCTCGTTTCATTCACAGAAAGCGCTAGGGTTAGTCTCAAGAGAGACTACAGTATCCATCCCGGTGACATTAGGGACCCTGAGAAGCAGAAATCATGTAACCCTTCCCTGGAATATACTTCATAAGAGTATAATTAATCACTGTAAGGGCCCAATATGGCTTTGCTGAATTCAAGTTGTCCCACAAACATCACTGAAACTTCTCTGGTAAGTTTTGTAAACGGGATTTTATGATAAATTAAAAGAAGCTTAGATGTTGAGTGTTCAAAATGTCGGTTAATTTTATCCTGAAACAATTTCTTAGGCTACAGTTTAAATTTTCATTAGTTCAAAGAATTGGCTTTTTTTTTTTTTTTGTTCATGTCTTCCAGATGTGCAGAGTTGCAAATCAATAGCCAGTCTCCTGCAATAAATTTTTGGTTTAGACACTTTGTGGCCAGGGTAAAGAGTACGTATGTAAATGGAGAGAAAACAGATAGACTGCTAGAAAACGAGTGTGCCTGCCTTTCCTCAGAAAGGTTAATGGAAGTATCAGCCTGCAGGTATTACATTTGCTTGCAGACTTTTCTTCCCTCCTCCTCCTCCTCACCCCTGTTTTTGCAGTTGGCATTTGGAGAAATACCGAACTAAATTCAGGTAATGTGTGTGTCATGTAATTCCGCTGAACTGAATGGAGGAGCAAGAGGCTGGTGGGACTGGTCCCGGGAGATTCTGGCTGCCATTTGTGCCCACAATAGGGAGCAGTGGAGGAAGTTTGGGGTCTTAAGAAAGCAGAGTCTAAATTAAGGCAGGCTTTGGCATTTGCAGGGGCAGGGAAATGCAATTTGATAGAGACGTTGCGGCTCTGAGGTGAGCAAATTCCACCTACGCTGCTCCCAGGAGGCTCCTGTTTCTTGGAAATGTTATGGCGACATGTTGCAACCTAGATATTAGCTGTACTTTTCAGTTCGCTTTGTCATTTTGATCAGCAGCTTTTACTCTGCAACAAAAACATACTAATATGGGGTAATATAATCATATTAATATGAGCGTGCGTTTTCAATGACTCGAAAGAAGTGGGCAGCATTCTGGTGTGCACCCTTGCTGTTTCCGGACTGATTGCAGTGAGCAGCTCCTACCTTAAATGCTGAATTTCCATCATTGCAGAGAAATGATTCTCAGAAAATACAAAATTGTGAAGTGCACCAATAACACATAGCATTTTTCCACTGGGTCATACAGAAATTGTCAGGACTCATCACTTGCTGGCCAGGCTCAAAGGTAAATAAGCCAAGAAAGCAAATTCAGATAGAAAAAAAAAATATTTCTGCAACACTGCCCAATGGACTTTTTTGCCCTCTGAAGTGTTCAGTGATGGGGTGGATATTTTCCCCCAACGGATCCTGCTGAACAGACACACACTGGCAGGTTATTTATAGCTCGCGTGTACATAAGATGCTGCTCTCCTGTTTGCCAGCGCTCTGCTGCTCTCATTTGACCTCATCCCTAGAAGGCTGAAACTTTATTACTGTAATGAATCTTTGTTTCTCCTTCCCTGTACCTGGGGGATTTAAACGTGTTTGTGCCAAGACGCCGTCTCCTTGCTCGGCAGTGTATAATCTAGGATACATGCAAGTTGATTTCACATGGGAATTAGAGAGGATGGAAGAGATTTGTCACAAGACATTTTCGACCCTCGTTACATCAGCCTTCGGGAACACAGTATATCAGCCAAGATAAAGACTTGCCCCGTGAAATAGGTCGTTAGCACTGACAAGGCTTTAAGAAAGATGGAGTTGAGGGTCAGGGTAGTAGCCTGAAATACTGAAGTCATTTGGGACGTTGAATTCATGTGTTTACCCACAAACAGGTTCAGGGTGGAGAAGGGCAGGGCAGCCTTTCGCACCTAGCAAGCACCGTGCCCCATCTGATGCCAACGGTTGTGGGAGAACTTTGCCCTTCTTTGAAGCCTGATTAGCCCTCAGTTTGGCACTTAATGTGTATTAAGTTGAAGAGTGCAGAATTCAGCCGATCTTGTACTATTCTTGTGTTTTATTCCCAATAGCACTGGCCTCCAGTTTCATAAAAATTTATCGATTTAACACCTCTGGTCATATTTGATCTGATGCCACCTGGCAGTGATCACTAAAAGCATTTTCCATGGAAACTCTGCTCTCTGAAAGGCAGCGAACCCCTTCACTTTCACACTGCTTTATAAATGTGAGTTACTTAAAATGAGACAGAAATGAATATTTCTGCACATTTATAGAGCTTGGATTAAATGCTTTGATTAAATGCTTTTTGTTGGCAGCTCCTGCTGGAATCTTTGATTGTTCTGGTTCCTCCTTTTCCTCCTGGGCACTTTATAGTCCTGCGAAAACCAGGAAAGGAAAGTTACTGGGAAAAGGGGTGGGATTCCTCACCCCTATCTTGAGCCACCTGGCTGCCTGGCATGCCGCTCCAGCTCATCATCCCAGCCCCAGCTGAGCTAATGGACAGAGCAAGACATCTCAGCGGACCATTCAGCCCATCCTGAGAGAGCTGGCTAGGAGAGGTGTGAGGAATCACACCCAGCGAGTGCCCGTCTCTGGAGTCCGGGCTATTGCCACCGCTGAAGGTGCACGAGATGAATCGAGCCCGAGCAGCACAACTGCAGGGCTTTAGAAAGAGAGGAAAAGGCTTGACATCAAGAAGCACAGATTGAAGGAAACAGTTACATAGGAAGAACACAGGAGAAAAAGGAGATTTTATAATGTGCATCATCTAGTATGTCAATATTAAAAAAAAATCCTTAGGGTTTTTTTTTCCAGAAAACCCTTTTTTTTTTTTAAATTTTCAACCGAAACCAAGGTGAATCATGACTTTACCAACAGTTCCCAGAAAAATCTCCCAGGAAAGCTAAAAGTTAAATCTCTATGATCCCCTTTGCATCTCAAAAGTTTTCAGCAACCACAGGCCAATGCTTCCGCCCCCACCTGTAGCACCCTTCATGCATTATTAACTCTCGCCCTTTTCAAAACACATCACTGTGCACATTTACTCTGTGTAAACACAGAGTTTGATTTTTATTTATTCCACACAGTACTGCAGAGTTAAACATAGTTTCTCAGAAAGTTATTTAGATTATGTTTAAAAATCTGGACCAAACCTTGAACTTTTTACAGTGTAGGTCGTCTGTCACAATCATCATTTGCTATGTGACCTCGGAGTGGTTCTGCTTCTTGTGACTTCTAAAGCTTTTTGTTTGTTTTATGTTTTGCTTTTAACTCACGTTCCAGAAGTCACATGCCTGGGGAAGAATCTCAGTTATCCTTCTGTTTTGCTTTGTTGTTTGGGGGTGGTGTTTTTTTGTTTTTGTTTTTTAAAGCAAATCCCCAACTTTCATGATTAGATGAAACTTGAAAAGAGTCAAAACCATGAAGGCAAACATATCCCAAATATATCCTTGTGGCCAGCAGGTCAAGGGAGGTCATTCTCCACCTCTACTCTGCTCTGATGAGACCCCACCTGGAGTACTGCGTCCAGCTCTGGGACCCCCAACAAAAGAAGGACATGGAGCTGTTGCAGCAAGTCCAGAGGAGGCCACAAAGCTGATTAGAGGGTTGGAGCACCTCTCTTGTGAGTGCAGGCTGAAAGAGTTGGGGTTGTTCAGCCTGGAGAAGAGAAGGCTCTGGGGAGACCTTATAGCACCTTCCAGTACCTAAAGGGGCCTACAAGAAAGCTGGAGAGGGGCTGGTTACAGGGGCATGTACTGATAGGACAAGGGGTAATGGATTTAAACTAAAAGAGGAGAGATTTACATTAGATATAAGGAAAAAAATTCTTCACTGTGAGGGTGGTGAGGCAGTGGCACAGGTTGCCCAGAGAAGTTGTGGATGACCCATCCCTGGAAACATTCAAGGTCAGGTTGAACAGGGCTCTGAGCAACTTGGTCTAGTTAAAGATGTCCTTGCTCATCACAGGTGGGTGGACTAGATGACCTTTAAAGGTCCCTTCCAACCCAAACCATTCTATGATTCTTGATTCCTTGATGTTATTCTCATGACTTCTAAATTAATTTCCTGATGAGAGGTTTGTTAGTGCATGGGGGGCTCCATGCTACGCTGTAATTTATGAAACCCATACTGCCATACAAATAAGCAAAGAAACAACAATCATGGTCAGGATTTGGGGTAGAGGTGATGGGTTGCTTTCTATGAAGGCTGCAAGGTTGTTTCAACTGGGGAAAAGGGAAAGAAGGATGCAGAAGTCAAGAAACAGAACTGATAAAAAGAATACGGGTTGGAACAAAACCCCTTGTTTTCCTTTTTCAGTGTGCTTCAGCAGTTAGTAACCTTAACTCAGGGCCCACCTACACTTTGTGGAGAAGGATGCTCAGGGCTTGTCAGTGGGTGATGTACTGACGAGTACAAGCACGGGGTTCTTTCATGTGTGTTCCTGGCTCACTCCAAAGAAAGGTACTGGTAAAGCAGAGTGCATCCCATTGCACACCAAAGGGATGTTTAAACCCTCTGATCACATCTGAAGCATCAGGAGCTGCTTTGTTACTGGAAAGGAGGAAATGAAAACAATAACATTCAAGCTGTAAATTAAAAGCCCACTGCAGATGTAGATTTCATGAGCAAAGTTATTAAGAGCATTAGTATGCGTATTAGAAGTAATTAAAAACAAGCAAACAGGAAGAATGCCTGGTGAGAACATGCAGGTCAGCGGAGAATTCTCCACTCAATTACTCAAGTGCAAATGAATATCTTGTAAATAAATCCACCATCGTTTCCACGGGTGAAGTTACAGTCATGCTGTTTGTAAGTAGCTTAACCGTAAGCGCTGGAAACCAAAACAACAGCATACCATTTACTATAACAAGAAGACAAAACTGAAAAGGAAAACAAAAACAACTTGTCTTTCTGTTCTCAGCAGTGCCCTAGAAATGAGGTTATCCTCTCTGAGGATGCTGATAATTTGTGGAGGCCTTTGCAGGACTGAGGCCTGTTCAGTTTTTTCTGAGTAATGTCATAGGTGCTCAGTTGCTTGAAGATATTTGTCTGAGAAGCTTCCTCTGATACTGTTGCTGGGTTTTAAAATGTCGTTTATAGTTACAGTTGCTCATACTATTTCACTGATGAACTTCTTCCCTTTTGAGTTTGCATTGTGATCCCTATTTTCTCTACATAAATTCCTTATCTGTGAGTGTTCTGCAAATAATTCAGAGAATAACTCCTCATTTCATGTTATGTTTAGAAATTCTTTATTCCTTCTGTTTCATAGCTGTAAAATGCATCACTGTACTGGCTCCTGACCAGAAAATGAAAAGCTTTTAAAATGAGGTATAATCAACAACAATGGTCTTTTGATTAAAATAAGTAAAGGGTTCAGAAGTATTTTCAAGAAGTATTTTAATATCTGAAAGTTGTCTGGCTAGTCAAATAAAAGATGACTCATAGATCCCACTAGGAAAAAAATATCCGTCTTGTTTGCCCAAATGCCAGCCAATCTTTTAATCCTCTTCAGATTAGTTTACTTGTGTGAAATCAATATTTCAAGGTGCTACAGTACCTGCCAGAGCAAATAAGTTACTAACCAAGCGGGGCTCTATAGAGCTGCTGCATTCCATCAGGTTCCACAAGGAGCCTTGACTGGTCCGTGCCGACTGGGGGAATTAAGGCCAGGTGAAATGCCAAGCTCCTTAGCTCATCTGCTGCAGAGAACAGGTCTGCAGTGTGCCTGCTCAAGTCTTGGTATGGGAATAAATCCGACGTGCCTCTCTTACTAGGTCAGAGGGAGTCTGCAGTGTCTTGATACACAGCGTGCCACGGTATCGTATGCATCTCAGAAGCTGAAAGCACAATCAGGTTGCAAGGGCAGACACGGGAAAGTTAAGGAATGCTGGAATTAAGGATGCTTACTCAACCAACATTTGTCTCCCGCTGGCAAATGGTTTATGATACAGTCTCTAGCCCCACAGTCACCCACTGGTGTCGTCCCCTCCTCCGGTGCCCAAGATGAGCAGTTTGTTTGCTCTGTATTCAGTGTTCCCAGCCCGTGTTTACTGTACACTGTTCAAACCCTGCTTTGAAAACAGAGCTATTTATTCTTACGGGTTTTTTTCATATGACCGTCTCTCTGGAGTAGCTCAGAAAAATAGAAGACGTGCAAGGAGTCCCCAGCATTTCCCATCTGTGGATGTTTAACCTGACAACTGCAGTAACGCTGCTGAGCCACAGAGTGGAAGGGAAGGAGGGTGGGGGCTTCACCCACGCAAGGGAGTGGGGAAAGCAAACCATTGCAATTCCCCTGGGTGCTATCGCAATGAAGCCCACCTGACTCACCAGCAAAGTCCGAAGCCTCCTGTCTAGCTGCTCCATCTCCATCTGCAATTTTTTGCCCCAGTGTGATCCTCCTCTCCCTCTACCTCCTTCCTGCAATTTATTCTGCCTATTTCCTATAAATGAGGCCCTAAGCTTCCCCCATTCAAATCAGGTTAATTCTTCATGGCTGTATTGGTAGGTCATGTTAAGGACCTAAAATCACCATTTCCCCTTAGTTCTGGCATAACTCTTGCTGGACCGACAGCACTTCCCACTTGTAACTGCAGGTAAAGTCATGGCCACCTTGGGCTGGTGCACCCCGGGGAGTCAGGTGTGATGCACTAGCATCTCGGCTGGGTATGTGCTGATTTATTTTTCTCCCAGATAACATTATCAGATTTCCTTAATTTTCCTATGAAAATGCAAAAAGCAGACCACGAAGAAGAAACAACACTGCCATGACAGACTTCTGAGTACAGAGAAATTAGACTTCCTCAAAGAAAATTTGCCGCTGTCTGTTTTGACATAGACAGAATTATGTCTTTTCCTCTAGCCTCACAGCTGGACACAGCTGCGCTGATCTGCCTGAAATCTTCCACAGTAATTCAACAGGAGACAGAGAGTTGGAATGAAAAATTTCAGTTCAAGTTCGACAAAATCATAACCAACAGAAAACAAGGCTCCTAATGGGACGTGCTGGAGACCTTAATAACAGATGCTGTCAGCAGCTCTGCTTATAATAAGCTGTGGGAATTGATGGTGTTCATTTTTAAATCATTTTCACATTTAACTTTTGGTGGGACTCATTGGCCAGACTCCGTGTGCAAGGCAGATAAAGCAAATACTGTTGCTAAGTCATCGGCAGTCCTGCAGGAGTATTTTGGCCAAAACTCCCTTTGCATTTAAGAGGACGGGGTTTGTCTCCACCACAGCTGCAGCTTCAGGGCACGTAGGTCTGCTTTCGCATGCGACCGCTTTAGTGCCTCACTCAGAACAGCCCTTGTTGCTGTCCCACGTAAGATGCACACCCGTGCTCCATACTTGACCTTTCAGAGACCAGTCCCCACATGCTATATAGGCTTACTCTATAGGCTTGGGCTTTCTCAGGACGCTAGGCCGTAAGGTGCTGGTTAGGACGCCCCCGTACCACAACTGGAGAGACTGATGGGCATTTTCAGTTGCCTGGCTAGGCAAACAAGGACTTTTCTTCAGTGGTTAGAAGAGGGTTATAAACTATTAGGAAGTGACCTCAGCTGACGAGTATATCATGTTCTTTCATTCTATTCACTTACAGCATTTACAACAGCTCCCCATTATCGTTTAGACTTTTACAACTCTTAATGACCCTTTTATCAGAGCAGCAATAACCAATAAATCCCCTTTGGCATTTATTACCCTGTCTCTAATACATAAAAGCCCCAATTTATAACATCTCATGAATGCTGAAGATTATTTTTCAAACTGCTAGTACAGTAAAACTTCTTCAAATCTTGCTACAAAAATAAATTTGCTGTGATAAAGGCCCTGTTTCTGTGGTTTGCTCAGCATCAGCCCTAAATGAAATTCACCCACAACCTGCAATAAACGCTGTGGCCTGGATGCTCTAAGGCAGAGAGAAACCAGAAGGTCAAAATGCCTCCCCTGTGGGGAGGTGTCCCATCCTGTGCCCGTCTCCCACCAGCAGTTTGTCTACTGCTGCCAGGAGGGGTTTCAGGCCAGGCACATTCGTCAGGAGCTCTGGAGACGGGGAGACAGCTTTCATCGTCAACGGCCATCACCAACAGGTGGGGCTTGCACACCTGACGTGGTCCACTCAGAAGTCAGGTAGTTGAAATCAGTCGGCTGGGCTTTGTCTGAAAATAATGGAGAGAAACAGGCACCACCAGGAGAAGTTCCGTCCCACCCTATGCGAGACACCCAAGAGGGACATCTCCGAGGCACGCGGTCCCAGCTGCGCTCCTCCCTTTGACACAGGTAGAGCTACGCCCCTGGCTGACAACAGTCATCTAACTTCAAAAGAGCTAAAATTAGATGTCACAAATCTCTATGTCTTTGCAGCGATGACAAAATAACTTTGAAGATATCTCTCTGTAATTACAGGCAGAGACCAGACTCCGAAGGTACCTTGTTTACTCATTGTTGTAATTTTTGCCCGACACCCAGTAATGCCCTGCACTCCCTGTAGAACATTTAATGAATTAGCATTAGTACCATTTGAAAGTGTGCCTTCTCTTGGTTTATCTGCCGGTACAACACATACAGCCATGGGACTCTGCAGAAAGGATCAGGATTTCTGCTCCCCCCTGCTCTGAAACCCTCCCCTGCACTTCCAATCCCCCAGCAACCGGAGCACAGCAAATTAGTCCTTAGGACTTGTTTCAAACTGAACTGTTAATGAAGGCAACCCAAGGATACTATGTGTTCCTGGCAGTGGTTTCAGTTTTGCTAACTCTATTTCTAGACACCAGACTTGGGCTTGATTCAAAGCCCAGCGCCGGGAAGACTTGACGTCAGCGGATTTTGGACAGGCCCGTAGATATTTCTATTTGGTGAACGCAACGCTCTGTAAAGACGTCCAGGCTACGTCTAAGTGAGCTACTGCCAGGGCTGGAGGTCGGTGTTGCTGTGCTGGTGAGATACCGTATCCCAGCTAATTAGCCTTGACGAGAAACTGCCTATTTTGACCTGGGCAGAGACCTCAGTTAAGGCAGCAGTTTTCCTCCTGAGGTGAGCTAGCCCAATCATCTCTGTGCCATGTGAAGACAATTTCATCGTCAATGCAGCTGGGTCTGTGCCGGAGAGAGCAGATGTGCTCAGCTCATCTTGTTTCCCATCTTCTCAGCCCCTTGCTCTGCACAGGTCTATTGCCAGGTGCTCTCACCACCCACTATCTTATTTTTCTCCGGGCTCCTGCTGACCCTCTTCTTCTCTGCAGAACTATAAACCAAACTGCTCCCTAAAGAACTTTTCATTAATATAATTTATTAGTTAAATCATTCCTCTGACCTATTTCCCGTTCAACTAGCATGTCTCCCCATCCACTCAATATAATTGGTACAGCACCTGAACTCCACTGCCGGGGTTTAAATGGCCTGACATATATCACTGAGTCACAGGATATTAAGAGAAAGGTGAGAGGATTATTGGCGCACTGCCACTGGGATCAGATTGGATTTCTTGTCCAACCACTGAAACATGAGGTTGTATAGAGAGGGTTCGCGCAGGCTTGGTTTACTCCTTACTCAAAGCTTGACTGCTTGAAAATAACATAGGGGTTTCACTAAGGACTGGAGGCTTGGCCATGTAAGGAAGCACTCCCTGTGTACACTGTCCTGTTGATTTTTGGGAGGGATGGTCTGTGTGAGACTCTGTGGCATGGGGCTCGTGAGGAGAGCTGTGCTGACCTCCTGTCTGCAACTGGAGTTGGATCAACACTCTTCTACTGCCTGGTCATGCCAGCCCATTGTATGAGCTGGTACAGGCAGCCTGACCTCGCCTGCCAGCCCGCCGGTGCTCCCATCGCTGTGTTTTCTTCTTTTGCATTGGGGTTCTCTCCACACTGATCCTCTTGTGTCTAAGTTTAAGGAAGTATTCAACATTGGGCTTGCAGGTTTTCACCGACAATTAATTTTGTTGCAGAGTCTTCTCCCCCTTTTGAATTATAAAACATCAAAGGGTGCAAAGCACAGCCACCACCTTTGCCAAGAGACATCCATTCTGCCTTTTTGTTCTTTTTCCCGGGGAAAAAAAGCCTGCCCAACATCATCCGCCTTGTTCAGGATCTTTGCAATTGGCTCCCATCTTTTTTCAGCTCCTCCTTCCCTCCTCTCATCTTCCCTCATCCCCCGCCCCATACTGAGGGGTAACCAGGGAAACAGGAAACCATGGCAACCCAAAGCGGCGTAATTTGTCTCCGAGGAAAAAAATACAAGCATGCAAAATCCCTTTAATGTTTATACCAAGCGACTGGGTCCAGATCTTCTCTTTTCCCTCCTCTTTGGAGCAAGGAAGCAACGGGCCTGCCTCTTCTTCACTGGGCTGCTGGTACAGCAGGTGATGCTCACCTCCCACCATTCGCTTTGCCCAGCCAAAGCCCTTGGCTCCTCGTGCCCCTGCAAAGTTGGTGTGGCACAGGGTCTCAGTTTCTATCAGTGACGTGGTAGGACAGCTCCCCCCACAGCATCTTGCTCCCTGTTATTACCATGGGGACTTGGTTCTCCCATCATGACATGCTCCTCATTTTTTAATACATTTCTCAACAGGACGTAGGGAAATGCTTTTATTGCCAACTGTAGACAGAGAGCTCAGGCACAGAAGGTTTAGGGTCTGTGTTTCAAAGGATGAGCCAGCTGGGCTTCTCTATGGCTCTGGACATCTTTTCCTTGTTGCAAAATGAGTCTGTGATGGAGGAGAGAAAAATGGGTCCTCCTGGACCCAACAAGTCATTCACCCTTAGGTTCCAAACTCTCTGGATGAAGGACAAGGCTTTCTCCCTGCTGGGCAAGGCCAAGGACACAGGAGCGCAGAACACAGAATATCTGTTTTTATTACTATTTACTAATGACGGTGTCAGAGCAGTGCTACTGTCACTGCTTCTCCAAAAAGTGGGGAGGGAAGGCAGCTGGGGATGGAGGAACATGATGGTTCCCTTCTCCCTCTCCTCTGCCATGACACTTTCCCTTTTCCTCCAAAATGGGGAATGGGGTGACACTGCCCTGCTGCTGCTCGGTGTCCATCAGCACAGGGACAGAAGGCGAGGGCTCTGCCACCCTGCCCAGGGCAGCATCACCCTGGGGAAAAGCTCTCGGGGCTCAGCCCCTGCTCCCTGTCCTCTCGTCCTGCAGTCAGGCCAGTCTCCTTGGGAGATGATAGGAAGATCCTAGCCCCTCGGAAGCCCCACAGCCACTCCTTCTCCAAAGGGATATGGCAAATGATGTTCTTGGTGGGGTACAGGAGGTTTTGGTGGAAGCGTCAGGCAGCATTGCCCAGCACTGCTCGGAGGCCAAGTCAGCAAAGAAATAACTGGCAGGTTGTGCTGCTCTAAAGAGCAAGAGACAAAGTGCTTTACTTTTAGCTTATTTCCAAAATAGAACGTTGACTATAAGTTGCCTTCTTTAGGAGAAGAACAATGACAGTAGTAATAAATTGTACATATTTATTTTTGAATTTGCAAATGGACGAATGTCGAGCGATGGTTGGGAAGAAAACAAACAAACCCTGGCAAGCAGCTATTTTTATAGGATAGTTTTGTGTTGAAATTTCTATAAGTTGGCAACAGCGTCGTCATGAGACCTTTTATCCAGATAAGACCATGCCAAAATCTTCAGGAAACATCTTGAGCGTTTAATTTTTTATTTACAAAAACAGGGGGAGGGAGGAGAATGAAGGCTCAGGGGAATGTTTGCAGACATACAGTGTCTGCCCTGTAAGGCACCAAATACTTTTTTTTCTGTGGATGTAAATGGGACTTTTTCCAAACCTGCCACTTGCTAAGTTCAAACCTGGGGTAGCTCCAAGTCAGGTCTTGCAATGGATTTGCTTTCAGGCTGGGGAGAAATGTCACCAGGCAGAGGAAGCAAAGTTCATGAACCTTAAGGACCAGCCTGGGATATCTCACCTTTAAGGTCAATGACTCTGAGAGAAGAGTCCAAGCACAGTCGTTTTAAAGAGAAGTCAAAACTCTGCCGGTCATGTCGTCCATGCCTCCTGCTTCCCTGCCAGCACCCAAACAAGGTCTGCTTATGAGAAGCACTGAGCCAAGAGGACATCTGCTGCCTCTGTGACTGCAGCTCCAGTCCCAGTCCTCTGGGAAGTGACTTCTTATTCAAGGTTTGCTGTTTGTGTCTAATGTCTAGGAAGCGTCTGGACTTTCTTAGATTTCATGCTATGTCATGAAAGTGTTGCTGTGTGCATGCATGAGGGTGTCCGTCCCTAAAATCTGAACTATGAAGAAAACATCTTAGAATTAAATGTTGGCTCATAAAGAAAAAGTATTTTATTCTTTTTAAAAAACCCAGAGCCCCTGATGCTCCCCCAGATAGTTTCTAGCTAATAAGGCATGTCAAAATTCTGTTTATTAGAGTTGTTCCATTGAAATCTGTCATTTAGTCTGCCTGCAGAGGGGAGGAAAGGGTTACCTACTCTGCAAGAACGGAAATCTAAGACGGGAGCTTTATAACTGGCTCTGTGATGTGAACATTAGATAGTAACGTCTCAAAACTAAACTATTTAAGCAGCTCCAGTTTCTGTGTTAAATTGACTTTAGCATGTTTGTAACCAAAGGCACAGCTGCTTCCCAAAGAGCCTTTCTTAACATTTGTGAGGATTAACTGTTTTTGTGTTGAGATTATTGAGATCATCTTGATGCATTTATTTGATTTTTATTGTTGTCTTGTTTTCTTCATGATGTTAATAACTTAGCTTTAGGAGCATCTTTTCCTTGGTTTTACTCCCTTTGTTTAAACTCAGGTTTTTTAGTAAATATGGGCGAGAGGGGTGCTCAGAAATGGATGCTAGTTGGCCATTTGAGAGCTTGATCACCTCCTCCAAATTAGCCCACAGTTCCCTCTCTGAAGATCCATAGCAAATTCCACATTTTTCATGCACGTGTGCAGTTTCAAGTAGCTCATTGATGTTCCCAGTGGTATTTGTTGCAAGTTCGAGCACCGAGGGAAATTTTCAAACCAGTCTGTGAGTAGCGCACAGTAAGTCTTCTGAGTATTTCAGAGGTTGTTTGCAGAGGTCACGCCTGGGCCTGAGCAGCAGGCTGGTCTTCACTGAAGACCTCTCAAAGAACCCCACATCCTCACCCAAAAGCACGTGCCTTACTTACATTCAAGGCATGGCTGCACCATGAGGTTCAAATTAAAACCCATAGCCAGGTCCATGACGGGGAGGCGTCAGGAGCCCTGAGGGAGGAAAAAAGGCTGTCTGAAGTAATCGGCAGCCTCTAACAACCACCATAGCCCTGTCCAGAGTCAAGAGCCGTCGAGACCAGGTGAAGAAAAAGAGGAGGACAAGACAAAGAGCCTCAGGAGATGCCCATGTGCTCCACCAAGGAGCCAAAGAGGGTCCCACTTGAGCTTGGTGCTAGGAAGTCTTACAGTATGGCTCCCTTCTAGCTGACAAGATTAACATGCAAGGCACTGCAGTAGCACTCAACCTGTCTTTTTCTTCTCAGGACAAGAGGATTCCTTTGACAACCTGACTTCCAGCCTTCACAATGCATCTTCAGATGAAGCTTCATAGCTCTAGCAGAATGACACCAAGAAATCATTTAAATTTGTGACACAGGAGTCATGTTTTAGCATAATACTTTTCCTCCTAAGTACCTCTTCTTGCCTTCTTCAGGATGTCTGAACTTCTTCCTTTGAGGCTACATTTCTCTTACAATCTCCATTATGAAATATACCTAATCGTTCCTTAGGCTGCTGAGACCGCTTGCAACCCGGGATAATGTGTCTGCATTTTGTATCTAGGTATAACCATATACGTGTCTGTCCATTAGTTGGTGTGCGTAATGATTGGCTGAGTGTTTCTGCCACATGGAGAAGACACGAGTGTTTCCCATGCAGAGGGCTCAAGTGCATGCCTCCGATGAGGAGGAGGAGTTCATCCCCCGATGAGAACTTCTGGAGGTTTGGTGCTGGAGCTGGAAGGCATGAGAAATGATAAGACATTGATTAGGTCTCTGAGTCAGAGGCAGACACACCCTTGCCATGCCGCCAAAGAGCCTATTCGCTCTCCGACTTGTTTGTTCCCCAACTTACCTCCTTGACCCACCCCAACCCCAGCTGATACCAGAGACAGGCGAACTACACACCACGGCCCCTCTGCCAGCCTGCAGTGCACCTTCCGCTGCCCTAACTCTTGCATAACAATAACAACACAGCAATGAACTTTTCTTTGCCAAATCGGAAGCAAAAAAAGCTGAAAACATGCTGAGTGTAATGAGGAGAGGGGATCCTGGAGAGGAAAAGTGAGATATGAGAGCTCCTGGGAGAGGAAGAGGGTTGTTTTAAGAGAGGCATTTCCCTTTCATGCACTTCCGCTAAAAATGCGTCACATTGGCACCAGTCCCGTGTTTCAGTGATGGTGATGTGCTCACCATGAGTGAAGCAGCAACCTCTGTAGCAGCAAGGGCATAATATATGGTACAGTCTTTCACCTCTCTCTGAATATGACAGGGTTCTGTCAATGCTTACCTTTTTTGTTTTGGTGTAATGCTGGGTTGACATTTCACAGTGCCTGATTAGAGCAAAAGAACCAGCATGATGCCCACACACCCCAGTCCTGGAGGTCTGTGAGCATCACCATTGCAGCCTGTTCCTGCTCCTCACTGGTTCTGAGCTCAGCCATTTGGACCCAAAGTAGTCTCCTATGGTCCTCTGCAGCAACTGCTGTTTAGCTAATGTCTGGTGAGGTTGGTGAACCTGTAGTGGGCACTGAGATAAAAAGGAACTTGGGAAAGGGTGGAGAACACTTCCATCTTCTTCCCTGGTATTAGGTAGCCTCAAACAGTCATGGACACCTTTGAAAAAATATTTTAAAAAAAAAATCCTTCTTCCCCTGAATTTGCAAGGGAAAAGAAGAGAGACACTGTGCTGCTCGTTGAGAGTAACATGGGGAGCAGATCTCACCTCCCAGCACATGCTGCAAGAGCCCAGTGGGAATCCAGTCAGGTCCAGGGGCACTGCAAAAGGTGATCGCATGGGCTTTGGTAGGACTTGACAGCAGATGGAGGTGCAGATGCGGTTGATCCAGACTTAATGGGAATGAAGGAGCTGGACCTGGGACAGAAATGTCCGGGGGAGAATAGGAGCTGTGGATCTAGGATGCTGCATGGAAAATTGGGATGTGTGGTGGGAAGGTGAGAGTAGGGGATTGAGATGTTAGTGATGGGATGGAAGGCAAAAACAGTAAAAGAAGGTGAGGTGAAGAGTGCGTGTGTACTTCCTCCTATGCGCACCCACACTGCTTGCAAAGAGATTACCAGCACCCCTCCTTTTTCTGGGAGGGGCCCTGAGCTTTGCTTTGCACATTGGCCTGAGGACGCCTGGTGCAGTGGCACCTCTCATGAGCCCACCAGCTCTCCTGGAAAGAGTGTCTATGCTGTGGTCACCTAGCTGCAACAAAGCCAGGAGAGAACTGATGTGCTCCAGGATGTTGTCTCGGGGAAGAGTCAGGCCATTCACAGGCTCTGGGGTGCCTGGTGGGACCTGTCCCACGGTCACTGTCTCTGACCCACACTCACCTGCTGGTGTCACACACACATCATCAGCAAAATGCCTTCTGCTAATAGTGCCTAATCCCAAAGAACCCTAATCCCAAATAATGCCTTGCAGTGTCTACTAAGATAAATCCAGTGTCTCAGCCTTGTGCTGCCTCCAGCCCTCACCTGGGATAGTGTCATGTACAACTGCCAAGACGACTTGTCTCCGATGGTCTCTTCTGCCTTCAGACAGTTTCGAGGGGTGAGTCTGTTCTCCGGAAGGGTGACATGCTCTGCTGGAGTGGTCTGCAGAGCTGCATCATCCCATAAACAAAGGATCCCATAAACAGCTCTGGCCTGGAGGTGTGGATTATATTTACTGTTCAATGCCCATGTTAGGCTTGCTGCTCATTGTCAATTCAGCAGCTCCAGGTTTCAATTCACGGTGCAGTGTTCCTGCCTGCTTTGTGAAGTCCCAGTAGCCTGTCTGAGAAAGGCATCTAGTGATCTCCAAAATGGCATCCCAGTGGAGCTTTGCTGGTGACTGAGGTGTTCGTTCAGCAGCATTTGCTCCCAGAAGCAAGGAGGGCTGCCAGAGCAGTCTTCCCTCCTCTAATTAGCAACCCCCGGCATTATACACTAGGCGTAGCATGGATGTCAGTCTGTTCCTTCTGGTCTTCATTTTTCTTGCCTGGGGACAAATGCCCACAAGTTCCTTTCATGTTTGAATTTTGACAAGGACATCCTCAGCAGCATCTATTTGAGGCAGCTCCCCTTTCCTGCCGCTCCGGTGGTTGCAGTGCTGATACGAAGTGCGTGTGAAAGGCCCTCCCTGAGAGCATGTGCTGCTGCTATTGCACCTTTGGAAACTGAATTCATTGCAAAGCTGCAAGACTCGGGGAGAAAGAGACTTGCCTTCATTTTTGCCCCCCACTGCTGCTCTTGGAGTCAGAGATATTCATCTGAGTTGAATCAGCTGCAGGAGACGTAGCTGGAAGGTTGCAGACATTCCTGCCTACCAACTCACAAACATGGGTATGGGCTTTCATGGCACAGGCTCAGACTGGGCTGGCAGAAGCTGGTGCTGGCTGGGCACAGGTGAAATTTCAACTTCACCTGCTGTTAAAGCACATGAGCTCTGCTTTATGCTCTGTGGCTTCTAAAAACTAAGGGAAATCTCTTGTTGCTCAATGTCATTCGTGCTGCAGTTAGTGGAGGCTGAAGATCCCTGACTAAAAACTGCTGGAAGGACACTGTAGGTGTGTGATCCTGGACCCTTGCCTTTACTACCCTTGATTTGCAAACTTTGCCTTCAATTCTTTTTTCCCACTTTCTTTATTTTTCCAGCCATATTAGGAAGTCCCCATTTTTCCACTCCCTCTACAGCAGAAGTGACACAGGAATTCCTATGGAGAAATATTCATGGCACTATTTGAATAAGCAGCTATATCTTGTAAATCATTTGCTTTGCTATGTTGCAAATGTTGCATTTTGTATTGTGTAGCGTGTGTTGTGGATATGTGTTACACAGAGTCTGGGATAGGCCCCTACTTGTCATAGATGGCAAGATATAATCACACAGGACCAGATTTACTTCTCTCAATTCCTCAGCGGGGCTGGATTTGTTTGTGAAAGCAGTGAATTTGCACATTATTCCCAATTACAGGGATATCTGACCTAGAGCCAGAAAAGGAGGAGTTGTCATGCTCATTGGTAAGATTCAATCTCAGTCTTTATTTATAATGAGATTGAAAGAGAATCACTTAGATGGTTGTAGCCCATCCTATTCCTTATCACCTTCTCGGCTGTATCGGTAAATTAACCAGACGAACTATCCCACAACCTAGTGTGAAGGAAGATGCAAAACTCCAAATCCAGATTCCAATCGGTTTGCAAATCACAAGTTTATGTAGTAAAATGCCAAATGAAACCCTTGTATTCAAACAACCCTTCCAGTTGGATGTTCAAAATCCTGGTCCACACCAAAGCCAAACGCTGGGGTACTGAGCGACACTGCGGTATCTCCAGAAGTTGCTCAGGGAAACTTCCTCCAGAGCCTGAACCCACTAGGTGCCAGAAGATGCCAAGAGCCACATCTGTTTGGCCAGCTCTTGGTGTGGACTCCTGCTCGGTGGGATGAATCAGGCCCTTAATGGCTACAGAAAGGCTTTGGAAAGAAAAGTTTATATTTACACAGTACATTTCATCCCAAAGGACCCTAAATCACCCTGCACAAACTTTACATAAACACAGAACTGAAACGCAGCCGCATCAGGAATGGAGGGTGGCAGCCAGCTGGCATATGTTAGCAGGACAAAAATAAAAGAAGTGACTATTTTTGGCCAAGGACACCAGGGCAAACACGTCTATTGCGAAAGTGCCTTCAAAACTTCAAAGCACAGTTTTACTCTAAATGGTGATTGTGGATAAATAGATCTTTTGCAGTCAATCAACTTGTTCCCAGGCACATCTGGGGAATTCACTCACTAAAATAAGGTTTTGCTACATTTTGTGTCTGCTGAGGCTGCAGAACTTCCTCACCCAAGACAGCACATTTTTACTCCAACGCCAGCCCCGTTCGCAGACTCGCAAGCCTTCCTTAAGCAGCCCTCGCTGCAAAGGGTGGGAGACCCAGAAAAAGCTGCTCTGGCTTTCACAGCTGATCTCAGCCTGAACTGACAAATCTGGAAATGCACATTTTCAGTTGTCAGCTGAATGAATCTCTGAGTTAATTAGAAAGACAAATTTCCACCATGCCCGTTGAGGTAACCTTTCAGAATACAACTGACCTTTAAATATCAGCATGGTGCAGCCAGGACACTTGAAGGTCTTGCCCCAAAGCCCCTCACAGAACAAGCTGTGCAGCATCTCTTGGGTCTCTTTGGGCCACACAAACACTTCACAACACCGAAAGGCACAGTTCCTTACGACAATGTCATGATGAAATGCATAAGTGTTTTTACAGATACATATTTGCTTTGGGGCCAGGGGGGTATCTGTACTTACAGAGTGCATCACATCTCAGAGGACCCTGAATGACCCTTCAGGACAAGTTGCCCCTTGGCAATCAATAACTCCCTGTGGGGCTCTTCCCATATCTCCATGTTGTGTTGCAGCTAGTCCTTGGCAGCCAGATCGTTGAGTGTCAGCCATCCCCTGCTCCAGTGTCCACCCTCCTGCGCCATCCCATTGCACTGTCATGCCATTTAGGTGCTACTAAAGCACTCCCTGGCATGATTTTGGGTCCAGACTACAGTCCAGCCCAGTTTGGGGGATATGAACAATACAGGGACCATTCCCCAAGAGGCAGGATGGATGAGGAGAGTTTAGCCATGCCACTTGCTCTTATGGCCAAGGAAGAAGCCTCTGGCAATTTGATTTATTAACATACCTGTGGCCTTTGAGAACAGAGCACTCCTTCGGCAGCACACTGCACATTGGATGGACAAGGACGGAACAAGCCAGCCAGGAGCCAGATGTCTTTCAAGGAGTCTTGTAAGCTGGGACACAAGTCTACTGGACCTCAGTTTGACGTAATTTGGGGCTGCAGCCATCCTCCTTGTCTCACATCCTTGGCAGCAGCGCTAGTACCAGTGCAACCACGCAGTGACTGAGCAAGGGAGCTGGTTTGTCTGAAGACTCATTCTTAACCTGTGTGGTCAGCTTTCAGGCAGATCAGCTCGCTGCGCTGGTTCCCTCTCAGCCCTGGGTGTGCAAGGCCAGTACAGCTATGGCTGGGGAGGAGAGTGAGCCCCATGGCAGCCCCATTTTAGATTGATTTATGCCACTGTGGAACAACCCCACATTACAATCTCCCATCCAACATGGGATGCAAGAGGCAGCCTGCCGGCCTCAGAGTCAGTTACCCATCCTCTTCCCTGCCTCCCTCTCTCACCACCCTGTCACCATGCTCAATCCTCGTACAGCCCGTTCACCTGCCCGCCAGCTCACCTTTGCCCGTGCAAAACCATATAAAACTCAGACGAGCATTTCTTATTACTAATAATTTTGAAGTGGCATTTGATGAGGCTTTGGGCAACCTGGGGTAGTGGAGGGTGTCCCTGTCCATGGCAGGGGGGTTGGAACTAGATGATCTTTGAGGTCCCTTCCAACCCAAACCACTCTATGATTCTATGGTTTCATCAGAAGAACTGTAAGACGTCTGAGTAGGACACTCACTGCAGAGTGCTGTTAGTAAGGCTTTGATATGGTTAGTTCCAGTAGTCCTCAGATTCATTGCAAAACAGTGTTAAAGTCTGTTGGGACTCAGAGCAGGGCTGCAAGGAAGGTAGATGGCATTTCAGATGCCTCGCATGTGGAGCTCCTGGCTGCCTCTCCTGGGATTCCAAATTCATGGCTATCGCCCATCAGCCAAGCAGAACTACAGCCAAGCCCTTCTCTAATAGAAATATGGATCTCAGCAGGTTCCTCCAAACCTTTGTAGAAAGCCATTTTTCTTGTCCTCTTGTGATTTATTCCTCCTGCAGTGCAGTCTGTACTGCAGCCCCATGCAGCTGGACTGCAGCCAGCACACCCCCTATGGCAGAGGCAGCTGCCCTTTCCCCATGACAGCCGTGGATCCTGCTCTGAGGTCCCAAATAATGTGGAAGAAGAGGTGGGAAGAGTTCACGATTTCATGAGTCTCCTAAAAGTGGAGCCAGGCTCCAAGGGTGGCACCTGAGTGTGGGGCAGCGAGTCCTTTCCCTTAACTCGGCTGCTGTGGGGAAGGCCCAAAGTCTGCCCGTGTCTTCTCTGACTCTACGAGATCTGTGTCTGAAGCACCCTGAGAGGACCTGAGAGTGAAGGAAGGGAAAAACAATGAAGGAAATGTTTGGTGACCTCATTTGAGCTCTGAGAAATGCGGAAATGTGCAGGACAGGAGTGTGATGCTCTGGGAGGAGCAGAGGCCGGGGAATGCAAGACAGCTCTTCCTGATCAAAGAACTGGTACAAAAATGGTTCAGGGAGGTGGATCCACCTTTGATGTTGTGAGCAGATTACAAAGCCATGCCACAACAGGTCCCAACGTTCCTAGATAGGGAAAACTGGTCACACACACTGGAAGACTCTCCACAACGCTCCAAGAGTTCCCAGCTCTGTAACCTGAACTCTCCCTTGTCCTTTAATTTACCACCCTTGCCTTTGCTCTGTTTGCACAGCGTTAAAGCATTGCACTCTCCAGGGGAAAATAAGTTTTGTCTAATACTTGTCTTAATTTTAAAGCTGAACTTTATTTTTTTAATGCACCAGTTTATCCAACATGTAGTCCAACATATAAAATCAATCGCGACCTAGAAATGGCCTACAAAGCCTGAGGAGCAATGCTGCAGGCAGGGAGGGGAGCCCCACAGGCCAGCACTTAAGCACTCAATACTGGTTATGCACAAGTTCCACGATTTTGTACCTTCACGAGCACACTCAGGCACTCAGAAAAAAAATCTTACCGAGCAACAATACAGAGTCTTCCCCTCGTCTCCACGCCCTGCCTCCCAACCCAGGGCCCTGCGAGGAGAGGCGCTGTGCTACTGTTGTCGTTTCCCCTGATCAGACTCACATCCATGATGGTATGAAAAATTCATAAAGGACTACATTAACAAGCGCTGACGTATCTCCCACAGTTAATTGACATCCACCATTCTCTTTAAAATGAATAAAAGCTTGCCAAGCGTGCAGGGCTCACACCTCACAGCAAAGGAAGTGTCCCCTTTCTTTCTGGGGCAGCAAGGGGGCAGCTGTAGCTGCGGACCGACCCGCTTAGCTCGTGGAGCCCGGCTGATGCCTCTGTACGGCCTGTGACGATGGGGCCGCAGCAGTGCTGCACTACTGCCCTGCTGTCCTGTCGCTGCTCCTGCAGTCGTTAAATGGACTTTTCTACAATCCAGATGTCCCAGCAACGTCTTAGCCATACAGAGAGGATGCAGACAGGACCTTCTAGAAACTAAAGGAGACACCCTGGCACTGTTAATGCCACTCTAAAGTGGGATGGCAGTCCTCTTTTATTTTCAGGCAGGTGAACTGCGTACAGTGTAAAGACCAAGACCTCTGTAAGCTTTTTGCAAGGCCTGAAGTAGAACAGACAGCCCCTAAATGAACTTTTAGTGGATAGTGGCAGGGCTTGAGGTACCATCAGCCCTAGATGGGACTGGCTCAGGTGAGCAGGACCTGGCCCAGGTGACCTGCACTTGTATGGTCTGCCCCACCAACGTCAGGGCTGCACCTAGTTATGGATACCTGGTTGTATTTGTTAACTGTGAGCCTTGGCTCATGGATAACAACAGCAAGGGCTGGTCTGCCAGCCAAGCCAGTGACATCAGGGACCCTCATAGGTCAGACTAACAACACCCCGGGGCCTGGGGACCTCCACATGCTGCCCTGACAACACCTTTCTGGATGGTGATGGCCATCTGCTTTTGAGCAGGCAGTCTGATGCAGTGACTCGCAGGTGAACCGCCTATGGAAAAGTGCCTCTTCTCACATCGAAGCAGGTCCTGTGGGCCAGTGTTGGCCCTCAGCACAGTCTCCCACTGGGGATAGAAAGCACATGATTAGGAAAGAAGGCATTTCAAAGGCAGTTCTTTCAGGACAGCACCTTGATCAGCCATATTGAGCTCCTTCTGCTCCTCCTCTGCATCATCGTTCTTCTAGCACTGCTGCTGGCGAGGAAGAGGAAGCCGGAAAAATGGCAGCCACAATTGCATGGGAGGGTTGTATGTGGTTGGAAAACTTGCAGCTGTCCAGCACTGACATGCCAAATATCCCCACACTGATTGCCACCTATGCCCAGTTACCAGCCCAGTTACCTCGGGGAGAGCCGGTTTGTTTGTAGTGATTTGCTGGGATTTGTTTGTAGTGATTTGCTGGGAACTTGAACAATGACATTACCCAAAAGATGAAGTACAGGGGTCTGATGGTGTGAACATCTGGGTGGAAATCAGTGACTTCTGGCTACGCTGTCACCTGCCCCGCTGGCTGCCCTGGGAGCCATCCCGCAGCCCAGCAGCTCCACTGGGTACCGTGGGGTCCCAGCTCACCACAGGGGCTGAAGGGCTCCCTCCCTTTCTCCAAGTGGAAACGATGACTTGGGAAGTACAAGTTGTGTTCATTTGGAGACTGTTCCTGCATACTAGTTTATATGAAACAATTACATTGTGACACCACACTTCAAAGTGAACTCCGTTGCGTAGCCAGCTCTCAAAAGAGAACAGAACTTCTCCCCACATCTCAGATGAGATTTGGACCCGTGCTTCTGAGGGAGCTACCAACTCTTTTCATTTAGGCCATGGAGCTACCTCCTTGAAAAAGGTACCAAGCCCCACTTTGATTTTCAGTTTCTAGTTTCTACACAGGGGCTGAATCAAAGTAACTTAAATTGTGGCTTTGATTCACATTCCCAGAGCTGGCTTAAGATGTAGTTTCATGGGCTGCCTGGTATTTGTTATCTTCTGCTTGCTGGAGATTCATACCTCCACAGCAGAGCTGGTGGACCTGAATAGGTGTGTGTGTGCATCTCTGGGCTCTGATGTTCACAGCTTCCCAAGACAGTATTGAAACGCAAGCACTCCTGATTAGGAATAATGGTGAGAGCTGGTGAATTAACACATGCCTTGAAATGCTCTCATTCTGTTCTCCAGGATAACGCTCAGTATTCTGGTTTAGCAGAGTTTACACATACCCCTCTCCAGTTGTTTATATCACACTTGGTAATTACCTTCACAGAGCTGTTTGGTTGTTTCTGGGGATGATGTAATCTCTGCTTGTACTGCTTTGCCCACACAGTTTGTGGTATTAAAGGGCTTTGGAATACTTCCTCCAGTGATTTTATTTCACTGGCTCTTTAGAAAAAGCCATAGCTATTTTCTCAGCTAGCAGTGCCCAGAACTTTTGTCTCAGGGAAGAATATGGGAACAGCCAACTTCCTGCCATTAAAGAAGCCTCTCATTGTACAAATGGGGTTGAGGCACATTAATTCAATCTACACTTGCTACAAAATAGGTTGGATCTTCAGCTGTGCTAATGCACTACTTAGTCTGAAAAAGCAAGGGGACAAAGGTTTAAACAAACCTTTATGCCCTCCTTCAGCTATCTTATTTCTCAGAGGCTGTGGGGGGCTTCCGTTGTAGCCCTTGTGTAATGTTGCATCAGTTTAATTGAAGATGCAAACCCAACAGACCATGTTAGCCTGGAATGGATAAACTGGTGTGTCTCGAAGCTTGGGTGCATCCCATCACACTCCTCCTGGTGCAAGCAGGGTCATCTAAGGTCCCCTTGTGCACTATCTGGATTGTAGAAGGAGACCTAGGCAGGGATAGGACAGGTTCAGTTCAAATCTGATGCCTGACCAGGGAATGGGAGGAAGATGCAAGCATTTAACTATGGTCTTTCTCTGCCAGAGAGGTTCTCAGCTGGAGGCAGTGTTGTGGAGTGAATCACTGAAAAGTGTCTAAGCTGACATTTTTCTCTCAGTTCTGTCCTTTGTTTGCTAGGTGACCTTCGGCAAATCAGCCACCTACTCAATGCTGTTAGTGCAGTGTCTATGCAATGGGTGTAAAACTATCTGCCTCGAAAACCATTTTAAGATCCACCAGCAGGACATGATATCTAAGGCCTCTCTTTGCTCCTTCTGCCTGAAACTTGATTTCTTTCTTATCAGCAGATAATAAATCACAGGATGAGACGGAGAGTGTCCTCTTCTCCTCCAGCTATCCCACAGCTGTGTGGCTTGGCCATGCTGCTGGAGTGTGGGAGAGAAGTGTTTGAGCTCCCTGGGGCTGTGGAAGCAGCAGTGCTGACTGACAAAGGCTGACAACCCTTGCTGCTACGCTCGAGGAGTCCCCACCTCAGATGTTTACTCAGCGCTTCTGCTGGTCATTATCATCCCACAGTGAGCTGGCAGAACCTCCCCATGCCACAGCTCCTCCAGGGAGAAAGTCTGGTGTCCTTCCACAAGTGGCTGATGGAGTGTGTGGAAAACTGCCTAGTTTTTGCAGAAAAGCAGACAAGATGAGCATACACAGCAAGGGCCACCAGCTCCAGTGTGAAGGGACAGACCTCTGGCAGAGGCATGGGAACAGAGAGCTAGGAACCTGTGAAACCACACCTTGAACAGGCTCTGGGAACACAAATCAAAGCCGTAATACGGTAAAGTGGTGCAGATTCTGTGTTCAGATGAGCCCTCTAATCTTTGAGTTGCCAAGGGCCTCGAAAGACCATTACGTTAAGTAAAGGTTACCAAAGGGCAGGTTGCTCCAACCTCTTCTTGCCCTCAGCAGGCGAGGAGAGACTGGGCAGGGATGTCTCTGGCTCCCTTGTATGAGGGGCGCCTTCGGACAAACCGTAGATGTGGCTTTCTGACCCTTTTCTTCCATCAAAATGGCACAGAGGAGCTCTGTGGGGACGAAAACTCTCCTGGGCTTTTTTTAACTTTTAGAAGGATTAACACAGATTTATGTTTGAGAAATCAGGCTAATTCCAGTCTGAAGTGCAGGACAATTCCCGCTGGTTCCCAGAAGGGTAACATCATAACCCATTATTAGCTGTGCCAGTTACAGTTATTTCCTTCCCACATTTCCTTTCAGGTGTCAGACTAGAATGCGATTGCTTTTCTTCCTGAGAGCATTATTTTTAAAACTGAAGAATTGAATGTTATTAATATAGTAGGTGTTGTACCGTGCAGCCCGTTCTGTAACAGGGTGTTCATGGTGCCGATGCTCTTACCCAGTCCGTTCGTGATCAGAAGTAACAGTACCGCTTCACCGCTTGCTCTGCTTGAGGATGCTGCAATAAATCCCGATGAGGCATAACTTGGCTGCAGCTGGCAGGTGAGGCAGAAGCTTTGTGCATTTTTACTTCTTCAATATTTATAGCTCTTTTACATTGTATGAATATTGCCGGTCCTGAGGATTCAGCTGTCATGAATCAGTCCTCAAAAACTACAGAGATTTAACAAAATGTGTACGTTTGAAGCGCCTTTTATGGGCCTTCAGCTGCTTCAGCCTTTGTGTCATGCTGTCAGGCTTCCCTCATTTTCCAGCTACGAGCTTACTTTAAGAAAGGAAAAGGAAAGCTGAGATTCACATATGATCATCTGATTCCAACAGCTGGCCCCTACAAACATCACACGGTACCACGAAACTTGAGATAATGTTGTAAGAGCAGTCAGCACAGGCAGACAGATCCTCATCCATGTGATGGGCCAACGTAGCTCAGCTAAAACAATGTCATGCAGAGCTTGGGTTTCTGTGGGAATAAAAGCTTTCACCTCCAGCTGATTTGTTGCCTTGAACTCCCTGTGTGGAAGGAAGAACAAAAGAGATATTTTTCAGGTGTTAGCAACGGAAGCCACTGTCCAGCACATCATGGGCTGTGCAGAGCAGAGCACATGTGTGTGCCACCCTTGTCTTGCTGGCAAGGAAGGTTCTGCAGCACACGCTCCCCAGGCACCAGCTCATTGCTGTTGCCTGCTCCATCGGTGCCACAGTGTCCCTGAGGTTGCAACATGAAGGCGGTAAAGGAATCGATCCAGGTTAAAAATAACTGTGCCTCTCCCTCTCTCTCTCCTCTTCTCCCCCCAGTTTTAAAGCGTTACTTTAAACCTGGATCAGTTTCCTGCTCCTGCTCGGTGGTGGGCACTGCAGCAGTAGCCATGACATGGCTGAAGGGGTAGTGTGGTTGCAGAGCGTTGCGAGTGGGAGGCATCACTCCAAGCATCAGAGAACTTAGGACGGCTTGCAGACCAGAGGGTGAACTTGCACGGGAAATGGAAAGAAAAGAGAAAAAAAATCAGAGGAAGGGTGATGTGTCATCTCTTGTGGAAGTAAGGAAGAAACTAAGAGTCAGGAGTGGCATTTGCTGGAAAGACAGGCTTGGCTTTCTTGCAGTGCTCAGGGAGACTTGACTTTGAAGAGCTGTTTGTGCGTGAGGAAGACTGCAACTAAGAAACGCCTGATCCTGGCATCAGCTCCTCTTTAAACCCAAGCATAGCCCCAAATTTAGTTTGGGACTTCACTGAAACGAAGAATAACTGCAAATGGATTTGACGCTGTATTTGCACATTTCTTAGCGCCAAGGTGCAAGACTGCCCGGATCAAGACCGATGGCCTTGGGAACAACTACCCTAACAGCAGACCTAACGAAAAGGTGCCGACAGGGAAGCAGCATGGGAGGGGATGGCAGCATCCTCTTCTGTCCTTGCTCAGGTAGCGTCCCTGCCTCAGTCCCAGTGGTCACTGGTTTCTTTCAGATGCCTCCAGGGCTCCTGAGCCCAATAATTATGTGTGTTTAAAACTTTGGATATTTTTCACTCTTTTCCTAAACTACCAATGGCAACAGTTGATGCTGCTCTTCTAACTCCACACCCTGTCATCTCCCCATGCTAGCACTGTCCGTTGGTATGTTTTTCCATTCCTATTGCACTCACCTTCTTTCTTTCTGTTCCCTCTTTTATCCCCATCTCCCTTAGTTTTCTTATCCCCTTACTGATTAGCCTTCCCCCCCCATCACTTCTACTCTGATGAGCCTTTCCTGACTCAAAAATGGGATTTCTAAACAAAACACAATAAGCAGGAAAGCTAACATTAACAGTTCTGCTACAAGTGTATTTCCCTGGGTGTGATGTGTAAGTGTGTGCATCATTACCTTGGTATATGTTTGTAAGACAGAGTATTACTTCCCCCCAGGCTTCACCTCCTTTATCTTTTAAAAGTGTCCCCTAGTGACAGAGACTATATTTCCCTATCAGTATGTACAATTTCTAGCAATATAAATGCCACATAATCATCAAAATAATGCATAAGCCCTTATTGCCTGCAGTCTTAGGATGTCTGGAGTTGTGCACTTCATAAGCATCTCTCTCTAATGATCTCCCACTTACCTAGCACTAAGGAACTCAGAGCATCCTCCAGAGGTGACAAAGTGCTCTTATCCTCCTACCACACGTGAGCAACAGCGATGTGCCACAGGACACGTAACGTGTCCCTGCAGACAGGGTGAGGGGACAACCAGAGTCTGCTGAACCCCCATGCTATGCTTTGAATGTTTGGCCTCATTCTCCTTTCCGCACAGTGGTGGGAAGCGGGACGTGACTTCAGAGAGGAGTGGAACCAGAGCCTCCGCGGGTCAAATGATTTTATGAGTCCCCTGAACACAGCCACAGCACTCGGTGGACTGAGAAGGAGAAAATGAGAAGGGAATAATATAAAGTCCACCTCTGTTTGCTGACATCCTTTATTTCTTTTGTAAATAATGCTCTCAGCCAGCGTTTCCCAAGGGGAAATCTGAAGGGAATCACCATCTCCACATGGACTCATGTAAGAAAGGAAGCAGTTGGTCCCTGACATTTATTGCTGTACTTCAGCTTGGAAACTTTGGTTGAAACACTGCATAAAACCATGTTTCTCAGGGTTATTTTCATCCTTCCTCATTTTGTTCAATTAAGTAATTAATACTTCAGGAAAAAAAAAAAAAAATCCTCTGGGAACTCATTTCACTCAGGATGGGGAGTGCCAGAGCATAAGCGGAGGTAAGGTTGGGGTGCTGTCAGACGCAGGTTTATTCCTGTTCTTATTTTAGCTGAACCAGTTCACCCTCCCCGGTAAACAGGCGATAAGGCAGTGTGTTTATAGCGCGTATCCCACGCGGCACAGCTGTACTATGGATTAGGTAACGTCACTGACTCACCACAGAATTATTGGGCCACCTCATCCCTTCCCTTGCCAGGGCAACAGTCTTCATGTACACACCGATGGGCTTTGCACGCACTGATTAAGCTTCACAGCTTTTCCGTGAAGTTAGGTGTAATTATAAGCACTTTCCAGACGTAGAGACTGAGAAGCAAATCTTCCTCCCAGAAACATCAAGTTGTTTTCTCTGATTTTTTTTTTATAGGGGTGCTGAAAGTTCCTTTCAAAAAGCCAAACCCTCGCAGGTTTGAGCAGGAATTATTATTCAGTATCACCACGCCTAGGGAGTTCCTGGCCAAAACGTCAATACTTACACCGGATACTGGGCACTAAGATCTGAAACAAGCCAAAAATAAGCGAGGTTTTAGTAATCCTTCCATAAGCATGAGCTACACATGTAAAGGGCCCGTTGTGTTAATCCTCAGGTGTTGGACCTCCTTGGATGGTTTTGGAGAGCTGTTCTCCGCTCTGGTTTAATGCAAGTGGGTTTTTAATGGATGTACTGGCCTACTCAGATGGGCATGTCTGTGACAGCTTTTAGGAGAGCCAGCACGGGACTTTCTCTGCACAACTGCTAAAGCCACACGTGCACCCAGTATGTGGCCAAGCATGGCGAAGAGGAGGGCTGGATGCTGGCTTTCAGCAGACACGTCCCAGGCATCCAGTGCTTTATTCCCAGCCTCTGCTCAGGAGCCTCTGTCAGCCACAGATTTTTTTCTTCCTTGATTGGAATTGAAAGGACTTCTATATTATTTTACATCATCCCTAGTCACAGCAGAGACTGATAGCTGCTCTTGTAGAATATAAATAACCACATAAAGCTGGTGAATAAGCCAGGAAATGGGAAAGACTCCATGGGTTTCTACCCAAATGGCCTTTTAGTACCTGCTCCAAATGCCCTCAGGTGGGCGCTTCATAAACATCAAAACTCAGGTGAGTTTTTTACCCTGAACACAATTCCATTGAAATAATGGGAAAAAAATGCTCGCTGTTTTCACTCTCACCAAGATTTTGGGTTGCAATAGGGGAACTAATTATTGTTCACTGAAGCCAGTGAAAAGAGCCGTAATAACTTGAGCTTGTGGTTTGGCTTCTGGTGTCAGCACTGCTCTGAGCTGGCTGAGGCCGCTGCTGTTTACCCTGTCCCCATCAGGTGATCAGTCGTGCCTCCCTACAGCCTCCCGAGTTGCCCCAGCCCGACTGTTTGTGTAACCATGCAATAAACCATCTCAGGAAATAACCCAGATCCATGTTCCTCAGTGCAGTTCACTACCTGGCTGCACAAACAGCTGTGCCCGCCCAACAGAGACGTGGCATGGGGTCCAGGATGAGCAGAGAGAAGCAGCTGCTCAACACTGCTACCGAGAAGACCGCTTCTTGGAAGATGCTCCCAGACTGGTCATGCAAAGGGGCTGAACTACATCAAGGGGCACTGTGAAGAGGGTCTTTGTGGCCATTTCGCTTGTGTTGGCTCTAGCGTTGGAGGCTTCGCTGAGCTCACTAACCTGGAAGAAAACTAGGCTGGCCCAAAAGAAAAAAGAAAGAAAAAAAAAAAAAAAAAAAAGAGGCTACTTTTCTACCAGGCTGTTAGATGGCTTAGCTGTCTTGTAGGATCTCAACCTCCGTGATCAGACTGTTGATTTGTGTTACTTATACAAGGACGCGCGGTTGTACCCGCAGCTATCCCCACGCTTGATGGAGACAATCCACGTTTACAATGGAAATACCAGAGAGCAGAAGTCAAGAATGTGGTTACTAATTATATTCTTTCAGGATTACTGTACTGGTACTCTGTTTATTGAGCTCTTCCACTCCTGCTGAAGATTCACCGCTTGCCCAATCCCTGTCCTTTTCCAGGACTACTGCCTTGTGGAGGACTTCTGCTGAGATGGTTTTGTACATCCTCCACTTGTTAATCCAAAGCTTTTATTGAGTTGAACATACCCGTCCCATGCAACACTCCCAGCAGTTCCACTTTTATATCCTTCAAAAGCAGTGTAGCCAGCGGTGGGTTTTTATCCTAGTTTCTCCCTTGTGACTTTGAACGCCGAGCTTCAGCCCGAAAAAATATTTACAGCTGTGTTATATAAACTAATGAAAAACAGTGTTTAAAATGAAAGTGCTGGCTCGACTTTATGGAGAACAGCAGTGGAAATAGCCATCTGGTAATAAACAGGCTACCTGATATGGTTTATTTTTTAACTCCTTGCTTACTTGTAGAAACTTAGGCTTATGTTTTCAAATGCCTAAGTCCTCTGAGACACGTGCGTGTGCCGGGTTAGTCACCCGAACCTGAATCTGGGTGCCCCTGTGAATACGCAGCCTCGGAGTCGCTCAGCGAGGAAGGAGCCTTCTCAGGCCGGGACTGCCTGTATTTCCCTACGCTTCACAGCACAGAACACACTGTGAACAAAGCCTCAGGTTCTAAGGTAAACAACAAGCAATTTAATTTTTAAAAATAGGGCAAGAGAATGTCTGGACATTAGCAGGTTTGCCTTCTTGCAGCTCTCCATCAGGAAAACAAAAGAGAGTGAGAGATTTTAATTACTGCAGTGTTGCCTTTCTCATGCGTAGCTGTGATAGTTTCCTAGCCTGTGACTGTAGTGGCATGATGAGATATTTATAACATCCTAGGAAAAATGTTTCCTTTTTAAAGCCCATCACAGTGGCATAATAACAAGCCTTGAAATCTGTCTTTCCTATATCCCAGAATCACTCGATGGAAATGATTTTTATATGCTGACTGTTGGTGTGCATATTAAAGCCATTTCTAAGGAGAAGCTGTAAAACACACACCCGTACGCTGCGCTGTGCACACATGACTGCACAACCACATGGCAGTAAAAATGCCCCTGCCTGGTCCAACAAGAGCTTCTGCAGTTGTTCCCACACCTGAGGCTGCTCCGGTACCGGAGCAAGGGTGGGAACAGTGCGAGGGCAGATAAGCCTTTATGGTAAATCAGCTATAACATGGTTTGGCTCCAGGCCCAAGTAATAACTAACCAGTTTTATGTTAATTATTTGCTATCCTTTTACGTATAGCAATAGTTGCAAACTGGTACTAAGCTCAAATGACTGCAGTGCGTAGTTGGCTTTCATAAAGTGCCTACTTTTTTGATGTACCGCATCACTTTCTAATTGACAATTGTGAATGATTCTGGTTTTTCCTTTTGCTCTGGCTTCTTTCTTGCAGGCTTCTTTCTTGCAGTGAAACACATTTTAGAGTGTGTTTGTAAGGATAAACAGAGGCACTCATACATTTGGACATTTAATTCCATAGTTCCTGTGCATGTTATATGGTAATTCACCTTTACAGATCAACTGCAAAACAGTCATTGTCTCCTGGGTGTCCCAGTAAATCTGCTCCAGTTATAGTATAGTTCCATATCTGGAATGTAACCACCAAGAAGATGGGCAGCAAAACCACAGAGCCCCCCTCCATCCTCCTCCATCTGTCCTGACCACAAGTCCCCAGTCCCAAAATCACAATGCATCGCCCCATCGGGGAAGCCAACCCAGCTCTTTGTGGGAGTGATTAAGAAACTGGTCTAGCTTTGAAAAGTCAGCACATTTTTCCCTCCCGGTTACTTTTTTAAGCTGACATACCAAAGGGGCAGCCTGCAGCAGCACTGGCAGGGACAGAGACAAATGCTGGAGAAAGGAATACCTGTAATTAGTAGTGCCTTGGTGCTTCCCTTAGTGGAGCCATGGTCTGAGACCTGACTCAAAAAGATCCCCCTGGCTATGAGGTGCACTCACTCCCTAGACAATTCTGCCAAAGGACTCTCTGCCCTCTTCAAAATCTTAACCTAAGAGGTCCTTTACAGAGACTTACATGGGTAAACTTCTCTGAAGTGCTTACAGATGTGTTGCTCTAGGTCTTAGCTGCTTGGTCTCCATCAGGAAGAATTTTGATTCTCTGTCATGACTTGTCTAGTCCTTCAGGACTGGTGTACACTTGGAAGGGTCACCAGCTACAGGGTTCTACACTACAGGCACCCCAATGACCCCTGCATATGGGAGCATACCAAAAGACATCTTTGGCCAGAAGTAAGGTATTGCCAGCATGACTTTTGGGTCATCATAGGTTTTTGTGGATGAAGGTAAAATGCTACCAAATCCCAAATATACACTCCTTCTAATATTTGGTGTATCCCTTGCACGACGGGACAACGATCAGGGGAAAAATGAAAGGTGGACAAGTCAGAGGACATAAAGATAAAAATCAAATGGAAAATGCTATGAGTCAGGCTGACAGCTTGGTTAACCGAGTTCTGTGCTAAAGAATATTAGCACGTACGTGGGCCCACCTAGGTGTTGAAGTGTTTGGGGTGTGGAGGGATGGTTGACTGCTTTGCTATTGCAATGTACCCGGCTCCCTGCAAGCCTGGGCTCCCCTGTAACAGCAGGCACTGCTGTAGTATCACATTGCCCGCAAAGCAGGAACAGAACGGGACTTTGGAGAAATCATTCTACAAATCAAACCCTAATGTTGGAGAAACATAGGGGCAGTGCTGAATGCTCTGAGCTCTCACAGGCTTCAAGGACAGAGCAGCTCTCAGGCTCTGCACGTGAGACCCCGGTGCTCGAATGGCAGCCGCTGGCCACTGAGTACCCCAAATACACTCGGAGAATTGCTGTGTCCTGACTCCACCAGCCAGACTCATGGACTCTAACAGCAATGTACCTGAGCCTTTCAGCAAACTACATCACAAGAAGGAACGGGACAGAATATCAAGCACGTGTCCGGCTGTGGAAAGGGCAGCACCGAGAGCTGGAACTTGCATTACAATACAAATGAAATGATGACTTTGTAAAAAAAAAATAGGAAGAATGTTTGGAAAGAGCCCAGCTCTTGCAGCCCTCATTTTTTCTGAACGTGTTTATTTGTTTTATTCTATTTACAGCCTCTAGTTTTCGAGTGTGTCCAATTATGTTTCACCTTGAAGCTTCCCAGCCTACAAATGCCGGAGTCAGGCGCTGGCTGCCGCCCAGCTGGCCTCTGCCCTACTTACTCTCCATAATGCAGCAAGGGCCGTGGTATCATTCCTTTTCAGGGCTAAACCACGCCACCGACTTCGGATCATTAAAGGAAATGAACTTGAAATTGTATATTAAAATAAATAAGACTGGTGTAGAAGGGCGTTAAGGCTACAAAGCAGGTGGTCTCAAAGGTTGGGGGATGCAGCGTGCAGTGCCGCTGATCCAGGAGCGTTCTTTGGCAGGAGTATATATGACAGCAAGAGGTGTGAGACAGCGAAGAATAAAATCCTGAGTATTCAGCTCTCAAGGAAATTTGCAGAAGCCATTGTCTCAACAGCCAAGATTTACATGTGTCTTCTATGGGAAAGTAATCGTCCCCTGCACCGCTGAGCTAATGATGTATAAAATAACTCTGACAAGCCCAAGTCCCACGGTGGCACTAGCCAACAGTAAAGAGAAAAGGGAATCCAAACAAACTACCGGTGACCAGAAAACAACTCGAAGCAGATCGCTAGCAATAAATCTTAGCATGACGTTGAAGCTGGGCTCATCTTACAAAGAGCAAAGAGTAGGGAGAGAATTGCGAAGGGCAGATGTCAGTGCCTTCCCCGGTGATATAAACATAGACGAATGCGTGTCGTTTCTGAGCACTGTATATGGCCCTGCCTATCTCAACATATAAATAAGCAGAAGGAACATTAACATATTTCTAGGAATTGAGTTTTAATTGTTCTGTGGTTTACAACTATTGGTTTTGTCTAGTTCTATTTAACATGGCTATAGCTTCAAATATTCCACATTATGCAAATTATGAAGTTCAGCTGGAAGCATTTTACCTGCCAAGATCTGAATTTCATGTTAGCGGTTATCCTGCTGTAGCTGGTGGCAAAACAAACCTACTGCAGCGTAACAGGAGGTTACATCCTTTCCATGGTTATATTTAATCTCTTCTGATGCTTATCTGAGTTGTAGCTGAGTACAAGGAAATAGAGATTCTGCATTCAAATCATTGCAAGTATGAATAGTAATGGCAACAGCCATAAGACTAAGGCATAATTCTTGCATCTGCCTATCCAAGGAACCCAGGAGTCTTTTATATTTTACATGTAGATCATCCTTTGTTTAAATATTTTCCACAGAAGTTGTTGTGTGGAAAATCCGTGAAAATCAGGAAATCTGCCTCATTATAAGGAGTACTGGAAGAACTGTGAGCCTGATCATACTGAACATATGATCACATGCATAAAATGAACAAGCTAAAAACTACAGTAGATACTCTTTCTCTTGAAGAATTTGCTTACAATTCCTTCTGGCTTATCTGTAGCAATAACATCGAAAAAAATTTCAGATAGTAGAGTGACTCACCAAAAAAGTATGTCCATACCATTACACATGAATAAAACTTTCATTTTTCTACACTATTTATGGGTACATTTGTTTGTAAACCTTTTAAAAATGTTCTTTTCCACTTCCTGAGATTTACTTACGCCATTTCATAGTTCTTCTGTAGAACTAAGCTGACATCTCCAGATGGCAAATATAAACATCAAAAGATGGACTGCCACTCAAAGGCACGTGGGAAACATTTACCGAAGCTAAATACAGTCTTAGAAGTATTTCAGTAGTAGAGTAAGAGTTCTGCTGAATATGCCATTAATAGTGGCGCAATAGATCTAGCTGACACGGTGGTGGTGGTGAGCTGCACTCAAATACTTTGCTACCCACAAAATGGCACTTATTTGGGGATTGTTACGTGCTCAGGAAATCACGCAGTAAATCAAAGTTATGAATTACACAAACTGTGCTATAAAACACAGCACACATTAAATGAGCATGCAAGGCAATGACGTACAAGAAACATGCACATGTGGACGGCTGGGAAAGTATGTATGGGATTCAGCCTTTTGCGGAATAAATGAGAGTTTTACAGTTCAGCATCTCCTTTTATACAATCAGATAACTCCAACTACAAATTCAGCTTGAGGACTGATATTTTTACGTTACAATGTTGTCTTTGTTGCTCCAAACAGCAATATATATACAACAAATCGGTTCAGAAAGAAAATGTTTTCCATCATACTCGTGCTTGCCTTGTTATCAGAATGAGAAACTGTGCATGAAGTTCTTAATAATTTTTTACCAGCAGTATTAGTCTCCTTGAGATATTGGCAGGGGTGGGAGGGGATCTGCCAAAATCCATTACATATTTTGTCTCGGTTGTACTGAGAGAAGTCCTTCATTATGAGCTGGACAATTCAAACATCTAAGGATGGGAGACAGAGTTCACCCAAAACAGTGAATAGTTAATTTGAATTTTACCACATTCTCCAAGCAGAAAGTCTTTTAGAGGTACAATATTTTATGAAGTTCTCTCAGCAGGAGAGGTCCAAAAAGCTCACTTGTCCTCCACACCAGCCTCAACAGACATAGCTCTCTGTGGTGACTGGTCTTTGCCTCAGGCACCAGTTCTGCAAGTCCTGTGGTTGCATGAGAATCACACCTCTTTTGGAGGTTTGTCTGCACAGAAACTCCCAGTGAAACACAGATTGCCTGTGAAGACTACACCTTCAGGCACTTCGACCCAACTCTAAATGTAAGCACTCTGAAGGGTTGTTTGTTTTTTTTTTTTACCCCAACATAAACTATGGTTTATTGTCAGCATGGAAGAAATTGGATTCCTGTTTATTCCTAAGTCATGATTAAAGCAATGGATTTTGAAGGGCTGTAACATGAGCTAATGAGTCTGTATCGAACAGATCTGCATGGCTCCATTCTGCAAAGGAGATCTGTGGCAGCAGTAAGCCCTAGTAACTGCACGGCAGTTGTACTAGGGTCCTTTCTGCCATGCCCATCTACGCTGCAAGACTGAATAATGTTCGACTATGCTGTCACGTACAAGCCCACAATGCTATGCCGTAATAGCTACGTGTTAATTTGTTCCCCTCGGCAGAACATTTTCTGTGGAGAAAAAATGAATCCACTACTGTAGCTGCCACACAGAGCATTTTCTTTAATTAATAAGCACAGAGGAATTGCAGGCCATGATGAGTTTCAAGGAACATGATCCTCTCACATCCCTCCAACTGTAGTTTCATGAGAAACCGGCTCCAGCAACCACGTTGGTTAAAAAAGTTCCTGCTCTGTGACCTCCAGCTACTCACTCCTGGTCTTACACCACAGCTCATCGCTGTTGCGTGAGGTGTTATGTACCTTGAGCCACAGTCCAATTTATAGTCTAGCCCTGTAGAGAGTGATTGCATGGGTCCATCTGAGGAGTCTGTGAACTTCAGCACAAGGGCAGGAGCAATCAGCTGGGCATGGAGCAGGGCGGGCACTTCTTAAAAGAGTTTTCACTGCCAAAGTCTGTGTCTTTGGGAAAATCCACCCACAGGTTTATGATTCAGTTAAGCCAAACTCACAGGTGAAAGGGGAAGTTCCACTCCCCTATCCTGCCTGCCAGTCATACCTTCTACAAGCTTTTTACTAGGGATGTCCATTAAATCATAAATAATCCAGTGCAGAAAGCTAAACTGATGTAAAACTCATTGCTTTTTTTTGCAGGCTTAGTTTTCTTCTGGTTGAGCCCTCTGGTATGACTGGTTGTGGCTCCAAAGAGCACCAGGGCCAGCACAAGGGACGTGTTAGAAACACAGAGAGGGGTGCAGGGGGGGGGAGGGCTTCCAAAGGCAGTGTGCCATTACGTTGGCTTAGCCAGGTTAGTGGCACGTCCACGATGATGTGCCGGCCAGACTACCCACAAGTTACACGTCACCTTACAACACCCCCGCGAAAGCTGGGGTACCTCATCACAGGAAATATTCATGTGGTCACTCCCCTCTGCTCTTCATTGGCAAGGGGTTTCTTGTTGAGCAATGCGACCATCTTCCTCTTTTGGTATCTTGGAAGAGCTTTTCTTTGGGGATTTTGGGACTGCACAGTTCTTTCCGAATGATTTTATGAAGGAAGAGCATTTTAGATTCACACTCTCTTCAAGAAATTTCTTCAGTTTACTATCCTACCTACTTCAGTTGCAGAGGCATCAACGAGCACAGCATGGAGAGTTCAGCAGCTGCATGATGGCAGCAGTGATAATAAGAGTGTGCATGGGAATTCCAGGAAAACCTTAATCATCATCATTAACATTTTATTTTCTGCAATGCAATCCCTACTCTGATGTTCCACAACCTGCTGTAGCAGACTATGCAATGCCCCGTGCTGATAAGAATCTGCATAAATATGAAGAGTGGGAAGGCCATGAGGAAGAAAGTCATAACAAAGCTGGAACTGCCATGGGAGTTACTCCTTTTGCTATTTAAAAACTATTTTTATTCTGCTGAGTGGGTATGTTTCAGATAAGGTATGATTTTGAGGTAGTTTCAAGCATATAGACAGATCATGTCTAGCTTCCCTGGTTCCTAGCTTTGGTGCTCATTTATAAGTTTGTGTCTTCACAAACCATGTTGCAACTTCTGGTTTTAGCACTGTTTTGCCCAATTTGCTATCTTATTCAGCTGAACGTAGTAAAACCCACTAGGCTGCAACAACAATGAATTTTGTCAAATGTGGCGGAGAGTTTTCCTCCTACAGCTTGATGTTCAGTAAAAGCCCACAAACTGAATGTAGGGACCATTTTAACATGGATCTTGTAGGTAAATTTGTGAAAAGAGCAAAGGAAGAAATTTCTGAAATATATGAACTCATAATGCTGATGGTACCTAACTTGAGTGATGACTTCCTAGCTGAAGATGGTGACCTAATGTGTATTTTATAGGAAAGTTATAATGAAAGTTAATAATATTAAGTGGTTTATTAAATGGTTCATTAACTGAAAAGGGGTGTTTCTTCCTTGGACAGATTGCCTCAGAAATGTTGGCCTTCAGAGTCCTGTCTTTATGGCTAAAATAGAATTGTGCCAGCAAATTTACTCTATACAGTTTTAAATCAATTTTGCAATCAAGGTTTCTGTTTATAAGCTCTTTGGGCTTAATTTCACCGCAAAGCTAACCTGAGTTGTAACTTATTCCAGCTATAACTGGAATCTTTTCTACATAAAAATTATGAAGTCTGTGCCTGTGTTTGCTTTTGATTTGAGGCAGCGAGTTGAACAGAAAGATACTGGCTGATATTAAAGTGTCTATCTCATCAGCTACTCTGTACTGTGAGCACAGTTTTGCACTATTTGATGGTGTCGGTCTTCCAATGCCTTCCCATTCCTCCTTCCTTATTGCTGGAGGGCTCCTGCTCACGCCCAGGACAGAATTAATAGCACAGCCAGCTCATGGTAAGAACCATTAAGGTTGCCAGAAATCTCAGTTCGTGGTTTTATGGTGTGACGTTTTTATGGGTAAAACCCACTTTTGGTGTTCCTGTCCCATCACCTTTCCTCAACCCTGCCTTCCTCTGCCTCAGCATTGCTTATTTCTGCTGATCCAGAATTTTTAGAGTCCCAAACCAGATATATTTATACAGAAGAGCTCACTGGCTCCCAGCGTGGCTTAGCACAGCTCTGCTAGCACAACAGTGAGGACCCCAACACGGGCACGGCAGCAGGCGTGCGGGGTCAGAAGCCTTGGAGCAATATTATTCCTAAACATTCTGCAGTGTGAAGCTGTGGCTACTGCAGCAGGCACAAGCAAATGTATAAAGACACGCAAGGTATACAGGCTGCAAGTGTCCCTTTGTATAGTAGCAAGGGGCTTGAAGCAGCCACCGCAAGACCACGTAGATCACTTGTAAATCCCAACAAAACGCAGTCAGTGCTCAGGGACTATTGGGAGGGCTAGTCGTAATTTTCCTGACACAAAACCGCTTGAATCCCCGTGCCTCACCCCTCTGAAATACAGTCACATGTTTCGTTAAAAAGGATGTAACACAGGAATCAAAATGTCCAGTAGCAACGATCGTTGTGTTGTATCAGTCTGCTGGGAAGAGGAAACAGAGTAAGGCAGGAAAGTTATTTCTATTTGTCTCTAAAGTATTGAAAATGTTTCTTCATAATAGGCAGGAGTTTTGTTTTGCTGCTCTTAATTTAAACAACGCTATTGGGAAGGAAGAGGGGGGAATTATTCCAAAATGCTGAATGTCTTCAAAGAGGGGAGAGCACTTTTATCAATAGCAACAGTGACAGTCCAACAAGAACAATTCAGATCATGCGAAAAACAGTGACTCCCATGGGACTTTACCCATAAAGCTTCATCCTGCAGGCCTCCATTGGCCAGGGGTTTCAAAAGCTACAAGAAAATGTTCTTCAGGCATGTAAGCAACTAGAAACAGAAATAAAACGTTGGCCCACAGTTAAACAGGAGAGGTGAGTTAGTCACCAACAATGCTGCAAAGGCAGAGGTTCTCAACATTTTCTTCACCTCTGTCCTTACCAGCACTGTTGGGCCCCAGGCCTTCAGAACAAAAATCCAGGTTGATGCAAATATAGACCCATCATCAGTGAAGGAAGAGTTGGTATGTGAACTGTTACAGAAGCTTGATCCCTACAAATCAATGGACCCTGACAATATCCAATATTGACAATATGAGAGCTGAATGATGTCATTGCGAGGTCGCTCTCCATAATCTTTGAGAAGTCATGGAGATTGGGGGACATCCCAGAAAACTGGAAGAAGGCTAATGTCACCCCCATCTACAAGAAAGGCTTAAAGGAGGATCTATCAGGCCCATCAGTCTTACTTCAGCCCTGAAAAAGTTATGGAACGAATCCTTCTGGGGGTACCACAAGTCAAATGAAGCACGTGATTGGGAAAAGCCAGCGCGGATCCACCAAGGGCAAATCGTGCTTGATAAATCTGATCGCCTTCTACAGCAAAGTAACCTGCTCGGCTGATGTGGGGTGAGCGGTAGACATTGTCTCCCTGGATTCCTCCAAGGCTTTCAGTATGGTTCCCCACCATAGCGTTACACTCTAGACAAGTGGTCCATGTAGTGGGTGGGAACTGCTGACAGGCTGCACCCAGAGGGTGGTGGTAAATAGCTCCTGTTCAAACTGGCAACCTGTCACAAGTGAGGTTCCCCAGGGATTGATACCGGGCCCAAGGCTGTTTAAGATCTTCATAAGTGATCTGGGCGATGGGATCAAGTGCACCCTGATGAAGTCTGCAGATGATATCAAATTGAGTGGGGAATTGGAAGCTTTGGAAGGGAGAGTCACCCTGCAGGAAGACCTGGACAGGCTGGAAGAGTGGGCTAACAAGACCCTTATGAAGTTCAGCAAAGACAAATGTACGGTCTTGCACCTGGGAAAACATAATCCAGGAGTGCAGCACAGGCTGAGATCTACCTGGCTGGGGAGCAGCTCTGTGGAATGCGGTCTGGGGGTCCTGGTAGACAAGCAGCTCAATATGAGTGAACAGNGAGCACTGGGTTCATTTTTGGTCCCGGCTATACAAATAAGATGTGGACAGGCTGGAGAGGGTCCAGAGAAGGGCCACCAGGATGATCAAAGGACTGGAAAGCTAGCTGTATGAGGAAGGACTGAGAGAACTGGGTTTGCTCAGCCCTGAGAAAAGAAGGCTTAGGGGACATCCTATCACCATATTCCAGTACTTAAAGGGTGGCTACAAAGAAGATGGAGACTCTCTTTTCACAAGGAGTCACATGGAAAAGATGAGAGGTAATGGGTACAAGTTATTCCTGGGGAGATTCCAATTGGACAGAAGAGGGCAATTTTTCACAATGAGAGCAATCAGCCATTGGAATAACCTCCCCAAGAAAGTGGTGGATTCCCCACCACTGGACAATTTTAAGATTTGGCTGGACAGGGTGCTGGGCTGTCTTGCCTAGACTGTGCTTTTGCCAAGAAAGGTTGGACAAGATGATCCTTGAGGTCCCTTCCAACCTGGTGTTCTATGATTCGATCGTTCTACGATTTCAAATCACGGCTGGCTTGTGCGGGTGCCCTTGGCTGTGAACTGTGGCCATTCAGCAGGACCCTGAAGAGAGGAAAAGTGAATGAGACAAGAACTTCTCCACATGTCTTACCGTAAGCCAGAGATTCATTTTTTTTATCCAGAAGTCTTGAGAGCCCTGCATCAGAAGGAGGTAAGTGACATGACCTGTGATACTTACTCTAAATTATGCATGTATAATAGCATGCAAGGAGCTCACGAAATCTATTGTGTTGGATGTTGTATGCTGAAAGGTTTGCAACCTAAAGGGCTGTCTTTCATTATCCACTGAGGGTGAATTTAGCTCTAAACAAAATATACAGGAAAACACAGTTGCTAATGTGATGGAAATTATTACTGTGTAATAATTTATAGATCTTGTTTGTTGACTTCGCTATTGGGAAATTCATTGTCTAAATATATTGGCTTGATTTAATAAGGGAAAATCATGCTGACCTAATAGGTGGCTGGAAGATAAAGTAAGCAGAGAGAGTAAAAAAAAAAAAAGGTTGAAATAAGCCATTTCTTCACAAATGCTGCGGATTTTTAAAAGTTAACAGGGGAAAAAAAACCACAAAAACCCGATTGCAAGCAGACCAAAAGGACTATATTAGGGGGGTAGTGCAGTGGAATCAGGCTGTCACACACATAATTTTTTGAGAGTAAAGAAGGGAAGGTGTTTCAAGAAGGTAGACCTACCTGTCTTGTTCTGAGGGGCTAGTAAGACTTTAGAAAAAATAAGTTTATTGGGTTTAAAATCTTTTGCTAATCACAGAGTCTCGCAGAGAAAAATGGCAGAGATCAACCTTCATACTGAGTACCACTACTGGACATCATAGTGCTGCGCAGGACTAGAATAAGCAGGAAAACTGAGGAATTGACAATGAGATGAGTAATACCACGTGAACTGATCATGCTTCTGTGAAGAGCAAGTCTGGGCCCTAAATTACGCAAACACCACAGTTCAGATTCACAACAAGGGGTTATCAGATCTCACGTGGTGCCTGGCTTGCTTCTTTCTTTTTAACTAACAGCCATCTTTTTCTAATGGCTTAATGTCAAAAGCATGCTTGAAGGAGGGATTTCAGTAAAGCAAGCTGGCAGTCGTGCCCAGGTTCCGTTGATACCGTGGAATTGGCTCCGATCCGTGTGGGACAAGTGCTCCCTTAATTTTAGACTTCAAACACAGTTAGATAAGAGAAGCTTTTTTTGGGGTGGTTTTTTTTTTTTTGGCCTACGTGAGTGAGACGCATAATTTGTAATCTTTATATACTAGTTTATTGATTGTGGCTTTTCAGTATTCACAATAGGGAGGGTAGTTCTAACAGAACTGTGAAGAGACGTGTCTGGTTAACAGTTACTGACTGAAGGTGTAACAGCAAGCACGGGGATTTTGTCAGGACATACGGAAATGTGCAGGGAATGTTGACAAAAGGTGCATGAGATTTTGGGGCCAGTTCAATATTTTGTTTTCATCTCAGCTTCCTATATTTTAATATTTTAAAAGATCAGACGAATGGAAATTATTCACGGGAACTGCTTATATGGAAAATCTATAAAAGCCCACACGATGGGTTACACCAGCCTATTGCTTATAACATAATGTTACCATTAAAATGCATTCCGGTTATTAGGAAAGCTGGAAGTGAGTCAATTATTTGAATAAACAAACAAAGACCTGGTTGCCCCATAGTTTAGTGCATCCCTGAGACGTCTGCAGGCTCGTTTCCCACGCCTGCTGTCTCATTCCTAAACTAGCAGAGGCTGTTGGACAAGGCAACCCAACAGCTCCTAATAAACAGGTCACTTAATGCGCTTTTCTCAAGCAACCCCGTCACACCGGGCACCTTTGCACATTTGGGGTAGGCACAGGGAATCTGCAGCATCTTGGGTGTGGAAGGAGAAGAGGTTTTGCAGCTTAGGGAAGGGGAAGGATCAGCTTGTGAGGCCAAAGGAAGGTTCCTGTGGTCCCTCCAAAGGGAAAATATATCCTGAGCACATGGACGAGCTGGGATACAGCAGTTTGGCTTGTCAGACACTAGGAGAAGGTGAGAAGGTAGAAGGAGATGCCAACTCTAGCTTTTCCCCTAAAACCATTTTTTTGTCTCTAAAGGATGTAAGAAACAGTGATAACTTCAGCAAAAAAGAACTCAGCCTCACAACTGACGATGTGGTTCCCCGCCTTGCTAGGAAGCAGTATCCCTACATGCAAATTCTTAGGTAATCGGCTGGGGATAAACAGAAACAATACCTGAAAGAAACAAATCCCATGTACCTGAACTCAGGTTCTTGTGTTGGGACAAAATATGCATATTAGAATTTATTGAGGATGAAAGCCTGCATTTTCAAAACAAAGTAATGTTTCCCTCCTCCATTAAGGTCTCGGGCTGGGTACCCAAAACCATGTAAAACTGTTGGCCAACAGGTTTATATTTACCCTGGGAGTCAGGGTGAGACTCACAACATTTCTGCTTATTAATTCCCCTGTTCTAATGCGTTTGGCTTTTGCACGTTATGACACAGTAAATACATTTGTGTCACTTAGCAACCTCAGCTGTTTCTAAAGGAATGTCTTTTGTTCTTGGAAATCTATTACAAATGCACGTTACAAAACAATTATTGGGGAATCTAACCTCGCCTTATTTGGATGGTGTTCTGGCCTCTCCCCACTCTGCATTTAAAGTGTGCGCAGGAAATTAATTTACTTTGCACAAGCATCCTTCATTGACACTATTGTTACAAAGAGAAGCTCTGCATATTTAATAGACATGACAGAAATTTCTGTTCAAAATCAAAGACGTGAGAAATGCCCGGAGAAAGAAAGGACTAGAAAGGGCCTCCTAGTCACTGGGTTCACCCGGTTCAAAGCCCTCTTACTGTTTTGTAAACAACACTATAAATACTTTGCCATTGCGATGCAACGCCGTCTCTGTCACGAACTTATCAATCATCGGATTTATTTCTATACTCAGCGCCAAAGTCTGAGATCACAGATCACGCAGTTCCAGCGTAAGGGCTTGGAATGTAAACACCTGCGCAAATGAAATGTTATTTCTCATTTCGCATCGATTGGGTTATTGGGTTTCCCAACAGGTTCGAACATGTGCACGGTCCTGAACACATACATGTAGTGGAAGGACTGAGATTACACTGGATCGTGGGCTTCAAAGGATGCAAGCGCTTTCTTTCTTTGTCCTCATTAGGTTTAAAGCTCAGAATTCACATCCAGTTGCCCACCTTGTCAGGATCAGTACAAAAGGTAAGATGCATAAATTGACCTTTATATTCTGAAAAGAAAATGTATCCTCAGGAAACTCTATAAAATTATATCAGAATTTTATAGATGGCCACATAATCAATACAATTAGTACTTGTTTATGAAACTAAGACTTTGTCCTCTGCTAGGAATATCTGAAAGTCAAGTAAGAATATTAAAATATTCACTAAAGATCTCTTAAAGACAGTTTTCTAAAAATGTGAACAGATAAACTAAGTGTGCAGATGAACAGTAATAATATAAAGAAACCAACATCTTGCTAACAGAACAACTTAGGCAACAATTCGAGCTGGAAATTTTGACAATCCAGAACAGAAACAGATAATACAGAGAAATGTATCAAAAAAAAAAAAAAGGATCACAGCAACCCTCTTTGTGAAACTGTTACTCAGAAAAATGGTGGTGGTGGTCAGAAAAATCTTGTCAACAGTTTTGCAACTCTTTTTATCCTTTTATTTTTAAAAGAACCTGCCCCTACTCTTAATGTTTTTGGGGCCTTTTGTTTTGTTTTTTAATTGAAATTATTGTGGTAAACTGCAGTGCTGCAGAATTCATCACCAGAAGTAGAAGACAAAGTACAATAACCAGGCTGCGATTCTCCCTGTCTAAATAAGAATACCTTACTAATAGCTAACTCAGGATCCAGCCAAATGACCTGATGGCTACAACAGAAGCCCCAACCTCCTCCTGGCAGCCAATGCTGCCGCTTAGGCTCACAAACCCTGCATCAGGGTGCCTGTATGTATGGCAGCCGCTTCATTGCAAAACTCGCTGCTGAAGTTGTTCCCGTTTCTGCAGAGAGGCCCTAGCAAACGTCTAACAGCCCTTAAACCGCTGTAGTGATTTCTGCTGGGAACATCCACCGGTGGCTGCAGGCAGTTTAGACCTGCTCCTGGCACGGACCGGGGCATGACTCCAGAGAGGGCTCTGGGGGCTGACATGATGAGATCCACTCCACAGATGTGAGCACAATATAAATTCACACTGAGCCCACTTTGGTGTACTTTTTCCCACACAAACAAACCTTTGAGGGAGAACTTCAGATCTGACGTATGGTATACTGCCTTCAGCATTTAAGCTCTTCTTTTGTCTTTCACTCTTACTGTGAAGAGAGCAGCTGGAATACCAAACAGTGGCTGAGGTTCCCGATTCCTCTAGAACATGATCTGAAACGCCCTTCTCATGATAACTCCTTAACATATGCACATCTGTGACACTCATTTTGTTGAGGTGGTAAAACCATTAACCCTGATTAGTAGCATTCGGTGTAAATATTTTCAGCAGGTTTAGTCCTAAAATCCTCAGCAGATACTTACCCGGTGGATTGTCAATCAGTCATCACTGAAGTTTTGCATTAAAAAAGATCTGAGGACATCAGGATTCTGCTAATGACTGCGCTCCAAGCTCCCTATCTGTGGCACAGATCTGCTCTATCCTGCAAACTTTTCCCAGCGCTGCTGTTGGTTAGGGATGCAATGAAGCGCGATTTGCGATTATCATTGCTGGGCTCATGAAAGCCCCAGGTGTAGATGTAATCACAAGCAGCACTGAGCTTTTGCTGGTATAGCTTATTTTGCTGTTGTGGGAGGAGAAGAAAAGGCTGGAATAAGCTGTACTGGTTTATTGCAGTTTTGCTTGTACAGAATACCAGATTACCTCCTCAGAAGTGCTCTGAATATAGATCTCCCTTGGAGCTGAAGTAGATCCATGTACTGCATCTATGTAGGCCTGCCTTTATTTCACTTGAAAAGATTCTGCATAGTTAGGGAATAAGGGTAGAAGTGTTTTCTTTAAAATATTCTCGAGTGGGGAAACCAGATCTCACTTTTTTGTTACCTGTAGAACAATGTGATCCGAGTTTTAGTTACCAGTTACCAAGAAGGTGCTGCAAATAAGAAAAGTATCAGTACGTTAAAGATATATATGTATATGAATAAATAACACACATGTAGGTAGCATGCTTTCTACCCAGCTCACAGAAATCCAGCCTGGAGATGTAGCAAGGGACTTGGACACCTAGGCTGGAGCAACCAGCGACACGTTCCGGTGACGGGCACGTTCACAAACACGTGCGCGTTCACAAACGTGTGCACATACGCGCAGGGTCTCTCTCATTTTGTACAGCAAGTGAAAGTAGCTCAGGAAAACACGGACAACCACACCAAAGGACATGTCCTCTCCGCGGCCAGCTGCTTACTGATTAACCAAGGGCACGCTGCTGATAGCAGTTATGCGTGTGAGCAACTTCCACTGCACCGGTGCTTCCCGGCATACCCGGCTGCGTGAGCGAGCGTGTTCTGGACTATGCCCCCGGCGTTTTGACATCCAGAAAATGTTATTTAAGGCTCGTTGTTGACACTTCAGCTTAAAGGACATGGTGACGGATTCAAGCCAAGGATGGGGACTGGGGCAGGAAAAGGCAGGACAGAGTACCCAGGGGACGAAGCAAACCGCGCGCAGGTTGAAAGCCCCGCGCAGCCTCGCTTCACATCTCCTCATTCTAGCGATGGAAAATAAACTCCGAAGGTATTTCTGTGCCAGGGAATTAAACCCCAAATCGATGTGCTGCCGGACGCGAGGACACGGCGGGCTCACCGAGCCCAAGAGCCGCGGTCGGCGCCGCGAGCGGGGCCAGCACCGCGGTGCCGTGATGCCAGAACCGACGCTGTGGTACCAACGCGTTCTGGTCCCCAAAACTGCACCTGGGGGGACACTGCTATAGGGGGAACTGCAACGTAGCGACCGCTCCCGAAGGCGCTGGCGCCCGACGCAGCGCTGAGGGAACGCAAGCACCGCTCCCGCGGGCGATGTCCGAGGGCAGCGCCAACACGCGCCGCCGCCGCAGCTCGCCGGGCGCTCACAGGCACCGGCGTCACTGTTACACGGAGCCCTCCCCACCCGTAACGGTTTCCCCGGGCAGTACCAGCCGGGCACCGAGGGGCAGGCGGGCCCAGCGCCCGCGG
>VWZZ01005664.1:9819-28501 GCA_013399095.1 Psophia crepitans
TGGCAGCGTCCGTCCCGGCGTGGCCGCGGCGCTCCGGCCGGGCCGCCCGCCCCCTCCCGGTTCAAGGTGCGGTGCCGGTGAGAGCTCGGGGGCAGTGCGGGCGGCAGCGACCGCTGCCTGGCGCGGGGTCTGCCTTCCCGGGGCGGCTCGCATCGTTCTGCTCTTCCGTGGTGTTATAATGCCATTTCGTAAGGGTTCGGGGGTTGTTTTCTGAGCGGACGTCATTTCTAACGCAGCGCCGTATGTATCTGTACAATGGGCCAGATTCATCCTTGGCTGATACACAACCGTAAATAATTTGTTTAAGTGGATCTCAGGTTAACTTTGTTGGCCCGGTATCCCTCTTTCTTTGTGGTTCATTTCAGCTTTGTTCTCCCTCAGTGCTGTGTCGCTCTGGGGATCAAATTCTTCTCGTGGTCGCACAGATGTAAATCAGAATGTTCGTGTGGGTGTAAGCAGCGTGACTGGGCTGAGAGCAGAGAGAAGGGAACGTAACCTCACAGGAGTACTTTCTGGCTGTTCAATATATCAAGGCTGTCTTTGTAAGCAATTCTATAGCAATGCTATTCCAAAAAAGGTTATATGGATTATTTCTCTTGTTGCAAGCCTTGATCAAAATCAGCTGACTTTAAACACGGTCTTAAAACCACAGCTAGTCAGCGGTCTTGAGAATCTCTGCTTTTAATTCATCTTTGATGTAGCTTCATTGACTTCGCTGGTGTTACACTCACACAGCAGAGTATGTGTAAGTAAGGTCTGGTACTCCTGTTCTCAGATCTCTGTTTGATAGTGCATCATTTGAATAATGCCTGTTTTACCGAGGGTAGGATTCATCTCCCATAACTTTTCTCAGGTTAGGTGGCTAGTCTGAAGCAGCCTTCTAGGTTCTTTCTGTAGTCATCTCCTGAGAATAATTTGCCTTGCCTCTCTCTGGATAGCCTGGGTTTCTCTCAAAGCACTGCTGTTTCTCCACCGTCAGCAGGGGAAGCCCAGGAGACTGCCATACGGTAGCTGCCTGTGTTAGATGGCTGAAGTTGAATGGGATGGATGCTGCTGTAGGTGCAGTGGTGCCCTGGCGGGATGCCTACTGCACCGTGCTTTGTGCCACCCACAGCTGGAGATACTCCAGCCAGCCGTGAGCTGATGAACAAGGCTGTTCAGATGACACTCGGAAGCACCATCTTCTCAATTTCACGTTATAAATCTTGGTTCATCATATTAGCCTGCCCTCCTGCCGTTTGCTGCCAGTGTGGTTTTGGCATATATACCCTAAGCACATAGCTTACGTGTTACTTGGTGTTTTATACCCTGCGATGCACCCTGTCATACATAAGTTATCATGTTCAGACTAAAGAGGCTAAAAGTCAACTAAGATATGAGCCTCAGTTTCTATCTGAATCCCCAGTTTCCAGCTTTCTGGCAAGGATGTTCCTTAATAATTGATCTCATTCAGACTTTTAAGTTCTTCCAAGCCTGGGCGCTCCCCTGACCAACATTACTTGAGAAATCAAGGTTAGCTGCTTTAATACGCCATTGGCACCTAATTGAGCCTGGAAAGTCTTCCCCTAGCTTTTAGTGCCTTTGGCAGTACCTGGAACGGGTAAAATGGAAATGGTAATTTTGTTTTCCAGTGGCAAAAAAAATAACTTAAGCCCTCTTTTCCTTTCAGCATGAAAATTTTAGGAGGAGCTACAAGGCTCTTACAAGAACTCAGTGTATCACTGCTTTACTGTTGCCCGATGCTATGTAATTAAACTGTCCTTGTATGTGAAAAAATTTTAAAACCCCTTTCCTGCTAATTAAAGATGCCCTTGTTAGAGCTGTCTGGAGTGAAAGGCATTAGAAATGTGACTACAAATGGAATTTCTCACAATGTTAAACTAAGACTTTATTTGAAAAATTATAGCAAAAACATTCTGAGAATTTTAAGGTTATAATCAGTGAGGTTTTGACAGTCTTTGCACTTAGAGAATGTAAACGCATATGTAATGCACACATATATAGGGAAAATTACATAAGGAAAATATTATTTGGTCTAACAACTAAATAGGAGCCAAGCTGGGACCTCCTACCCTAAACTGTACTCATTCCTGCCTTGCATATTAGTGATTTGATAACACATAGTCAATACAAATCTCACTCTAACATTTTCCTCTTAGAAGATAAACCTGCCTAGCCACACAGGTCAATCAGAGGAAATAAAAGAATAACCTTTTATAATTTTAACAGGACGGACATTTCCAAAGAAGGGTCAGACGTGTGTGGTGCACTACACAGGTAAGGCATGTTCTGAATGTTCTCTCAATACCAACCGCTTTGCGTTCGAGAGCGATTTGCCATTTCAAATGTGTTTGTTGTTTTTTCCACTTTGTTCTGTAATCCATTCAGTTATGTTCTGATGGGTTTCCTGAATATTTCACTGCCAGCTGAGCAGTTCAGGCTGCAGTATCTAGATGTGCATGCCGGTAGATTTGCCAGGCTCAGTGGTGAGAGGTGAACAGATGAAGCTGTGGACCTGATGCTTTCAGCCATTATACTAGCTAACGAAATCAAGCAGGAAACAGTCAAAATGCTGGGTTCATATTTTTCCACCCTCTGAACTTGATACAGACAATTAATGATTTTATATATCTTAAAAGTATGTGTCTGTGGATGGGCAGTAAAATCCATTCCAGGTTGAAAAGATCAATACAAGGTCTATTTAACACCTGCTTTATGGACTTGTATGAATCTTAAGTGATGAGTTGTTTAATGGAGCTGTTTATGCCGCACCTCTGTGCAGAGGGAAATGTCCTTTAAATCAGTTTGTAATGTTCTGTTTTGTATATAGTTATGTAAATTGTCAAAAAGAATGCAAAGACCTCTGCAGTCTGAGTCTCCGACTGGGAAGTTCACATCAGGAGCTGCCATTTTATCTGGTCTTTTCCTTAAAAAAGCAAACTGTAGGTGATGTGGAGTTTTATAGCTACTGATCTGGGCCTGGATCTGCGAGGTAATGTTTTCCTCTAGCGTTATAGGAACGTTCTCACTGGTAACTGCTGCTTTCTTTCAATTTTGTACGTGGTTCTGTAGCTTGCAGCTGGAGGACGGTGGGACCACGTTCCAGTAAATACAACCAGTGACGTAAACCTGTTTGTATATTCAAATTTCAATAATATCTCTCCTCAGAAAGTTATCTATGGGAGCTATTGCACTGGCTTGGGATATAGGATGTCTGGGTTTAAGCTCCTATACATTCGTATATTCAGAATATTTTGATCTGGTGAGGATTTCTAGTTTGAATTAGAAGTTAAACACATGGGTGTCCCATGCCATCACGTCTCTTACAGACACTCCTCTGTAACTTAGCTCTGAAAACAGATGTTTTGACCCTATTTTTTGTGAAGATGCTGAGAGATATTTTTCTGTTCCGGTCCAAACTTCAAAAGTTTTTATGAAACGAAATTGTCACCTCCCACCTCTAGATAAATTTAAATGTCAGAACTGAAACAGGCAAGAAACTTTGAAGCCTGTGGCTCCCACAAAGTACAATTCTGCTGGATAACTTCAGTGAGAGCGTGAACGGTGAATGTGGAAAGATAACAAGATGCTGCATACTCTTCTTGATATTAGATAACATCTTAGATGAGGCTACCATAATCTGGCTTTTGATATCAAAGACCTTATGAAGACTCATTGAATCAATCTCCAGCGTAAACTGTGCTTCCTCCACATATCTTGCCATTGGCGCTGTGCAACATCTCTAACCCCAGATCAGAGCAGATTTCAGAAAAAGCTCATCACTGCCGTTCCGATGCTGCTGCAATGCAGACCTTGGGGGTAATATTTTTAAAGGGAGCCAGTTCTTAATGGATAAAGCGTTTTCTTCCAGTGGTCTGGAAAGCATGTTTCAAGTTCTATTTAAACCTATTTTATCTGTATACAATATAACTTCTTTTTATACTGATGTGATTCCGGATATGTCTGGGATTCATCTTGAAATGATCTCTGTCTTATTTATATGATCTTATTAGGCCTCTCCGTACTTAATGCTTATCCTCACCACACTCCTGTGAGTCCTGCTGTAGCAAGTGGGTAGCTCAGGGGCCTACAGGAAAGCTGGAGAGGGGCTGGTTACAAGGGCATGAAGTGACAGGACAAGGGATAATGGCTTTAAACTAAAAGAGAGGAGATTTAGAGTGGACATTAGGAAGAAATTCTTCCCTGTGAGGGTGGTGAGGCAGTGGAACAGGGTGCCCAGAGAAGCTGTGGAGGTCCCATCCCTGGCAGTGTTCAAGGCCAGGTCCGATGGGGCTTTGGGCAATCTGGTCTAGTATAGAGTGTCCCTGCCCATGGCAGGGAGTTGGAACTAGGTGATCCTTGTGGTCCCGTCCAACCCAAACCATCCTGTGATTCTGTGTTCAGCCTACTGTCACTCTGGAGCTAGGCACAGATACCTGTGGGCAGGCATTGCAGTCTGGGAAGTGCAGGACCGTACAATGACTGGACTCATGAAGATCTGGAGATCATTTGGATCCCCAGAAGAGTCTGACTTCACTGGACTGCTCTGAGCAGAGCTGAATCCAGCAGCAAGCACAGTAGTGACAGCCACCTTCAGTCAAAAAATCGGCCTGTGGGACCACTTTATGACCAAGAACTGAACAGTTGTTTCAGACATGGCAAATCTGTGCTGAGTTGCCTGTTCCAACAGAAGAGGGTCATAGCTCTATTTGCCACATCCTTAACTGCAACCATTACATTCTTGGGGAGGAGAAAGCTGAAATTTCCTGCTCCCTCCAGTTTAGCTTGGTACATTCAGCAGTGAAGAATGCAAGAATCATGGGCGAGAAAAGGAGCAGGCAAGAGGGTAGTTGGTTCAGGCACTCATTTGAGAGTGTTGAAAGAGTTGTATTCCAGTCCCTGTCTTCAGGACTAATTTTGTAATTTTTTTAATCCAATGATTTTCCCATTCAGCGATGCCTAGTCTTGACAGGTTGGTAGGCCACGTAACCTCTTGCAGTGGCCCTTCTGCTCTCATACCAACACACACACTATGTGGCGATACAGCTCCTCAGCACAAACGCGTTTGGTTCCGTGTTTCCCTGAAGGGTGAGGTTTTTTGTGCGTGCATGGAAAAAGTGTTGCCTATCCCCTAGTCACTCAGGTCTCAAGAGTTTCCAGCAAGGAGGAGGAGGAGGAGACCAGAAGGGGCTTGCTTCTGCCAGAGATAGTTATGAATTTTTAAGGAGACTCAAAAACGAGAAGTGAGCTGTGGGCCCTATTTTGTCTTACTGGCCTTCCATCTGCAGGAGTCTCCTGACTGTGCATTTCCCATGCGATGGGGAGTGATGGCAGAGACAGCATGGACAGGCGTGTGGACTGCTGGTGCTGTAGGAGTGAAAGGCCTGTAGCTTGCTTCTGAAGCATCTTCGGGAAAAGGTTTTTAGAAGCAAGCTGTCTGCATAAGTTGTCCTGGCGGTCCATGTAGAAGTCGTCCAGAGAAGCCCAAAGGCTGGTACCCTAGATATTTGGCAGTACTCTAGAGTCTTCTCTGCTCATCCTCCAGGGTGTTATGATTCCTGCATTGCCAAGGTAGGGATTCAGCAGGGTAGTTTCTAGTGTGATGACCCTACATGTTCCAGAGAAGTGGGAAGTGAGAACTGGAATCTCCTCAAGATGAAGGAGAACTGTGATCAAGTTTTACACTTGTGCTGTCAGTGCTCCAGCTATTAGGCTGTTCCATGTGGCAGCTTTTCCTCTTTCTCTCCTTGTTCAACTGGATGCATAATCTCAGGAGCAGACTTTGTGGTCTGATTCCCAAATGCATTGTGATGCCTTAATGGACAGACCCAAGTTCCAGTGGCAGCAAAAATTAAGGTGCAGTCTCACTAGGGAGCAGCTTAGAAGGAACCTCTTAGTTTAAGCACATCTCTTTTTTTTTTTTTTAAACTTCTTTTTTTTTTTATTTCCTAAGGAATAGTTCTTGGCTGCTTTACAATTAGAGCAGGATTTTTGGATTACCCTTCAGAAGTACCTAATTACACTTTCTGACTACGTTAAGTCACCTCAGTGCCTAACGTTGGTACCGTAAATCACCTGCTGATTTTTCAGCTTTGCACAGCCTGAGTTAACTGCGCAAATAAGTGCTCCTGATCGTTGCAGAAGGTTAGATAGAAGGACTGTGATATAACATGAAGCCTAGTCCTGATCTTAGTATATGACAGAAGAATGTGGTCAGGTTATCGTATGTTTTATCTTTGTTAAGAAATATAACAGATATAATGATTTCTTCTTACCATCCAGCATCTACGTTGTGTCTCAAAAGTTACCTGGCACAATATTAAAATAATGGGACGAATAGATAAGGTAGTGCCTTGGCGCCGAAATGCATTTCCAGCAGCAATGGTTTATGTCATGTTTTTGTCAGAGATTTCATTGAGCAAGCTTCTGAAAGCCTTTGGCAATCTGCTTACTCCTTCTGTTTTCCATCTGCAAAATGATAGTTGTACGGTGTCTGCCTCATGTGGATGGATTGCAAGCAATTTGGGATATGAACTGCCTCCTTCTTCATGCCTGACATAATGGTGGCCTGATCTTGATGGGGTCTTCAGGTTACGTTGTAGTACTGATAGTAATACAAGGAAACGAAAGTGTCATTAGTCCTGGAGTGTATCAACCAAACTGAGGCATTTTCTGTGGTTTTGTTTCCCATGATATAAATTTGTTGACTCGACAACAGGAATTAGCAGTGCAGAATTTTCAAAGGTTTATGAAGGTTCACTTAGAAGTGATGGTGTGCCCTCAAACAAGCTTTGTGTATAGCAGTCCCAAATCCGCTCTTAACAGTGAGAAAGCAGCTTTTTCTCCAAGTTCTTTGGAGTTGGCATTCTCTTGTGTTGCCCCAAGTAGCTTGTGGCAGAGCTGGATTCTTAAACCTCTTCATCTTTGTCCTTGGTCACTTGTATATCTGTGATAATAATACAGCTACCCTTTTTCAGGCACTGATGTTCAGTATTTGTCGTGTGCTGGAACAGACTTGTTTGAGTAAGACTATAAAGGCATATTAAATCACTAACTACTTATTAAACTGGAGTTCTGTCAGAGAGTTTCCAAAGACTTTTTGGTTAGGGCAATGGCCACAAAATTGCACTAAATACCGAGAAGTTGATTTTTAAATTTAATTTTTTTTTTAAATAAATGCTTAAAGTCAAACTCCCTATTGAAATAAATTAATACTATTCAATTTATTCCAGCTCAGCTGTACAAATTAATCCTGGTTTAGGAAGCAGGCTTTTATTCAAAGCAGCAGCAATGATTAATTGTTCTTTTCCTAATGATCTGGGGAAAAACTCACATCATCTTCTTTTTCTGTATATTACCAGAATTGCTTTATATTGTTTCTTTAGCTTTGGCAGTGGTGTAGTGTTGAGAGTTATGGTTGCATCTGGGAAGCTGAAAGCTTGCTTTTTCTTTTTCTTTTCTTTTTTTTTTTTTACCTTTTTTATAACAAAAGCAGTCTGCATAGATGCAGATTAACAGTAATTTATAGACTATGCTTGATTTACTATGATTATAAAAAAAACATTTTCCATTTGGCACAATACAAATATAATACAATTCCCTTGAAATAACTCTTGCCAAAAAGAGAATAGATCTGCCTATTTTTCTTGGATCAACATCAACCTAGTCTTAAGCATATGTAGTAATAGCCTGTGATTTGTCTGTACTGACATACTCTCAAAAAGGCTACGGTAAATGCAGAATGACTTCGCAGAGCATCAGGTATTTGTCTCTGAGCCTCAGTATCTGCGTGACTGGATGCACGTGAGCTTCGTGTGAAGGCGCTTTGTGCCAGGTGAGTAGAGGAGCATTGCGATTTCTCTGGTCCTGCTTTCAGAAACATCTGTCCCACTTCAGTGGGAGCTGTGCATGTGTATCTGAGAGGAAGATTGAACTAAATAAGGCATTTAATCAAAATTCTTTGTCTCCAGGAAGCTGTCTAGCTGGGTTTGGAAGAGGATAGTGAGCACTGCAATTAGAGTTATCATTAATAAGAATTGTATTGTAACAGGCATTATAATTGAGCCTTGAATTATATCCAGCTAAATCTTGCTTACCTAGAAAGAACTTAATTGTTTTATCGACCATGTTCACAGTATATATTGTACCATGAGAGTGTGATGTCTGTCCATCTTTTGGGCCTTGCCAATTTTCTGTATTTTTTTACTTAATCTCTTCAAATTGCCCTGGTTTGAAAGGATGAAAATCTGTTACTTCTGCAGAGATCTTTGTGGCAGTTAAGCACTTTGAAGCATCCTTTTAATTCAGTGAATTGTTGCTGCAAAAAGTGGTTTTGACTCCTCAGTGAAGAACGTGGTCTCTTGCTGCCCCTCAGAAACGATTTGCAAGTCTTTAACCTCTCTTGATAAAAGGACTAAATTTCTCATCTTTGCTTATTTAATGTAGATTGGTTACCGTTGGAAATATTTTAGTAGTGACTTCGGCCTGATAGTGATCAGAGTCTAGAAGCAAAAGTTCGAGGAGAAGAGATTTCTCCTACGCATTTTGCTGCCAGCTTAGTGACCGATTTCAGGTATATCACTCACTCTTTCGTTTTTTACAATTTGATATAAACGGGGGCTGCACCTCTCAAAATTATCTTGAAATTAATGTTTGCGAGTACCGTGAGACTCTGTAACAGGAGGCTATTGATGTGAAAAAATGATTTGATGAATAAAAAAGGTTCAGAGATTTATAATAAAAAATGCAGCAGCTTCAGCAGCTGAATTAGTGAGTTTAAATTGAACATACCAGATCGTTGCTTGACAGAAAAGGATCAGTGTAATAAAATGTAGCCTCGAGCTTCCCAGTTGTTCCTCCTTTGCGTTGCTGTGTACTGTGCCCATTGGTTTCACTGAAATTACTTGTTGTATAAGATGCTACTTAGGGTGGCTAAGTGAGACGGAGGAGCTTGAAATTATCCAACAGCATTCTTACTGACAACCTCAGCTGAGAAGCAACTAGGGATTGGAAGTGTCTCCCTTCAAAGGTGGTCCCCGTGGTATGGAGGTGTTGTCTGGACAGCTGTTAGTATGCTGTGTGCAAGGAAAGGGAAGACTTGAGGATTGCCTGTAAACACTGTCTTAGACTCATTTAGAAAAAGACAGGATGTTTCTTTCTTGCAAAGAAGAATATAAGAAAATTTCTTCAAGATAACATACACGGACACTTTATTCCCTGACAGAGTCTTCTCCGTCAGCGTGAGACATGGCGGATGATTTGGTGACTGCTAGCTTCGATTTTGGAGCACCTACTAACCTCTAGGAGATTTCCTTTCACGAAGGGATTGTAGCATCATGCTCTCCTCCTATTGTGCATAGAAATAAAACCGCTAGCAAATAATTAAACTTCCTACTCCTACCTCACAAGAGCATTGAAGATGTGGATTTGAAGATACTAAAAAAAGTTCACAAAGGAGATTATGTAAAGTACCACAGAACTCACCAAGGAAAGTACCACAGAACTTACAGCCTCTGTTGATCAAGCTGAGAATAGATCCCAAACAGTGCCATCTTTTAGAAAATTGGATTGCTGTTTTCAAACAAAATGTTTTTGCTGTGTCCTCTTTGCACTCATTCTCAGTGACCCCAGCGTGCCACTCTGCCTACGTACGGCTCATACGTATATTTAAGGACTAGAGCATGAAAGGTTTGCATCAATGCTTGATCATTAGAATTCCGGGTCCTCACAAGAATGACATTGTTTTCTCATAATTTATGCCCCCCCAAAATCAAAGAGTTGCTGACACAGCCGTTGGAACTGGGGCTGCCTTGCGCAGTGAAAAGTATTTGTTGGTGTAAAATGTACCAACGGTTACTGCACCAGCTACGTGAGAAACTATCAGCTGGCAGCAGTCGTAGGCTTGTCCCTCTGTATTCACAAAATAGAACCGACATCACCATATTTACCTAATTAAAAAGTCTAAATTGAGAGCTTAGTTACCTTAGGGTACCTAAATAGTTAGCCTTTGGATGCACCTCTATTGATTCGATGAAGAGCTTAATGTGGTTCCTAAGCCAGGCAGGGTTTGTGGGAAGGGTAATATTGTCTTAACGAGACAATGTGCGGTGTCATCTCTCCGCAGCGGATTTCAGGTGTGTTACCCGAGCTCTTGCTGCGTGGCCAGAGATCTCTGCAGATCTTCGGAGCTGGTCCTAGCGCTGCTGGGGTGTGCGCGGGAGGTCCCAGGGGGGAAGGGGCCATTGCCGAGGAGCTCACTCTGTGCCCGCCTTCTGGCGCTGGTAAGCAGTTGAACGGGCAGCCTCGCAGAAGACGCGTACTGCTGCGGGAAGCAGCGATCTGGCGTTGGCACGAGTTCTGCTGAGTCTTGCTGAACCAGCGCCAGGGGGCTGCTAGGGGGCTTTACATTGAAAGCACCATCTCTCAGCTGAGATATATTATTTAGCTTTAGTTACTCAAGGGCATTGTAAATCTTACTTAATTTTTTTTTTTCACAAGACTGCTGGCTGCAGAAGTTTGTACCGCCTTGCACATCACTCAGTGCAGGGATCTTAAATGTTGTAACTGTCCTGTCACCAGGCAGAGCCAGTGGATCTTTGTAGCTGAGACAGCAGCAGATCCCTGCAGGCAGGCAGCGTAGTCCTTTATCTCCCATCCAATGTCCCCAGTCCTCTAAAACTCAGTGTTACAGCAGTGGTTGGGAGGCACTTCTGATTTGTAGCTCTCAGTCTCTGCTTATAGTATCCCAAGTCTGGTTTCCCCTTCCAGATCTTTTCCATTTAATCCTACATAGTTATTTGTTTCTCAGTGTCTCTTGCTGCACAAAATCACCTCCCTTTGCACAAGGAAGTTGTGGCGAGCTGGGGGTCGGCCTCTTCTCGCAGATAACTAGTGACAGGACAAGGGAGAACGGCTGCAAGTTGCGCCAGGGGAGGTTCAGGTTGGAGATGAGGAGAAATTTCTTCTGGGAAAGGGTGGTCGGGCATTGGAACGGGTTGCCCAGGGAGGTGGTGGAGTCACCGTCCCTGGGGGTGTTTAAGGAAAGGTTAGATGTGGTACTTAGGGACATGGTTTAGTGGGTAATAGGTGGTGGGGGGATGGTTGGACTAGATGATCCTTGAGGTCACTTCCAACCTTAATGATTCTATTCTATTCTATTCTATTTAATGATGTGGCTACCTTGATTGAGCAAGATTGTCTTCTTTTATTCTGTTCTCAGTGAGGAATTGAAGACTTTTGGTTTCATAAGGGTGATTTCCTCCCGGACAGAGGAAAAGACGTAATACTGAATTAGTTCATCTTCCAATCTATGACTCCTACAAACACACACTCCCTGATGCATTGCTTCTGTCTAGCTTTAAATGACCAAAGTGATAATGCTGGTTTGCAGCTTCCAAATCCATTGAAGTTGCTCCTGTTGCAACACTAAAAGTAGCAGCTTTCTGGTGAAATTCTTTAGCCCACAGTAGAAAAACAAGAAAACAACCCAAATCACAAAACAAACAAGTAGCTGTTTGTAAATCACACTATAATACTATATAGGGATTGGAGTTATAGGAACTTGTATTTTCATTCTCGTCGGTGGATGAATTTCTGTTTATGCTATAAGCAGGGATTTCCAGGAAGAGAGGAGGGCCTTGTACTTTGGGAGGTGAAATTGAGCCATATCTAGGGCAAATAAAAGAAAACAGAAGATGAGTCACACCATGGACAAGTTCCTGAGGCATCTCCATGAAGTGTTGCCATTTCCAGACTGAAATGTACAATTTTCAGCTTGAAGGGTTGAAGTAAATTTTGGTGTGAAAGCTGTAATTTTGGTGGAAAAACCTTTCCCACAAATTTTATTTTTAAGGTTGAGGATCTGAGACAAATTCATAGGCTAGCTGCCAACTCTATATCAGAGTCACAGAATGGTTTGGATTGGAAAGTACCTTTTAAAGAACATCTAGTTCCAATCCCCCTGGCATGGCAGGGACACCCTCCACTAGACGGGTGTTCCGGTGGCTCAGCAGCCTCATCGTAAAGAGATTCTCCTTATGCGCAATCTAAACTTAACCCTCTTCCAGTTTAAAACGATCGCCCCTTGTTCTGTCACTATAGACCTTGGTAAAAGGTTTTGCTCCATCTTTCTTATAAGCCCCCTTTATATATTGAACGGTCTCAATAAGGTCTCCCTGGAGCCTTCTCTTCTCCAGGCTGAACACCCCCAACTCTCTCAGCCTGTCTCCATAGCAGAGGTGCTCCAGCCTTCTGATCATCTTCGTGGCCTCCTCTGGACTCACTCTAACAGCTCCATGTCCTTCCTGTGCTGAGGACCCCATATCTGGATGCAGTACTGCAGGTGGGGTCTCATGAGAGCAGAGAGGGAGAATCACCTCCCTCGACGTGCTGGCCACGCTTCTTTTTGTGCAGCTGTACCACGTTTGCATGGCAAGGTTTTGGTAGAAGGGGTGCTACAAGGGTGGTTTCTGTCAGAAGCTGCTAGAAGCTTCCCCTATGTCCAACAGAGCCAATGCTGGCCAGCTCCAAGATGGACCTGCCACTGGCCAAGGCCGAGCCCATCCGTGATGGTCATAGTGCCTCTGGGATAACAGAGTTAAGAAGAGGGGAAAAAGCCACCAGGAACAATTGCAGTCAGAGAGAGGAGTGAGAAGATGTGAGAGGAACAGCTCTGCAGGCACCAAGATCAGTGAAGAAGGAGAGGGAGGAGATGCTTCAGGTGCCAGAGCAGATTCCCCTGCCGTGCCTGGAGAAGACCATGGTGAGGCAGGCTGTCCCCCTGCAGCCCATGGAGGATGATGGTGGAGCAGATATCCACCTGCAGCCCGTGGAGGACCCCATGCTGGAGCACGTGGATGCACCTGACATCATGGCTGTGACACCATGGGAAGCCCATGCTGGAGCAGGCTCCTGGCAGGACCTGTGGCACCATGGAGAGAGGAGCCCATGCCAGAGCAGGTTTGCTGGCAGGATTTGTGACCCCATGAGGACTCATGCTGGAGCAGACTGCTCCTGAAGGTCTGCACCCCATGGAAGGGATCCATGCTGGAGCAGTTTGTGAAGAANCTGGAGCAGTTTGTGAAGAACTGTAGCCTGTGGGAAGGACTCACATTGGAGAAGTTCGTGGAGGACTGTCTCCCATGAGAGGTACCCCAGGCTGGAGCAGGGGCAGAGTGTGAGCAGTCCTCCCCCTGAGGAGGAAGGAACGTCAGAAACAACATGTGATGAACTGACCGTAACCCCATTCCCTGTCTCCCTGTGCCACTGGGGGGAGGAGGGAGAGAAATTGGGAGCGAAGTTGAGTCCAGAAAGAAGGGATGGGTGGAGGAAGGTGTTTTAAGATTTTTTTTTTATTTCTTATTATTTGATTGTTTCTTATTATTTGATTTGACTCTTAATAAATTAAATTTTTTTTCCCCAAGTTGAGTCTGTTTTGCCCATGACAGTAATTGATGAGTGATCTCCCTGTCCTTATCTGGACCCAGAAGCCTCTTGTTATATTTTCTCTCCCCTGCCCAGTTGAGGAGGGGAGTGGTAGAGCAGCTTTGGTGGGAACACACCTGGTGTCCAGCCAGCGTCAACCTACCACAGCAGCCCAGAGTACAATTGACTTTCTGGGCTGCAGGCACACACATTGCCAGCTCATGTCCAATTTTTTATCCACCAGTATCCCCAAGCCCTTTTCTGCAGGGCTGCTCTCAGTCCTGTCATTCCCCAGTCTCTTGGTACTGGAGATTGCTCTGACCCAGTGCAGCACCTTGTGTTTGGCCTTTTTGAACTTCATAGGATTCACTCCTCAAGTCTGTCAAGGTTCCTGCAGATGGCATCCCTTCCCTCAAGCAGATCAACTGCACCACTCAGCTTGGTGTCATCTGCAAACTTGCTGAGCGTGCACTCAGTCCCACTGTGTATGTCATTGAAAAAGATATTGAACAGTACTGGTCCCAATATGGACCCCTGAGGGACACCACTTGTTACTGATCTCTGTTTGGACATTGAGTCATTGACTGCAGCTCTTTGGATGTGGCTGTCTGGATTCATCAAGTAGTCTATTCATCAGTCCATACCTCTCCAATGTAGCGACAAGGATGTTGTGTGGGACCACGTCAAAGTCAAGGTATATGACATCAGTTGGTCTTCCGTTACCCACCGGTGCAGTCATTCCATCATATAAGGCCATCAGGTTAGTCATATTGGTCTGAGCTTAAGTATTGTATATTGACCAGAATTTGTGGCAGTATTTCAAGTTGTGAATCTGAATTTTACAGCTCAGGCTTATCTTCACTTGTGATCTGAATTAGTCTCACATGGTTTCTGCCCATTTTCATTGTAAGGCAAAATTATTTTTCCTTATTAGGAAGTTATTCTGTCTGACTCTGCTGTAATCCTTTCTTGTCTTTCTTGCTTGAAAGTTATACTCCATGATGGTCACCCTACTACACACATGCAGCCACATTAGGAGCATCGCACCATAGTTTTGCAACATAAGAGCAGAATTACATGTAATCTCTCCTTCTGAAACTGTTTTGCTTTTTTTCTGGAGGAAGTTGGAATGGTGATCACGAAGATTAACCATGGAGGAGAAGTCTTCTTCAATGACATCTGTCATTCAGGACGAGGAATGATCTTTTTTACAGTCTCATGCTGAAACCCCTGACCTTGGCTTGGGCTTTAGGTCACTCTCTGGAAGTGTCTCTCACCACTGATGAGAGCAGGAGATGCTCTTCTGTGATGCTGCCTACGTGACCAGCTCCCCACACCCTCTGTGTCCCACAGTGGCCAGCTGGCAGCAACTCTGGAAAAGCTACAGCTGCATCTGTCTCGCCCTGCCAGGGGAGTTTCTGGAGTGCACAGACAGCCCCATCAATAGCTTTTGATTTAATCTCTGCTTTGAATTTTCTTCTGCTGTCATTTGCACCTTGTCTCATGTCAAAGAAACAGCAGGGACAGGTTCACAGCTCTTCCTTGGGTCAGTCAGCAGTGCTTCTGCCCAGCACAGCTGAGGGCTATCATCTAACATGGCTTGAGCCCGTTTTGTCATGTCCTGCCTTTTCCTGGCTGAAACTCAAAAGCCATGACCTTTTATATCTGAACCCTGGGGACTTCCAGAGCCGGGAACTATAAGAGGAGGTGTTGAAAGCGCATTGGATCAGGATGGATCTGCCTCATTAAAAGTGATCCTTACCTGTGCCTTTAAGACTTGTTCTATGCAAAACCATTTCTATAGCTCATCTCCTTTTCAACATTTATTCAGATTCCTGGCCAGGAATGTAGGAGTTTTAAACGCTTAGGAGTCAAATGCAAATTTGGGGTTGATACAACCATGAAGAACTGCCTTGGTTAGTCTCCTGTGGACAACTTAAAAAGTAGAATCTGATCAAACTGCTACACCCTTCATTCATAAAGCCCTTTGGCAAGGGAAAAGCATCGTTTACTCCCCTTTAAAAGGCAGGGAAATTTGAAAGGGAAATGATTTGTCCAGGGAACACAGCAAGCCTCTGATAAAGCTGGAGGTAGAAATTCATGTGCTTTTAAAGTCCTTATCTATTATATTTACCATTAGGCTGTATCAGCTCTGTGGAAGAGCTGTGTCTTTTTTGCAAGACCTCAAAAATGTTTAACTTTTGAGAACAAACTATTTAAATTAAGACGAATGGAGGAAAATCACAAAGTACTTTAGTTTTTATTAGGTTTTCTGTCTTTCTCTAACCAATCCTGATTTCATTGGTTATATAAGCATTGTAAACAGATTAAGGGCTCAGCCCTTCCCTGCTGTAAAGAATAATAGGGGATTTGATTGTAACGATTCACTTTATTTCAATAAAGTAACTAAAGCTTGCAATACATCGAATCACTAGAACTGCAGAGGCATTTCTGAAGCGTTTTCCCAAGACCTGCTATCACAGCACTTTCAAAGCTCCTTTTCGGATGCAAAAGTTTCTAAAGCTTTGGAAAACTGATATCAAAGTAGGCTGGACCTGAGAGCCTGTAGCTATGAACACAGGTGTCCGAGGTGATGGAGAGCTGAGAAATGGTTCGCCTTGCAGAAAAAGAGCAATGAAATCTTGGGCTAGGATTTTTCCCTGCACTGCCATGGGAAGAAACGTTGACTGACTGCAAAATTCCTCCAGACTGTAATGGAGTTATACAATCTGTAATCTTTCTATTATTCAGTCTGTCACCGTAGGACTGGCCCATTTGTAGACTACAAAGCATTTAAATGATGACAGCTGTATTAGGCAGCAAGGGACATGGTTAGCCATTGCGTTGATAGAGGGCAGCGAGATAAGAACAGCTCCCAGTCTTCAGTGCTTGCCACATTTAGCTTAGATTTTGGACACCTCTGTACGTTTTGTGGACAAGTAGCTGTGTTGAAAAAGTGGGAAGTACTGGGGCAATAGTTATCTCTGCTCTTCTTTTTCCCTTGAGAAACTGATGCGTGGTACGGGCCGAGAGGGTGTCAGCTGATAAAAGCCAGGCAGATATGAAGTGTTCTCTGGATTTGGTGTCAAGGAACTTGCCATCTGAGAGGAACCGGGCATTGTCTGACAGCACCACGAATGAATGAATGAATGAATGAAGGGCTCCTTCCACTGCACCCTGCTGTTACTCTCTTACTACGCGTAGGACCACTCTTCTTGTAGTTTTTCTTCAGTACTTCAACAAGTTGTAACAGACTCTCTTAGAAACTAAGTTTCTAGTCTGTTTGCTTAGTCTTATGCAAGTTTAATACGGTTTTCAGTGTTATTCATTGTGCTGCTTCTAAGCATGTTCTAGCAGTACATGACATGATGGGGCTTGTTTTATGATTACATGCTCAGAGGATGAAGCAACGAAGAGTTTAACATGTCCAAAAGAACATGTGAGTGCGGCCCGCCTTTGAAAATGCTTCTTGTTCTGCAGCATAACTTGCTCCTATTGGGCACCAAAGGTGCTGCACCCTGAACACGTAGGGCTGAAAGAGCGGGTGCCCAAACGCCCCCAGCTGTTTCCTCCTGCCTTTGCACTGCTCCATCCTGCACGTAGAGATGTAGCAGTGGCTGCTCTGTAAAGGAGGCTGAAAATCTGACATGAGTGAAAAACAAGTTGTGAAGGACAGCAGGACAGCAGGATGGAAATGCAGGGTGGCGGGAAGATCAACAGCAACACTTGCAGTCCAGCACTGCTGCGGGACAACTTCTGCAGTGGTGTGGGGAACCAAGGCGCTAGTGTGGTTGTAGAGAAGAAAGACAACTTGCCTGTGGGAACAAGGGAAAATATTGATTTCTATTTCCTTCTCACACTTCTGACCTGTCAGACTTCCCAGTAGTGTACAGTTTGGGGACCCTCCCGTGCTGTACTCTCAATTTCTCTATTGCAATAATGTACTGGGAGAAATTTCTCTTTTTAGCCGGCTTTGTATATTGAATGCTGCTGTGGTGGCAACTGTCTAGTGGTGCTGTTATTGTTTATATAAATGATCTCAGAATAAATTTGTCTGACTCTTTTTTTTTTCCCTCAAAGAGAAGGCAAAAAATTAGCCTGGTTGAATCTGGACTAAAGCACATTTTTGGTGCACAGTTGTGTAGTGGATGGATGGACAATGATTTCTGGGTTGAGAGTATCATTAATAGTGAGACAATTTTACCTTGAATAGGCAGCCAAGGTGTGTATACATGGGGAAAGAATTATTGTTATTAATATGCTTATTAATACAGTGTACATGACTTTGTTTAAAGCAAGTATGGTTGCCCTTCTGCTGAGCGATTGCAGAGTTCAAGCCTTTATAATTAGCTTCTTATCAGAAAATAAATCAGTCTCACTAGCCAAGGGAACTTCTGAACATGACTTGCATAAACCTGTCACTGAGCAGGATTCATCGGAACCCCGGTAACAACTGGGATGTGACAAACCCTGTAAGGGTGAAGTATGTCAAGGCCCCACCTTATCCCGAAACAGCGGCAGTGCTGCACAAGATGATCTGCCTACTGCCCCCTCAATTCATGGCCCTTGGATTTAAAAGTCAAGAAGCTCTGTTTTGCTGAACCTTTCTTTTACAGCTTCCCATGAAGCAGTGTTTGCTAATTTAGAAATGCTTCTTGTGGCTGACCCAAGTGAGCCACAGGCTCGGAGACTGCCCCTGCATATGAGGAAGATACTTAGGACCTTTCTGTAGTGAGAAGCCACAGCTCATGCATGGTCCTCTACGCGCTGTTTGCCAAAGGGCTGGGGAGACAACTTAGAAAAAAATGCAATCAGCATACCAAGTGTTTTTGAACTGTGGTGTTTATCCTATACAACAGGATGTTGTATTAGCTTAAATACGGGATCAGCATTTATGTATTTAAGGCGGATTAGTGCGGATTTTTACTGTTTGTCTTCCTGCTCTTGGATTTACTTGAGTAAGACATCTCTAATACAGGTGTATGTATGTGCGTGTGCTCTTGAAGTCTGAAGATCTTAGATCATACTGTTAAAAAATCCAGGTCAAAGTGGGTAGAGTTTTCTTAGTATTCAAAACATCTTAAAATGAATTCTGATTCCTTATTTTTACGCAATATTGGAGTTCTGAAATTTATTGTTACATCATAACTTGTTCAGCTGGTCTCTCTCATCTGTCATTTTTTGTCAGTAATAGTGGAAAAATTCTGTGATAGAATAGGATGGGATAAAAGGAGAGGAGAGGAGAGGAGAGGAGAGACTA
>VWZZ01005664.1:29251-84125 GCA_013399095.1 Psophia crepitans
CGGCCAACTGTATGAGGTTTGATCATCTAGTGCAACTGCCTGACCACTTCAGGACTGACCAGAAGTTAAAGCATGTGGTTAAGGGCCTTGTCCAAATGCCTCTTAAACATTGTCAGGCAATTTTGGGGTTATGGATAGCAAATGTTGTCAAGTTGGCTCTTCAGGAGTAGGTATATGGATGACTGGACAATGTTTTTACAGAAGCTCATATGGTTTTGCATTATGATCTTCAAGGTATTCATGATACTTTGAGTAACAAACTAAAAAAGGTACAAAATAAACATGCCAAGGGATATAAGATGATTGGCTTTTTAAATAGAGGGCTTTCCAGCAGGCCTTAAAATGGACTAGTTAGCCCCTCTGTAAGTGACATTTCTAGCAGTGGCGAAGGATATCAAGGTGATAAAAATTAACAAATAAATCCTTAATGAAGGGTCTCATCCCGTAGGTCATTGATACAGAGTAATAGGGATCACTCTGTAAAATGGTCACAAGTCAATAATACATTTCAGATTCTATAAAACCCTTTACAAAGTCCTAGGTGAAGAACAAAGAGTGAGGCCTGTGCTTATAGATAAGAGGACTTTGTCAGGCGAAGCCGTGACTCTGGAAAAGATGTGGGGAGTGGTGGTTGATTATCAAATGAACACGAGCTCCGGAGCTGTTCTTTTGCCAAAAAGCTGAGTGCAATCCCTGAATATATAAGCAGGAGCACCAAGGGAAAGGGAGGTCCGGAGGCCTCACACTACTATGGCTGTTTCAAAAATAGTGTGCTCAGTTTTGTAGTCTACAGTGCAGGAAAGAGACATGAGGGTGGTGGAAGTGCGGGGAAATCTTCCTGAATGTAAAATGCTTAATTTATTCAGCAGAGATTACGGCATGGTTTGGTACTTACATGAGGAACAAAAAATTGATAGGACAACTGAATTGTTCTATTAGTTCACCAAGATACATTAAGATATCATAGCTGGAAAGTGAACTTTTACAAGTTCGCCTTAAAATAAGGCATACATTTGAACTGGAAATACTGATTTATAAGTGGACACCAATCAATAATTGCAGTCAGTTCATAGCCCCGAGAAATCTTTAAATCAGCTCTAATTCAAACAGGAATTATTTAGTGAAAATCCTACAGCCTGCATTAAAGTAGAAAGTCAGATGAAGAGATTGCAAGGAACACTTCTGGCATATAACTGCATTAATTAATAGTTTTGTCATGTATTTTTGGAAGCTTTGGTTGCATTCTTGTTCGATGGTCTTTTCGTCATGCAGATTAGTCCTAGAGGCATCAGATCTTTCCTAGATTCATAGCTTTTAGGGCTGGCTGGCAATTACTCTGACTCCACGAATACCAACGTTTGAACTTGAACTTCCCTAGATTTAATCATGTCAATTATTTTTCTTCTTTTGCATTTCATTTTCTGTGTGTCCATATTTTTGATGTGTTGTCCTGTATAGATGTGGATGAAAACTGCAAAATGGAGCCAATCAAAATGTTATCTGCTTTTTCAACTTCTTGGTTTTATGGTGGTCAAATAAGTGCTCTGCCACGGCTGGAGTTCAATGACATCAGAGGACAGTCAGCGTTTTGTAGGAGATGCTCCCTATCATGAAAAATGAGCTGGTACAGAGCTCTGGAGCCATTTATATCCACTTGCATTCTGATTACCAGCTTGCATTGGGCATCCTTAGAATTGGCCAATTCTCTAAAAAGTAATTGGAGAATATTAAAAGGTGATTAACAAAATGACTAATCAATTATGGAATGTAATATCACGTTTTGCTCAAAGTAATTTTCTGTACTTAGCCAGAGGCCTCGATTATGTTTTTACGTTGCTTTGGTTGATATGGTTTTTATTAGGTAGTGCTTATTGTATAGGAAAAACAAAGTAGTTGCATTAAAACAGATAGTTATTTGACTTCAAGATACGTCTTTGATGTGGGGATTACTGGGCACAAACCCTTGACTGGTGCTGCGACCAGATAGCTGTAATGGCTCTTTCCATAAAAATAGGTATCAGAAATCCCTAGCAGAAGACAGCAGTATCTGTGAGAAGGGAGACTTTCCGTCGTGATCTGCAATGCACAGAAATATTTGCAGCTCCAAAGATTGACAAGCCAGCGTGCTGTTCAGGGTAACCAAAGCTGTTTGCATAAGTCCCCTTGCAGTCATCGCGTCTCATTGAATTGACATCCCAGTAGTTTGCTTTTCTCTAGAAACTTTATTTGAGTATTCTGGAAAACACTGCATTATCAATTTAGTATGGGCAAAGCAAGTTTCTGCAGCAGCTCTTTTCAGGAGCTGACGTTGGCCGTGTGAAGCCCTGTCCCACCTTCAGCTCTGCCCTGTATCGCAGCAGCACTGCTTGACTCTCCTTCTGCTGCGTGTTCCCACTCACGGGCTGCGCGGTTGTACGGTTCTGTGTGTTGCACACGCATCAGAACTTCATGGTGTTACAGCAAAACCCTACACTGGCAAACAGCATTCACAGTTTGTGCTTTAAGCATACCTCAAGGACATCTCTGTATGGTAAAAATAAACATAGCCACACTGGAAAGCAGCGGGAAAAATTATCTACAGAGTGAGTGTAAAATAAAATGATCCCATCTAAAAATATGATGTGTACTTAGCACAGAAGTTCACCTTGATTTTAAAGTCATGGAATCACAGAATGGTTTGGGTTGGGAGGGACCTCAAAGATCATCTAGTTCCAACCCCCCTGCCATGGGCAGGGACACCCTTCTCTAGACCAGGTTGCCCAAAGCCTCATCCAACCTGGCCTTGAAAGTCCTGCTAACACAAGGTGGTTTGGGGAAAAATCCAGAGGGCCTTTCAGTATGACAACACTGAAGGGTGCAGAGAGAGGTAGGTGGAGCCACAACATGGCTGGGGACTGTGTGGAGACACTGGGAGCCTGGAAATGCCTGCACATCCCTGGGCAGCGCAAGTGGCCAGTGGTGCATGCAGTCTGTGCATGACGATACTGAGCTCCTGGATGTCTTTCCCAGTGTAGGCCTCCGTCATAGACATTACAAGAAATAATAGAGGCATGGATAGCTCTGCAGCCTATATTTTGGTAAAATACCACCTCTTCCTGAAAGGAGGTTGTGGTGAGCTGGGGGTTGGCCTCTTCTTGCGGATAGCTAGCGATGGGGCAAGAGGGAATGGCCTCAAGTTGCGCCAGGAGAGGTTCAGGTTGGATATGAAGAGAAATTTCTTCTCAGAAAGGGTGGTTGGGCATTGGAACGGGTTGCCCAGGGAGGTGGTGGAGTCATCATCCCTGGGGGTGTTTAAAGCAAGGTTGAATGTGGTACCTAGGGACATAATTTAGTGGGCAATTACCTATAGTGGGTAATAGATGGTGGGGGTACGGTTGGACTGGATGATCCTTGAGGTCTCTTCCAACCTTCATGATTCTATGTTCCTATGATCCCATAGAAGGTTTGGGTGTAAGACTTTTCACTTGATTTTGTAATAATTTTGTTCTGCTTAAGTAGAAAATATGTACTTTGTGTATTTTCTACACCTAATGATCAAACGAAATACCCAACCAAGCCTTTGTGAGACATTAAAATTCTCTTCGCTGTTAATTTTGCACAGCGATAACTCTCAAAGGCAAGTCCACCTGTAGCCCTGATTTTGCTGTGCACCAGTCACGATATGAATTTTACTCCTGAAGTATATATTCATCATTATTTTCAATACAACACAACTATTCTTTACTGATGTTACAGTAACCCCTAGAGGTCCCACCGGAGGGTTTCGTCACGCTACACACAACTGACATAATGAGGTTAATTTTATTGAATATATTGGTTCCCTGTACCCCAGTGTTCATGTTTCATCATTTCTTTTGTCAGTGAATAGTGAGATAATGAGATAGCAGGTTGACAAGGGCAAAAATAAATTTAGGTTTAAAACGACCGATGTGCCTTGTGAGCAAGTTCAGCCAAGCAGGATCTCGCTCTGTTCCATGGGAATTGCCAGGTCAAAGCTGACTCAGTATTTATGAATACTCTATCAAAATGTAAGCACAAACAATGATGTCTTATTAATACACATATTAATTGGGATTTTCCACTACCCAGTATTTCTTAAAATATCTATGCACCAAAGCTGAGAAGAACAATATCATCAGATCAGAATTATGGCAGCCTGCTGTGATGCAGTGTTCTTCATACCAGGTAATAAAAATAGATGTTTTGTATACTATGTGGACATGATAACTTCGTAGTGTTCTTGCCTGTCCATTTCCTCACTTCTAAGAGTTGGGGTTTTTTGAGTGATAAATGTCATACATGCTTTCACACGGCATTGTAGCTTAGGAAGTTGAACTTTGTAAATGAGATGTTTAGGCTTTGGAGTGATGGTAAGTAATGTAACTTTATGATAGTTACACGTTATGTCTGGGGAAAACTTAAGAAAATATACAGAGTTGAGAAGGTTTTAAAATAATGTAGTTGAAATCAAAGAACTTAGATGCCCAGATGCATTTGAGATGTCCACAGGATGACTGCTGCATCTTTAGACACCCAATTATCTTCAAATACCTGCCCTTTATGCTGTGTTTACATGCAAAAACTGTACCATTTATAGCCAGTGGTGTGTTTTCTGGCACGTCTCTGTTGGGATAGCTGATGTGAGCATTGCAGAGGTATTGAGAGAAACTTGTATCTTCAACCAACATTTTTATATGATAGAAAGTGTGCGTGAGAGCAGATAGTACGTTTGGTCTGTCCTGGTAGGTGTGACATTTTTAACCTGGTTAATACATAGTGCATTTTGTATACATTCTTTGTTAAAAGAAGATTGTGTGCTGCTCTGTAGCAGGCACCGAGGGTTTCTCAGCTTTTACTGGGCTTCCGATGTCATGAATCACGGAGGCAGGGGAGCATTAAACATTTCTGGCCACATTAAATGAAGGCTGGTCCCATTTGGCTTGCAATTTTAAGTACTTATTAGTTTATTTAATAAAAATTTTGACTGCCTTTTATTATGTATATGTATGTGATTCACAGGCTCAGGAGACGTGGCACGTTCAGCCTGTAACTCGGGAGGATCTGCTGTGTTGGAGACAAGCACGTTCTCGTTCTTGAACACCACCCCAGGCCGTGTCTACATTGCAGCTGACACGGGCTGGGAGCGGGCCGGTTGTGTGGGCCACCGCCGCTGATCACAGGCCTGCCCTGCAGGCAGTCTGCAGACTGCCCGTTCGGGTGTGCTAAGGTGCCTGGCAGAATATTAAACTGCCAGACAGGCTTAGACAGAGAGTCCCTTGGGATGCGCCTGGGGTTACACTTGTAGTTTCGCTGTCTGAATGTAGAGTAAGGCTGATCCAGAGGGCAGCCTTTGGGTGACCTCGGCATGCGGTGTGGAAATACCCACGGTCTCAGAGCGTAGCCAGCTCTCTATCTGGAAAGTTAGGTCGAAGATACACGGCTGCGAAAGGGAGAGAGAGCGAGCGAGCAATTTCAGCTGAGGAAACCTCCATGACCTCGGCATGCCTCAGCCATGGCTTTGTAGCTCTCCACTAGTGATAATCCATGTTGGCTCAGACCCCGGCTGGGATCAGACAGGTCAGCTCCTGCTTAGAGATTTCTGACTGGGGAACAGAAACAGGGCTCTAAACAGAAGGAAACGAATGAAAAATTTTAGGATTAGACTGAGAACTCTTAGGTTTGGCTTGGCAGCAGCAATGCCACACATCCACGTGGCGTGTGGGAGCTGCTTCCTGACGGCACCGCGTAAAACGCTCGTGGAGCAGCATCCAGGCTGCGGGTCACAGAATTCGCTGCACTCGCAAATCTAAGGCTGGCTCTGGAGCCGACCGCAGAGCTTGCTGCTGGCCTCACTGGGCAGATTATCACTTCTTTTATTTACTCTTACTTTGGGCAGACCGAGAGCCTGATGACAAGAATGTCCAACGCATGATTTAGCTTCTGCAGATGCTCAGGACGTGCCCGTCTAATTTCTTGCGCGTAGGGGCCAGAGGGAGAGAAAGCAAGGATGGTAATGGGCGCTGCAGAGTAGTCACAAGGAACATGGTCCCGGTATTCTGCAATGTAATGTGGGTGTCACAGAAGGTAAACAGTGTTTTATCTGTGAGGACACTGGGGTGCGTTTGCTTTATGGGTCTCTTTAGGGCTACAGAGGAAGAATGTTTACCTCTGTAGGCTGCATGTTGCTGCAATTTGTGAGGTTTGTGGGGTTATGTTATGGATTTTATTTCCTTAGGAGAAAAGGTAAATAGAAAATTATTTATTTGCAACCCTGGCATGCGTTGAACCTCAGGACTCCTGTATTAAAGCTGAAGGTGACTGAGAAACAGAAGTTATTTCATTATTTAACCTCTCAGTGAAGAGACGTGTTTAATTCTTCATTACATAACTGCTTTTTTAGAAAAAATTCTGTATTTTTCCATCCATCTCTGGCTCTCTTTCCAGTTACTCTAGTAAACATGGGTGTGTAGGAAGAAGGGGAATAATTGCATTTTAAATGGTTGAAAATAATGCTATTAAACCCCTGTAATCAGATGCTACAGGATGTGGCTATTCATTTCAAGGTCCTTTTTCCTAAAGATCAACCAGTGGCAGTTCTTGGGCTTCAGACACTAATATCCAGGATGGCAAAGCTGGGGAGATCTTCAGATTGAATTCATCCATGGCAGTTTTAAGGGTGGAGTGACAAGATCACTCTGGAGAAGTAAGGCAGGAGCTAGCAGGTTATCCCAACTAAACAACCATTTCCATGATCCTCTGGTTGCTTTCAGTGCAGGTGCTTTTGGGCAAAATTCTGCTCTCAAACGCTCCCCCCGCCCCACTATTGATGTTCCCACCATTATTTTTTGTAGCATTGTCATTGTTTCCAGGAGCAGAGGAAAGAGAATTAGGTTATGTTTGTATCATAGTGTCATTCAAGAGCTCCATTGTGCTTAACTGCCAAAACCAGATTGAGAGCGGCTCCCATTCCCAGGCAGCTAAGGAAGGTGAACAACCACGAGCAGAGGAGGAAGGGACACAGTCAGGTACACACAGATACATTACTATTGCATTTACTTTCTGTTTTCAAAGGTAAATAAAGCAAGAGATATCTCTCAGCCAAACCATCCATTTAATAACTCGTTTTTGTGTAATGTTAGGACACGTTTGGGTGTTGAGGTGAGACGCTTACAGAGGGAGGTGGCCTCAGAAAAATGTTCGGAGAGAAAGAGAGCATTCAGGGCATGGAGCACAAGAGTCGACACCTCCACCAGGTCTCCAAGATCATTTTGTTTGTCTTGAACATGTTTTAGCCTACTGGCAGCCTTGCCTGCGCTCACTTCAGAGAGAGGTGGTTATACTGTAGTATGTACAGTATGACTACACTGCTATTAATACACCCCCAGGGAACGGGAGGATGGCATGGTACAGTATGTGTGGAGAGACATCTTGTGCTGGCGGCATCGTCATTGAGTCATTCCATCCCGTCTGCGGCTTGGGGAGCAGTCACTTCAGGGCCGTAAAGCAGCCACGGGCTAATCGTTATAATAAGCACTTCAGGCAGAGTCTGGCTCCCCTCATTTAGCCTCCCTCCTCTTTAGGTCTGTAAATATTTGTCCTGTCTGCATCTATTGTTGGCACAGAGGCATCAGAAGAAAGTTCTCTTAAGCCTTTGCTTGCATATTTGGCTTCGAACCAGCAACGGTTAAACCCGATCATCTTAGCCTCTTACTGCCCCTGCTAATTCCTTTTTATTTTTCTGGTTTTCAGTAGTGATGGTGACTCTCTTCAAGATGGGCCGGAATTTCCTGGGGATAGCTGGCACTCCCTTGAGGCACACGCATTTAATAGCATGTGCCAGGGCAAGTAAACAGCAGGACAGAGGGGGCTTGCTTCCTTTTGTACACACTGTGCAATTTGTTCCTTGGCACTTTCCCCACTCATAGGTAAGGACGACTGTCTCTGTATACAAGGCAGAGCTTGATTTATTTATTTTCTGTCTTCCTTCCTCTAGCTGTCTGTAGCAGGCACACCAAATTCCCAAAAATGAAGGTGTTAATACGACTATCGCCTACTGCCCCTTCTGCGACATCTGTGCCACTGCTATTTCCAAGTTACCCAAAATGAGAAAAGCGATTTGGATGAGTCAGGGAGACGGCCCTGACTCAGACTGTTTCCTATAGGAGTGTCTCAGGGTCATGCATATTTCTATTAATATAGGGTCGAACTTGAGTGGGGAGCTCTGGTTTGATTTGCCTAATTTTAGCAAAGTCACACTAATGCAGCAAAACCAGCCGAACTAAACCTGGCTTAGTTTGCTTTGAATTTGTGTGAACAAAACAAAACAAAAAGAAGCAATAATCTAAAGTTAATGAAACATATTAATTTTATTCTGTGCTCAGCCAACACACTAGCTTTGATGTCCGTGGTGGAGAATTCTGTATAAATTCTTTTGTCCTTCACTCTTGCAGTCCCCCACTGATACAACCCTCCAGTATCAGGTGTTCTGCTTTTGCAGTGGAAAGTGTTGAAACCGAACTATTTTCATGTCTCATACACAGGTCTTTTGGGGTTTTTTTTCTTCGCATGAAGTAAATCACAAAGACCTCCGTTGAATTCTGGTCCTTTCAAAGTGTACATGCAAGGAAACTGAGAGAGTCTATATAATTTCTCCTTCCTACCCTCTCAGAAGCCTCTTGATGTAAGGACAAATGAGGAGTGTGGATCCAAGTGTGTTATTTATTGCTGTTAGGAATGAGAAGTTGTGGGTAAATATTCTCTCTCTGTCTTATGTGATCCCACCAAGGTTTATTATTCCTCGGTCCAGCAAAATAATTCCATGTCGGAAAACCTTTGTGGTGCAAGGATTAGAACATGTTAATTTTCTTGCTTCCAGGAAGGCAATTTGCCTTTACATACAGCAAGTGAGAAAACAAAATATAGCAAGAAATTGAACAGAATATCTAGGGAGCTAGGGAAACCGTGCGTAGGAGAGTAGAAAATTGTTATAGGAGGGTGTGTTGTGGGAAAAGGCCTGTATCCCAAGTCTCATATCTCTGGAATGGCTCAGTGAGAATTTCTCCTTGGCTGGAATAAGCTAGGATTGCTCTATTGACCTTTTTGAGGTTCAACTGATTTACCCCAGCTTAAAATCTGACCTTTTGTGTCCAGATAGCAAGGTGGCATAGAACTGGGAGAGATCAGAGCAACACTTCCTAATCTCCATGAAGGCTTCTGAAGCAGATAAAAAGGTAATGCTCCTGCTTTGCATTCTTTAACACTTCAGCAGAGCGAGCAGGATGCTGAAGTTGCTCTGAATGGGATTGGAATGAGGTTTTGAAGTTCTTGTAACCTTAAAAATACAGGTGACGCAGATTTGTGTTCTCTTCTGAGAGCTTAAATCATTGAGATATAGGCAGCCAAACCGAGACATGGCCCAATGCACTTAGTCTGTGAGCACTGTCATTGCAAAGACAGAAATAAAGATCGTATCTGGGCAGCAGCCTAAAAAGGTTGTATGGACTGTTAAACAAATTAGGGATCAGATAACATGTTCTCCCAGTCACTGGGACAGAGCCTGTCTGCCTCAGAGTAAAAACACACACTGCGCCATAGCTGGAAACGCTCGCTGTCAACCTCCCGTCATGTGTGAAAATCCATATCATTTTTATAGTTCTGCAAAGCATTAGATCATCTGAAAAAAAATGACAAAAATCTGTAGTTTAAATTGGCCTTCCCTCTTTATTAAGCAATACCAAGAGTCAACACAGGTCTCGGAGGTCACCCAGAGGCGGTTTGGTATTTGATTTGAACGTGCATGGTGCATCTCTAAAATTCAAACTTGACCTGGAGGCCAAGACAAATATATTCAGACATGCAGCTTGGACCTGCAGTCCGTGTTACATGTCAGCCCCATGTCATGCTCTTAGCCTGGGAAGTATTTGCAGCAGCAATCATCCTTCCAGCATGGCAAACAAGGCCTTTCGGTTGGGTTTTTCACTGCTCGGGCTTCACCTCTAGCCATTATTAGATTGTTAGGTCAAGAACCTGACACAGAGCTCAAGCTAATATGAGAAAAGAGAATTGTATATATCCATGCATGCACCAATTCTGAAGAACTGATATTGCTCGGGTGTTTGTTTGGTGTAGGTATGACCCACCTTCAGGCTGTACTACAACAGTATCTACATCACTGCCTTTCCCAAGGCCATCTGTGATCTTCCTTGCTGATACTACTCTATAATTTCCTCTTCCTTCCCATCCTGCCAGTCTTACTTGCAACAGGAAGGCTAAAAATAAATAAATAAATAAATAAAATATGATATTGTTGGATTTCTAGTCAACAGTATCCTGGGAGAAACAGCTTTGGCTGCTCCACTGAAAAAGTTGCTCCACAATGATGTCATCTGGCAGTAGGCACCAAAACAAGACGTAGTATTGCAGCAGCTAGAAATGACAATCTGCAATGCACCAATATTTAGGTTTCATGGTCCTGTGAAGCAGTTCCATTCAAAGCGATGCCACTAAACACTGTTTGAGTGCTGGCTGCCTGCAAGGTGCGCTGTGCCTCTGTTGTGCACATAGCTTGGTGTAACAGAAGTACAGCAAATACTGCACTGAAACAGGAGGAGGCTGTTGTATTTGCTCCGAAAATGACATCTCTGCTTAATGCAATGTGCAATCCAAATGCAGGGGGTTTGTAAATCACTTTTTTAATGACACTTCTTTCTTTTAAACCCTTGGGAAAGCACTGATGAAAGACGTGTTTCTGAAACTCTTTAGCAAAACGTTAATTTGAAATTTGCTGTCTCGGAGTCCGGTGTCATAATCTCCGGAGTCAGGTGTTCAGATCTCTGCAGAAAAGGCTGTTTGCGGTGAGGAAGCCACCTTAGTACTAAGGGCAGATCACGGAAGGGCTCGCTGGTTCATTTGCAAGCTGTGCAAAAATTTATATGCAGGGTTTTTTGCCTGGAGAATTGGCTCCTAAATACCAACCATATTGGGCTTTGAAGCATGTGACCGCCTCTCTAAGGTGGCCATGAACAGCAAGTAAAACAGTGACGTTCCGTAAGGACAGAAGGCAGTGTATAATGCTCTTGCTGGAAGGTAAGCACAGTGCACAAGCAAGGGAGATGATATTTTGACTTAAAAAGGCAAAGCACAGAAAAATTACAGAAATATGCATAGATCAAGAACTGAACTACCAGAATTGTTATGGCTGGCTTAGACTTTTGATCCAGCAAATAATATGATAGCTTTAGATATCTCTTCCTCACCAAGTATTTGGGCAGACATTCAGGATGTGGTGCAAGCAGCAGTGCCCTAGGTGTAAGACCAGGTATCCATCCATTAGTCATTTACCACACTTCACTGAAGGCAGAGAAGAGGCTAATGTTGCAGCCCTGCAGAGAACAGTGGTCTTGCTCTCATGAAACCTGTATGGTAGGGCGGAAGGAGCTCTGAAACAGAAATCATGATTATACAGAACCATAGAATCACAGAGTGGTTTGGGTTGGAAGGGACCTCAAAGATCATCCAGTTCCAACCCCCCCTGCCATGGGCAGGGACACCCTCCACTAGACCAGGTTGCCACAACCTGCTTGACATAAAGTTCTGCACCAAGCATTTTCAGAATTGAAAAACTTGCTCCTAGCAGAAAACGGTCTTTCCCCAACATACGGGGTGTGATGGAAGCGTGAAGTAGCTGCACAAGGCAGCAGAGAGATAGCGTGCGTGGGATTGTTGCAAAGCCTGCGATGAGGAAAAACCACAGGTACTTCCTGAGCACCCTCATCACACCATGATCTGCACAAGAGAGAGGAACCACTCTACAACTACCTGAAAGGAAGTTGTGGCGAGCTGGGGGTCGGCCTCTTCTCGCAGATGACTAGTGACAGGACTAGGGGGAACGGCTGCAAGTTGCACCAGGGGAGGTTCAGGTTGGAGCTGAGGAGAAATTTCTTCTCGGAAAGAGTGGTCGGGCATTGGAACGGGTTGCCCAGGGAGGTGGTGGAGTCACTGTCCCTGAGGGTGTTTAAAGAAAGGTTGGATGTGGTACTTAGGGACGTGGTTTAGTAGGTAATAGGTGGTGGGGGGACGGTTGGGCTGGATGATCCTTGAGGTCTCTTCCAACCTTAATGATTCTATGATTCTATGATGCGAAGCCAGACAAAACCAAAACTCAGCTAAACCTTTCAGCTTATCAACAAGAAAACACAGCCAACGACTGATCTCAGCAGAGACTGCGGTATCAAAGAATGACTCGAAAAATTTGAAAGCCTTCCTTTAGGATCACATCATAAGCTATCAAGCATGAGTTTATTCGGAGCATTAGCCAAGGTCATGGACACACAGGAGAAGTCTTCATCCAAATTATATGCGAGTGAAGACCAAGTACTGATGACAAGGGGGTTCTCGTGAATCAGCGTCCTGTCTTTAGGGCAGATCATAAAGTCGAAAGCAATAAAATGATGCCAAAAAGGGTAGGTGGATTTGGTGAAAATGGTGTTTTTACTACATGGTGGCATTTATTGTGCTAGGTGGATGCTTATAATAGACAAAATAGGAATTTAATGCATGGTGCTCTGTGTCTCTAGGATACTGCCTGAGCCCGCAGACCGCAGAGCACGTGAGATGCGAAATGAGATGCAGAACATGCTTTCCTGTGGTTTGTTCCTGTTAAAATAGAGTTACGGCTTCAGCATGCCTGGCTGTGTCCTCAGTGATCTTTGGTCACGTGAGCAGGCAGGAGCTCGCAGGTATTCAGTTGCGTTAGAGAATATGTATTAGATACACCAAGAAATTTAAATTCTCTGCATCCCTTTTCTTGAAAAAGCCCCCAATAAACTTGTTTTCCCAGGAGAGAGATTTGTACCCATATCAGTTTTGAGTCGAATCAGCAGGTTTTTTTCTTACTCTATTTGAAACTTAGATTACTTAAGTTCATTGGCTTTATGTAATTTTCCATTTTATGTCCTTTTTTTCTGACAGCTGTTTGACAACATGAACAGCCAGAATACTTACAATTCTGATGAGTGATTCCCAAAGACTCAGTAGGCTGGGTGATTGCTGCCCTTGTGCGCGGGATCACTGGAACTGTCTGTACAGGCAGCCAGTAAATCTGTAGATACGTGTTTAAGCATTAAAATGGGACACAAAACTGAGATAAATTAACTCCCACAAACCTTTTTCTTTGCCGTGCTAGATGGGAAAATGGAAGCAGCAGCCTAAACGAATGGAGCTTTTACATGATCCGTAACATTAGATGTTGTGGATTACAGAGTAAGCCATGTTACCTGCTCAGGGAAGAGCTTTTCAATTGTTTTTAAAAGTGATGTAGAATACCTCTGAGTGTGAATGATTGTTTTAGACCAGATGACTGTATCCCTCTCACACAAATTTCAGCTTCGTTGATCCAAATTTTAGGTCAATTCTGCCTTTCTTTTTGCTGGTTTGGCTGTCCAAATACTTGAATTTTACCTGATATACCTCCCTTTCAGCACTGTCCTTATGAATTTTAACTTTTCTCTTTTCCTTTTGTGTTTTCTCCACTGTCATAGCTTGGATGTAGCTAAACAGTACTTGGTGTTAAGTAATTGGAAACGCAGTGGTGTGCAAGAACTCCCTAGACCTCATCGAAGCTGAATTTAAATAGTTCATATTAATATCTGAAAACAAAGCAATGCATTCTCAGTAGAATGAAACGTTTCAGATGGTCTTCAGGCCTTTTTTTTTCATTTTCTAAAGCAAAATAGAATAATAGAATCATATCATAGAATTATTAAGGTTGGAAGAGACCTCAAGGATCATCTAGTCCAACTGTCCCCCCCCCCACCTATTACCCACTAAACCACGTCCCTAAGTACCACATCCAACCTTTCTTTAAACACCCCCAGGGACGGTGACTCCACCACCTCCCTGGGCAACCCGTTCCAATGCCCGACCACCCTTTCCCAGAAGAAATTTCTCCTCATCTCCAACCATGTTTCACTCTTTCATTCCATTCAACGCTGAATTGTATTTTCTTTGAAATTTTGGATGAAATTGAACTAAACAATCTGTTATTTTTCTGTAGAAATACATCCTTTGTTAGTGTGGCCATGATGTGTATGTTTTGGCCATTTGATTGTTAGAAACAGATTTTTACTGACTTCGTATAGTAAGTTACTCATGTAGGATACTACTTTTTCAGTTACACTTACTGGGGTGATAAAAGATAGTCTGACCTGTGATAGAGACCTGCCTGGTCTACAGCAATTCCTGTGAGTTATGCAGTGTATTCACCCCCTCTGTCTTTGCTTTTACAGACGATAATATTACGTGTTTTGCTGCAGAGTCGGAGGTCTGGCTTTCCGTTGCTGGTTGTTTATGTAATGCTTCACCTTTTGGTCCACTCTCAACTTGTGTTGTTTTCCACTCTGTTGGTCTATTGAGGCATTTTTGTCAATGTTTACCTTTGTTGTTTGTGTCTATGGACTCACTGTTATTTCTAGTTGTAGTATCTAAACTGGCTTAATTTACAATGTCTTTTGTTTGCAGCAGTCCTGAGCGTGAAAATACTTTTGCTGTTGGAAAAACATTATGGTCTGTGTGGTCCATCCTCAGGCCCCTGCTGAAGTCAATGAGAACTCCAAGTCTCTGTCTGTCCCACTGACCTCCCTAATTACTACTTGCTTAGTTTTCATAGAATCACAGAATGGTTTGGGCTGGAAGGGACCTCAAAGCCCATCTAGTTCCAACCCCCCTGCCATGGGCAGGGACACCCTCCACTAGACCAGGTTGCCCAAAGCCTCGTCTTTTCTCCTAACTTCATCATTCTCCATTTCCAGCAACCATACAGGTTGAAGGGAGAGCACAGAGGGTGATGCCATTGAGTGGTTGTCCAGTGATGAGAATACCATCAGAAAAGGTGAAGGACACGGGTTTTGATTCAGGACTGAGGTGGAGTTGAACTCATGATGCTTTTGGCAAAAGTTTATGATAGCAAAGGTGGGCAGTAGCACCCTCTCCACCAAGCACCCTTTAAAAAGGGCGAACCCTTTTCAGGCTTGTAGCTTAAAATCAAAGCTCCGCGTCTCAGTTGGATGATGATTCTAAGTTCTAGGAAGAGCTGAAAATTGAGGGGCGTCCTTGTACTCACCGTGCCCTGCTAGCTGACTATAGGCTGCACTTCACTCAGTGCACAGGCTTTCTGTATCTCATCTTCTGAAGTGCCTGTTTGTTTCCATTGCCTCCATAAGAAACTTCTGATTCTTTTTCTGTCACTTCAGTAAAACTCAAGGGCGAAGTCACTAATACTTCAGATACTCATCTGATTCTCACCCCTTTCTCTGAGATATTTCTGTTAAAACATTTATTTTGCATTCTACTTGCTTCTTCCCTTCACTGGTCCAAGACATGAGTGGCTTGTTAAGTAGATGAAAATAGATACAGGCACTTGGAAATTCCTATTGTTCTCCAGAGAGACGACTGTCTAATGTCCAGCAGAGCAATGCCTGAGACCCATCTGTCAAGATAACAGCTGCCACTTTTTCCATAGTTCGTTTATAAGATCACCGAGATCAAAACTTAGAGATGGAAAAGACCTATTTATAATAACAAACTGCGCTGTTAATAGCTCCTTTCCACTGTGGCTCTGAAGATACTTTAAAAGCTTACTGAATGAACCCTTTCAAGATACCTAAGGCAAAGTCAATTAATTAATAATATTATTGCTGGATATTATAGTGACTCTTTCTGACCTTGGTGAAACTACAGTCGTTGTTTCACAGGGAATAAAATGGAGGTGAGTTATACTTACACAGCTGTCTAGCGACAGAACCTATTCTTTTGATGTCCAGCTTTTTGCTCTGATCACAAATCTGCACTATTCTGTATTCTTGCAGGAGTCTGCTCTGGAGAATAGTCCCAAGTGCATCATTCAACTTAGTTTTAAATTACCATGATCCAGGTCTTGAACTGCTACATGCATTTTTGTGCTTTCATTGATATCAGGGGAACGGTGCCAGTTTACACCAATGAGAACCTGCAACACCACGAATGATGAATAAAAACAGCACAAATGTGGCAAAAGAAGAATTTCGTAGCTAATATTATTTCAGAACATAGTCTCAGAGTTTACAGGCAGAGTAATATTTATGACACTGCTAGGGTCTGCCCTGCAGCACATAAAACACTGTTTACATTGAAAACGATACTGCAAAAATACTCTTTTTTGTGAAAGCAGATGTGTTCCTAGTAGGTGGGAACAATAAACTGTACATCTATAGAAAGATTTGTTCCTTTGATGAGTGTATCTCAGATATCTTTTTAAAAGACAGCCTAGAAAAATAATGATATCTGAATAAGGCATTCTTCCACCTGAGCGTTGCAGCAAATTGTAAAGACTGCTTAGCAAAGCGCTGGTTTTAGCCGGTCTTAATGGTAGGCTGAACTTCTGACAACATAATCAGGGTTACCCAACGCATAACTTGTTAATAAACTCTTCTCAGAGTTCATTCAGAGACTGGAAGTGGCTTTTACCTTCTGTTATCTCTGCAGCGTGTTTGCTGTATGTATTACTATACAGTAAGTGAATAGGTAGATCTAGGTAGATTTGCGGTCACCATGTCTAAAGGACCTTAGGCACCATAATCCACAGGAAGGCATTTGGTATGCAAATCATACCCAACTTGATTTTAAACTGCTTTTTTCCACTAATCTTGACTGTGATCAAGTCATTTTGAAGGTCATCAATCTCAGCTGTCTTTAGCGACCTAGAAGTCTATGGTCTGTCCATGTCAATGGAGAGAGCGCAGCATCTAGATACCTATCCTTCTGCACTCTTGAGAAAGGGATTCGTTCCTTGGGTGAAACAGCAGCGTGTTTCACCTGATTACCCTGGAAACTGTGTGTGTTATGCTGAAGTGAGGCCCCATGGTGGTCCCAAATTGGTGCCAGTGAAGTCATGTCTCATTTTCCCATGTGGAATCACAGGCGGGAGGAGACGATTCCCTGGGAATTCTCCAAATGCTTGTGAAGGGAGGGGATATTGCATAATGCCAGCCGGGAAGGTTATACCACATCTCTAAAATAAGACATATTACAGGGATGTCTGACCAGTCTGGGTCAAAAAGTCGGATACCCTGGATAAAAAGCATTTGACTTCTGCCTTATGTCTGGTTTATGTACATATGACATCATGATGGAACGGCAGTGTCTGCCGCTGACTTGTTTAGTGTATAAGTAATCTTGGCATATTGACTGTGTCTTCTTACACGGCTCAGTCAACACCCATTTTTATAAACCCTGTTTTCTTCTCTGGTTGTGTGCGTGTGCGTGTCTCGTTTTCCTAGAATGTTTTTCTTTTCTCCTAACGGGTTAGTTACGAAGTCCTTCGCACAACCTTAGACAACGCTGTGTTTGTGAAGATGCGTTTCAGTAAAACACTCCCCTGTGAAGGAGGTACGGCCATGCCGTGCGTTAAGAAAGTTGGGTGTGATACAGAACCAGGTAAACAGGGGCCTGTGGGAGAGAACGAGCAATCGTTCACCAGCGATGTGGGGAGAAATGTTATTTTTCAGTTCCAGATGCCCCCCAAAGACCAACGTACGGTTTTAACATCTTGGTGTTAAGTGGTAACACATTAAGAATATACTTTTTCATGCTCAAATTTATAGTCCCTGGTTATGCATAGCCTCTTAATCCCGTGCCTGCTAGAGATGGGTGTGTTTGTCACTAGGCTGCTGCTGGCTTAAGCCAAGGGAATCAGAAGCATTGCACTGATAAATTAAGATTTCAGCACAGATTGTATTCAGAAGGAAGTGGAGGCAGATACTGGAAGTCTGGACAGTTGAAAATCAAAGGATGCCCAGTCTGGGAACAGCTTGTCATTAAAGCACACCTAACTGCTGATGCAGTGGTGTTACATTGGGTTGGGAAGGTGGGTCTTCTGGCAGATCGTTCAATATCCCATTTCCCTGAGCAGGGGAGGAATTAACTAGTAGGAGAGCTGGTTCTTTTCTCCTAAAACTCCTCTCTCCTGCTCTCGGAGCCATGATCAGAGTTTTTCCAAGAAATGTCTGAACATCCTTCTCTGCCTTCCGTGGTATTTTTCCATGCTCCCTGCACCCAGATCTGTATTCAGAAGTTTTGCTGACCTAGCTCAGGCTCTTTTGTGCCACACACTGGAAGCCTGGCAGCTATCATTTTCACCTATTTCAGCGAGGTCGAATCCCTTACTGAAGTGTGTAACTTCCCAGTGAAAGGCCATCTGCACACTCACATGTGTGCCATGGGGTAAAATATCAAATCCATAGGCAATCATAAAACAGAAATGGGGGGAAGGAAATACATGCGTGCTTGGTGGCGTAGGATGAGACTGAGAATTAAATCAAGAAGAAAAAAAGATTAATTGTATTGTCCTATTATCTTGGTGCATGGGATGGCCAGAATTCTTTGGCCAAGCTCTGCTGCATGTGTTTGGGTGGGAAATAGAATCATAGAATCATAGAATCACTAAGGTTGGAAAGGACCTCTGAGATCATCAAGTCCAACCGTCAACCTAACACTACCATGCCTGCTAGACCATGTCCTGGAGCACCACATCTATGCGTTTTTTGAACGTCTCCAGGGACGATGATTCAACCACCTCTCTGGGCAGTCTGTTCCAACACCTCACTATTTTGCAAGAAGTCTTTTTTGTTTTAATTGCAGCCGTGCTCTTGAACTGCTCTTTGTGCTTCTTGGCTGGTACCCAAGGGCAGGGACAGAAAGACCTCACCCAGTCAGCGATGTTCCCTCTTCCTCCAGAACCTGTGTTACAGGACATGGTATTTGGGGATAGAGAGGCAAAGTATTTCTGTAGTAATACATTCTTTCTAAAATGTTGCTTTAGACATCTATTGTCCTACTCATTAGCACACCCGGACTGACCTGATTCTGCCATGCTTATTCAAATGAAATTTGCCTTATGCTGCAGAGTATGTATATTTTACAGCTGAACTTTGTAATGGTAACAGACTCAAACCCTAACATAAAATCACTGTTTGAAGGCAACAGGATACCAGAGGAATTATTTTGGTCTCCTTACAATTGCTGTAGAATATGCTTGTTGAGCCTCAGATCCGCCTTGAGGGTAGATCTACTTTTTCCTCTCTTTTAAAAATATGCAAATCTATAAAGCCGTTAGGACAGAATAATGCCTTTCAGTAGAGTGAACTAGACAATTACATGTAATTTTCTTGGCTGTGAAGTCAAGCTAAGCACAAGGCTCTTTCATATTGTCTTGTAGTTGTACGCAACACTGATATATAGTGCATAGTAATGCATTATTGAATAGTTGTCTGTTGTGTCTCCATTGCATGCTGTCAGCTGCATAATAAATAATTGATTGTGTTGCTCTTACTCCACATTAAAGATATATGAGTATATAACGCATGAAGAAAATGAAGCGGCGAGGCTGCCTCTGTTGAAAAGATCAACCGTTCCTGAAGTGTGCTGCGGTAACAGGAACTAAGAAGTGACCACCACCGTTATCCATTTCCCATTTCTATACTTCCAGTCAGTGATTGTTTGTCATGGCAACAAATGGCACATTCAGATCGTTGCTGTTGCCTTTTTAAACACAACAGAAAATTTGCGGTAAGGAGCTGATATGCTGCAGACGTGCACCCCCCATTCTCTTCAGCTATTATCCCTCTAGACTGAAAATTCCCTTGAAAAGATTAATCGTTTTTTCTCAAGTGGATGTAAACTGTCAGAAAAATGCAGTCTAAATCAGAAAATAATTTTTCCCCGTAAGGCTTTGTTTATATTAAGCAGAGGAAACATTAGCAGGGCAAAACCGAGTTTGTGTTTACAGTGGTACTAAACCTCTGCTGTTGGACCTCTCCTTTGAAAAGCCATGCTTCCATCCTCAGTTCAGTTGCCAAAGTCCCCGTACAGGACACGGTAAGGTGGGCCGCTATTCAAACATAGCGTAGGAAATGAAAGCATCCTCCACCTCTCTTTCAACCCTCTATTTCCATTACAACAGTCATCATTTCTGATGACAACAATTTTCATCAGTAAAATTGATGAGATGCCAAATTCATCCAGAAAACAGTTTGCTTTGGAAGTCAAATCAAGGAAATCAGAGGTATATGCTACTTACTGCATGGTTGTTTGGAAGGAGGCTCATGGCCAGGTAACTACAGGTTACTGAGAGCTGTTGTTATGATGAAATGGTGTAAAACTGTGTTTTGAAGTAATAATGAAATGGCAAGTGAAGATGTGAGAGGTGTGAGATATCCGGCTTGCGCAGATCTGGATTCTGATGGAATGAGCTGGAGAGCTGGAGGCATGTTAGGTCCTCGAGGCATTACCCCGGGAAGCAGAAACACAAGGCGCTGACTGTATTTGCCTAGAAATGTGTTACCGACATGTCTCCATTTAACACTAAGGCATTCAGGAACTGTTCTTCTTCCTGACAGGAAACCACAGGTTTTTCAGGTGTGTTAGCACGAGACTCAGCCACGAGCTAGGGGAGAATGCCACTGAACGCAGAGGAGTTGTCCTGCTTTTCTGCAGTACGTCAGAACTGAATCCTGAGGAGAACTGGTCTATTTTAATGTCAAATGCAAATAACACCACTGAATTCAGTGGGATTCTGCTGGTCTAAACCAATCTGGGATGTGATTTGTGACTTTATAGATGTGTTTCTCTCACCAGTCCTATCCACAGGGAGTTCCATCTCAATATGAAGAAAAACTTCTTCACTCTGAGGGTGACGGAGCACTGGTACAGGCTGTCCAGAGAGGGTGTGGGGTCTCCTTCTCTGGAGATACTCAAAACCCAGCCAGATACAATCCTGTGCAACCTGCTCTAGGTGATCCTGCCCATGGCAGGGGGGTTGGACTAGGTGATCTCCAGAGGTCCCTTCCAACCTCGACCAGTCTGGGATTCTGTGATTATGCTGAAAACTCCTCTGCTTTACTGAACTGTGTCTTCTTCTATATGCTGTGAAGGTGTCAGTGTTGACACAAAGACTTTTGTACAGTTTCTAGAAACTTTGCACTAATATATTTGCCAGACTAAAAGTGTGTATTAGTAATAGTTACAGGTTGTAAATGGGGGGAAATCAGAATTTCCAGCCTTTGTGACATTCTGATGACAGAATATTGACATACTTGGAAGTAGGAACAATATATTTTAAGGAAAAAAAGAAACATTTGAGATCAAAAATTCTTAACCCACAGCAACAATAACTGTGGCAAATACTGCCTCCAAGAGTCCTAGGAACCAAACCGAATTACAGGTTCATAACAGCACAGGTTTATTACAAGGCATAATTGGAAGGTGGTTGCATTAAAGGGCATCAAAATATAGTCCCTGTCCTGAAGAACCTCTGGTCTACTTAAAGTGAAACAGGATAGTGTCCTAGAAACAGCATCTGAATATCTGCCCCTCTTTCTCCTGTCAACATATGTTCAGAAAGTAGCTGTCTTCAAGTATACGTATTGCCTTTACATTCTGCAATTAGCTACATTTTGAAAAAATAAGGTAGTGGAATACTTTGCAGAGGAACATTGCTGTTTTTTGAAAGTCAACTATTCAATTTATCCCCTTAATACCTGTAAGGCAAGTGAATCCCATTGTACAGGATAGAAGGAGAGCAACTAGTGAAACCAAGGGATTTGTCCTGAATTAGGATCTCCGTCTGCTGATTCCCAGAATGTGTCAGCACTGCAAAGACAAACAATTCAGTAAACACTGCAGCCAGTGAAGCCTGGGATGTAATTTGGTAGACTTCATTTAGATATGGATGGATGAGTTAATACCTCCTCACTAGGGCCCTATAAAACGCTAGCGTTTAAAACTCTGTAAAAAGCTAGCTAGCGTCTCGCGTTTAAAATTAACGTTGTTAACTTTTTTAACTTTTGTAAGTTAGTTGACTGAGAATGATAAAGAATTCCAGGAGGTTACTGCAGTCCTAACTTCTGTTTAGAAGGTGGGATGAATCATTCTTGGAGATACCACTCTTTCTTCATGAACTGTAGAAATAGCTGAGATGATAGGTTGAGACTCAGTTTCTACCTTTGGCTGATGTCAGCGGTGGAATTTTGCACATAAATTTTCCAGATTAAGACCATAAGCGTGACAGGCTATCTATTGAGGGCCTTTGGTGTTCTTTCTCTCCATCCATCTTTTGTATAGATAATGGTTTGGGGCATGGTTTGGTTGGGACCATAGGTGTGACTTGGATGTCTAAATAGCTGGGCTGGCTCTGTGGATTTGTGTTACGTGGTTGGTTGAATTCCCAGCAGAATCATTCTCAGATGAAGGAACCGTCTGGTAAAAAGGAACAGACTGTGGTCCAGCTGCAGCATTCATGTCGTTCCATTCCTGACCCCTCCTCAGTAATATAGGTTCCCTGATAACAGAGATCGAGCCTTTCTCTTGGTGGAAGCACTTCCAGGATCTTCTTTCTATGCAGATTTCTTTTCATGACATGCGTAGGATCTTAATGTCAGCATCAACCCTTCTCCTCTGTCAAACTTAGTTGAAATTGGCTAAAAGATTTAAAAGTTATTAGGCAAGTACAGACAGTGTCTTTAGTTCTCTGCCCTTAGGAAACAGACTTAAATGATGTGATCTTAGCTGAGGTTGACTGACCTCAGTTAGTTAATTCATGTTAAAAGAATAGTGCAGACACACCTATGTTTTAATAAGAAATAATAGCTTGTGTTAAACCTGGACTGAAGTCTTGTTTTCACTGCTGCCGTAGCCCGAATGGCATTGTATTTTTGGCAGTTTAGATGGATCCCTAGTCGTGTTCCCTACCAAAATGATTTGTCTACTCTTTGATCTTCAGCTTCAATGAGCTGAACTTCAGTGATTCAGCAGGACCCATGACCTGAAGCAATGCCTTTTCTACAGCCATCTAATTTTTTAAACCTTGTAGATGAGAATGTTTTCAAATCCACGCAGTATTCTGATAACTGAGTTTGTGCCATTAATTATTTGAATACAACGGATTTTTCAGAATCAAATGTAAGGTCATTATAACAAGTCAGCGTATCGACATCTAGATGTCCTTCCTCGGTTAAAACTCTTATTGATTGTTCTTACTCTGCAAAACAATGTCGTTGTTCAGGTCCAGATGGTGGGGTTTTTTTCCTCCTTGTTGTTAGCTTGATAAATAAAGGTGCTAGCAGGCTGAAGATGGGCATCCGTCCTTGTTGGAGAATATTAACTAAATCAATTTTTTCACAAAAAGAAAATCAATTGATGCATTAGCAAGAGAGAAAATAAAACATAATGCTCTTTTAGCTCCCAGGAGCCTGAATAGTCAACTCTAACTTTCAGAAACAGAGAGATAAAAAAGATCTAAAGTTCAGATCTAAATCTGGATCGGAACTTCTCCACAGGGCACGTGGGGACTCTGACTCATTTCTAAACTAGAAGTGCATTTAAAGGGCAGTCATATAAAAATTGACCCTCCTGCCAGAGCTTCAGGGAATGTGGACACATCTGACTCTTTAGATCCTGGTTTGCCTTCCACAACCGATAAGGTGGGGTGATGACAGAGGAGGTTACATTTCTGAATTCATCACCCGATGAATTTTCAGCGGTTGCTGAAAATAGGGCGTTGCTGTAAGCACGGGAAAGCAGCCTGCTTTCTTCCACCGGGCCTAACACATCTTCTGTAGGCTTGCGATGGTGAAACGGGAGTCAGCTTTCACATGATGTGTTCGAGTAGCAGCCTCATGGGCAGGCAGAAGCACCATTTTAAATGGGAAACCTTGTCCCGTAGCTGTTGTCAGGATCTGTGAAGTCAGTTCTGGCTCTGCCACCAGTTTGGTGTGTGGTATTTAGTAACCCATCAGACCTTTAAGCTAAGTATTTTAATAGGATTTAGTTACAAAATGAAGTGAAAGCATACTGAAAGTGCTGTGGAACTTTGCATCTGAGTCTGAACTTCTAGACGGAGGCTGTTTTGTAATAAATATCTTCTCCTACGTCCTTGGCCTTCTGGGAAGAATAATTAATGTTTGCGTACTGCTTTGAACATGCAGGCTGTAATGACAGTACTAAGTTTTAATATTAAGACTATTAAATATTGGGATTCTGTAATAGTCTCCTTCCATTCCATAGAATCATAAGGTTTTATGATGTGTTTAAAAATAAAATTGCCGTGAGGAAGGACTGCCATTTAAACTTAAGATCAAATACTGCAAAAAGGATTATATGCCATGCCTGAGAGTTCCCCCTGAGCTGCTTCTCCCTGCCTGCCCTCCATGTGCAAGCTGGTTTTCTACTCTAGAAATGAACCCGCGTTTGTCTGTAACCAGGGAGCCTTGTGCATCAGAGCATACATAAAATACTACACTATTATACTGTGCAAAACTTAAGGAATGTGACAAGCACTAATGGTTATGAAGCATAACTTAATGGGCAAGTTATTCCAGAAGTTCCCTCCTAAGGTCTTAGACACACATCTCTGAAGTACCAACTTTAACAAATGTTGGACTTGGTCAACAGCTAATTTGCCTTAATATGGCATTTGGTTTTAATATTGATATAAAATATCTAGGCACAGAACCCCACTGGAACAATCAGGTACTGTGTGCTCATCACTGCAAGTCCAGAATGCCATCACAACTGATTTAAGTACTAATGAATTTGGAGACATCTATGCCTGAGCTTGTTGTTTGGGCTTCCCTTGTGTTCATTACAAAGAAATAAGCACCGCTAGGGTGCAATTCATTACGTCCTAATGTAGATCCCTAGATCTGGTCAGATCAATTGCCCCTTGAAAGTACATTTTTCTCTGACTTGATTACAGAGGGAAGCAGAGTAATTAGCTCAAAGGTAGCTGGCTACATCTTAGAAGCTTAAAGGTTGGTAAGATGAATCCTACCCTTTTAATCTTTGTTTTTCATTCATTATATTTACCTTTGATTCATAACACAGACTTTGTAAGCAAGCAAAATATGTTTTTGTTGTTGTTGTTTGGACAATAACTAATGATTTTAACTGAAAAATAAAATGTGTGCATCAACCGGTCTATTAGTATAACTGCTTTAGTGAAGAGAAACTAGGAAGACTGTACTTTTCATACTGGAACATAAAGGCAGTATTTCTCAGCATTTTCTGACAAAGCTGTGCTTGATAATGTTGTTTTCAACCAGAAACTTCCTCAGATATTTGCTTCTTAATGAACTTTTCTTTCTACAGGACCTTGCAGGGGAGAGTTTTGGTATATGGCACTGCAGCGTTACAAACAAAGGGTTTGTTCAAATACGTAAACACCAGCCCAGGCTTGCGCTATCCGGAGTGTAACGTTTTGAAAGAACAATTCCCAGTAACTTTTAAGTTGAAAGCCACCGTAACTATCCACTGTCTGGAAAGAGAATGACAATACCTGAAGATGTAGTGAACTGTGAAGGTTTATCCGTTTGCTGCAGAATCTGGGCACCTGTTCATTACATATGGGTTGAAATCGTGTTGTGCCCATCTAAATTCAACAAAGGCAAGTGTAGGGTCCTGCACCTAGGGAAGAACAACTCCAAGCACCAGTACAGGTTAGGGGTTGTCCTGCTGGGAAGCCGCACTGCAGAGAAGGACCTGGGAGTCCTGGTGGATGACAAGCTCTCCATGACCAGCAGTGTTCCCTTGTGGCCAAGGCAGCCAATGGTGTCCTGGGATGCATCAAGAAGAGCCTGGCCAGCAGGTCAAGGGAGGTTCTCCTGCCCCTCTACTCTGCCCTGCTGAGGCCACATTTGCAGTACTGTGTTCAGTTCTGGGGTCCCCAGCTCAAGAAATACAGGGAACTACTGGGGAGAGTCCAGTGGAGGGCTACAAGGATGATGAGGGCACTGGAGCATCTCTTGTATCAGGAAAGGCTGAGAGAGCTGGGGGCTGTTTAGCCTGGAGAAGAGAAGACTGAGAGGGAATCTGATCAATCCTTATCAGTATCGAAAGGGTGGGTGTCTAGAGGAAGGAGCCAGACTCTTCTCAGTGGTGCCCAGGGACAGGACAAGGGGTAATGGGCACAAACTGGAACACAGGAAGTTCCACCTGAACATGAGGAAAAACTTCACTCTGAGAGTGATGGAGCCCTGGCACAGGCTGCCCAGAGAGGTTGTGGAGTCTCCTTCTCTGGAGAGATGGAAAACCCATCTGGACATGATCCTGTACAACCTGCACCTGGACTAGATGATCTCCAGCAGTCCCTACCAATCTGTGAATCTGTGATTCTGTGATACTGTGAAAAGGAATGAGTAAGGTGTTCCTGTGAATGTCTCTTGTGGCTGAATGAAAATATAAAGAATGAGAGAGGTAGAGTATTCATATAAATGTCCTTGGTATTGTCATATTTTCTGAATGCAGAGTCTTCTCCGTTCTTTCTGTATGAGGAGGAACTCACATGGTTGCAATGTAGTGTAGGTTTCACATGCATGGTGTGGAATGGGCACATTCGTGTAACGCTCGTTGTTCTAGTACTTCTGAGTAAATCAAGGAGGGAAGGTGAGCAGTCCAAGGTACCAAACATTCCTTCTAGCTATTGTGGTGTACGTTTGCAGGAATAAGTCAAAGGAGCTCCTCTGTACTTGCATACGTTTAACTGGCAGCAAATTAGTCTCAGGAGTTCCCAAACCTTAACCTGCATCCCCACCCGAAGGTGGAAAGCTCCTGCTGACTGTGTGAGCTTTGGACCACACAGAGCAGCAGCACCCTGGGTACCTGACATGTCCTCTGCAGGGACCAGTTACACGTTACAGTGTTTGAAGAATGTCTTAAAATATGTGGTAAGTATTTAATGACAAGTAAACCTAGTCAAATTTGTGTTACATTTGGTTTCTTTGTCTGTAGGTTTGATTTAGGGAGTTTTTTTTGTGTTTAGGAGCAGGCCTGGGTCAGGCACCAGCGTTGGGACCCTCCCTTGTCCTACTTCCCATTTGTTCCTTCCCTGCTTTTATCTGCTTCGCCAGGAAACTCCCCTGGGCGAGCAAAAGCTCTTCTGTGTGTCCATGCGATGTTTGGTACAATACGAGTTATAACCTGTTGCATTAGGAATAATAAGAAGAACGTATTTCCATCTTAGAGCCTAAATTACTAGAAGGCAAAAGTAACAATATGGTACCGCTGCGGCTGGCTCTCCTGCCTGACCTGTTTGGGTGAGGTTTCAGAGTGAAAATGGAAACGAGCAGCTGATCTGACCAAGACTTTAATTTTTCACTCCTTCCCTCCACTTAAATTTGGATGTAGCTCAGAGTGAAACTGTGTCCCCTGTTTTGGCAGGAATGCTACAGAATGGAAAGAAGTTTGATTCCTCCAGAGACAGAAACAAGCCTTTCAGGTTCAAGATTGGCAGGCAAGAAGTCATTAAAGGATTCGAAGAAGGTGTTACGCAGGTACAAAGAAATGATTCTGGCTGAACTTCAGGTGGGCTGAAGGGGGTGTCCGGTGCAACGGTGACAAGACCAAGTGGAAATCACCGCGTAGGACATGGAGTAGTTTTCTGAAAGGGTGGTCCATTTGAGCACAGTATTTCCTGTAGTCCTCCCTCGTCCATCTGGGGACACCCCCTGCTCACGAGGCTTTCCATTTGGCAGGGGAGAGGTGCAGCCCCCCCGATGTGCTAAGCCCCATCCCTTTCCCACGGGCAGCTCCACAAGCCGCCGGCAGTGGCCTCTCAAGTGTCGCAGGTGGCAGTGTTTGATGGAGTGGCCACTGTTCAGCTACTCCATAAAAGTCCAAGCTGCTGGGTTTTATGACATCCATGACCGAGCTACGGATTCTGACCTTACTGACTAAGGTACCAAACTGCACTGTTAAATTTTTATGACTTCAGGCTCCCAGCTACAAAACTTAACATTCAGTGACCAGCCCTATGCTGAGAGAAGGGAGCTGCCCTCCCTTAATTACACATCGAGTGCCAACACAGTAAACCCCTGAAAGGGCCACACCGTGCAGCCCATCGCCAACGCTTGCGTTCTGTCCGCAGTGGTGTGAGGGCCCCCAACGTGAGGGCTGCGATCAGGCTGCTCAGGTGCAAGGGTGAATGCGATCAGGGTGTAAGTTCCTTGTGACTCCCCGTTTTGGGGGTCCTAGAGCTCAGTGTAGGAGGAAATTGCTCAAATATGATTATAGGAACAACTATAACAGGAACAACTTCTTACACTTAGAGAAGGGACGAATGCGAAATAAGGAACAATCTAGCGATGGCTGATGCAAGCGTGCTTTGTCCAGAGAGGGCTGGAAAAGACGATGGTTTCCAGCCCCATGGAGAAAGCAATGGAAGCATTCCCTCCTCTCCAGCGAGAGAAATCCTAGACTCTGAAAAATGCCCACCTTCCTCTCAAGGGTTTGAGTGGGACTCTATTATTTGCTTTGCAGTAACGCCTGAGGAGCTCAGGACCCCGGTGTGCTGCAGAAACCAGACACTGGTGCAGACAGAGCAGTGGCAACAAGTGCTGGCTGACTCAGTTTATCCCTTCCTCAGCCGCTCTCACTCGCCAGCTCCCATCCCTTAATTAATTAAGTTGCTGAAAGCCATTCCAGCGATCGGGTGGCAACACACTGCCCTCCTGCTCCTCCTAGTGGACCGCTGTCTGAGGTCGGGCTTGTGGCTGTCTCCTTCCACCTCAGGGGTCCGAGGGGTTTGGGGAGCGCGGTTGGCACGAGGCACTTGGGAAAAGGCAGTTTGCGGTGTCCAGCATGCAACCGTGGTGGAATGACTGTCAGATGTCAGCAGCGTCTGCATTTCTCTGCTCAACATCTGACAGTTCAGGGTTGCCCCATGCCTAAAACCCGTGCGAGACTTTACCAGCTATCTGGCTTGCAGGGACCAGCCTGCCCCAGGCAGACCCCTGCAGGGACCAGGGGAGGTCATCTGCTCTTGTACCATCAGCCCCATGGTGTGAGTACCTCCAGAATGTGGGGAAGTTCATATTCACATTTTTCTTCTGGCTGATCAAAGCTCTAGCTTTGACCTGAAACAAAAATCTACAGGAGGTATAGTGTAATCTGTAGTCCAGTGCTGTGCCTGATCCTGGGAGAGAGGTCTGAGTAGTTAAAGCCACTGCTTCAAATCAGGGCTTGTTTCTTGGCCAATGAATATTCAGTCACCAGTGTATGGAGCATGAACAGCAGTTTGAGAATGTTCCACCCCAAAATACTCTGTTGGAAGAGCAGGGATTTGATTCTTGATACCCCAAATTTCGACGAGCACTGTTACCTCCTCAGCTTATTTGGAGTGAGGGAAATCACCACTTCTGTCCAGCCCGGGGCCAAGGGCTCTCTGCCAGAATAAGCAGCACCTGAGATGAGACCTCCGCCCTTGGGCTTGGGCTGAGTTCAGGGAGATAAGTACCTCTTTTCAGTAGGATTGCATCGGCGTTTGCACCTGCCCAGCAGCAGAAAGTTGGGTGCCTACAGTGTCAGTGTCTGCGCAACAGTTTTCGAAGTCATCCTGGAGGTGGCTGAAGAAGGAAAAATGTTGCCGAGTGCTTTTCAGAAGCTGAGCCTAACTGCGTTCCAACACCGATCCCTCCCAAACAGAGCTCTGGCCCTGTCTGTTACCCAGAGCCTTTTCCGAACGCCCGCTGCTGGTGTTACATTTGCCCTGCGCTCTGCAGAAGGAACTCACACCTCCTACAGCTGGCGCCAGCGTAGGCAGGGTGGACGAAAGCGTGCGTGAGAAAGCCTCTGTGTGACTCCCAGGCAGGCTCTGGCAATATAAATAACAGCCGCGAGAAGCCAGAGGAGTCGGGGGACCTTCATTGGAGCTGTTTGTGGCAGCCTCAGCTTGAAGCCAAAAGATTAATCCGATGGTGCCAACTCTCCTCAATTCTGTAAATCTGCGTGATTTGTTCTTTGTTTTCTTCCTAACATTGTTTCTTTGTCTTCTCTTTTGCTTTCTCCCACATCCAAACCCCAGATGAGCTTAGGACAAAGAGCAAAGTTGACCTGCACGCCTGAGATGGCCTACGGAGCCACAGGCCACCCTGGGGTCATCCCTCCCAATGCTACTCTCCTCTTCGATGTGGAGCTTCTCAGGTTAGAGTGAATCTTCTCGAAGGAGCTGGCTGAAGCCATCTGTTGATAACCATCCCTTCTTCCTCGCCTTGCCAGCAGCAGGAGAAATCTTCACTGGAATCCCAATCTTCCCTGCTCAAGCTGTCCTGTCAATACCGCCTGCCGCTCGGTTTCTTACGCCTTCCTTCTCTTTTTTAACTTCGTGGTGTCCGTATTTGCCTTTTATTAGGAGCTTTGCTTTGGGAAAAATGTCTACTGTTGTAACATTTTCAAGTTGTACATTTTATTTAATTTGCATGTAAGAAGAATTCACAGTGATGATTGAAAATATATATAAATATAAATATATATATAGTCCTTATTGAAAAACCACTGCCTTACTGTACACTTAAACCAAGAAAAAAAAAACACAAAAGGTGCTCAAAAAAACAAAAAAATCCAATGTACACCTTGTACATGAACGGGCATTAGCCAACCAGAGTTACCTGCGCTGCCACTTTTCTCAACTTGTATGTTCTGCTTGCTGCTGTTTTAAAAATACTGTCTCATTTACGAATGAAAGGTATATATATATATAACACAATAAAATCTTGATACTTTACAGTTTTTGTTTCTTGTTTTTCTACATTCCTCAAGCCACTGGAATTCATTTTGGTCTATAAGAAGTTCTTCCAACAACCATCAATCCATTCACTTTTTAATTATTTCTCTTCTTATATGAAATACACGTAATGCCACATGCTGCTGCTGTTGCAGATGGCACGGTGGAAAATCTCTGTGGGACCAGAGGTACCAGGAAGGCGCAAGCAAGGGCTGCTGGGACTCTCCATCTCCCCTGCCCAGCTGGTGGCCCCTCAACTGTGCCCAAAATTTGGCTGCTGAAAGGATGGAAAATGCTGTTGCTCAAAGACCAGCAGCACTGGTCCAAGTCTGTGCATTTATAACAGTAAAACTAGTGTAAAAATAATCTGTTGGAGCTGACGTAGGCAAGAGAAGAGCAGAATTGTGTGCAGCCACCTCCCAAAACACATCTGAACTGCGGGGTGATGTGGCCACTGAACACACCGGGGTTTTTGAGGCTGCATCTTGTGATGCTGCTTACGTAGCCTGCAAATTGTCTGTCTCTGCTGGGCTCCTGGCGTTCGAGACCGAGCAATATTTATTTCACTTGATGGTTATGTGCATTCACAAAATGCTGGAGGCAGAAAGATGCGTAGGCTGTCATTTACCTGGCTTGAGGAGCAGGACCTGATCAGCGAAGCTGCCTCTCTGCTGTTATTTTTGCTTTGCCTAAATTTGATTTCTCACACTTCGGCTTGCTTTTCCCCTTTGCTGCAGGAAAAAAAAAGCGTCATCGGGTCGCAACATTATTTTTATTTAACTTGACTATAAACTATTTGCATGGTTTTCAACTAATGGATTTTTTGGTGGAAGGACGTCGGGCAGGCGGTGAGCTCTTTCCCCGTGTGACACTGCGTGAGGAGAACACACCTGGCACGAGCAGACGGGCCCCAGCGCCACGTCGGTGTCTCCAAGCGATGCCTCCCGGAGAGGAGAGAGAAAAGGAGCACGGGAAGGCAGGACAGGCAGCCTGGCCAGTGACTGCAGCTCGCTCTCCTCTTTCTCTAGATGTTCATTTTACCCACAAAGCTGCATTTGAGTTCATTACTTAATTTGTTAATTAATTGTTTACCCATAAACCCCATCTCTTACAGACTACTATTCACTGACAGCAGTGGAGTAAATTATTTTACTGCTCCCCTCTCCATAAAGAAACTAAAGGCATTTTGGGATGCTTTTCTGTTTTTGGTGGCAATCTGGGCTCACCGCAGCAGCGAGGCTACCCATCCGCCTTTCACTAGCAGTTCTCTTGTTTAGGACAGGCTGGTTTCCTGTTAATAGACAGGAAATTAGACCTGCCGGGGTTTGATGCCCACTAACTCTCCCAAATTCCTGTTAAAGGTCCCGATCTCCTTTGCCACCGCCTCAGCCTGTCGCTGACCTTGACTCAGCGCTGGGTGACGGACGGCAGGCTGCGCTGCGGCAGTGCCAGACGTGAGCTCCTGTAGGTGTCTTGGGGAGCGTAACGTAGCCCTGCGGCGCCTGTCAAACACAGGTCGATTCGGCACGTCGGTCTAAAGCTGCTCCTGCCAACAGCCCCCATTGAGTTAGTTGCTCAATAAAAATAAAATAAAATACCCCACCTAAAGGATCTGGTTGGGGATTTTTCCTGAATGCCTCGAAAGCGAACGGCGGTGCGAAGGATTGAGCGGGCGTACCTGCAACGGCCGCACGCTCCCCCCAGCACCTCTTGGTCCTGCTGTTGGGGACCTTCTGCTGTGCCTAACGCAGTCGGCAGGGCAGGGCTCTGCCGCTCCATTTGGGCGAGGTTTCTCGCCAGGGAAAAACATCTCCCTGCCGGGCTGCAGGAGCCCATCGCGCTCAGTCGTATCGTCTCTGTCTGCAGCGCTGCTGCGCACTTCCCCTCCGCCCTCAGCAGTACAACCCGGCCATTACGCAGTCTGTAAAAACCTTATTACAGCTGGTTGATGAAGTTCTCTCTCTCATCGCCCTTTCTCTGCAGAGACCTTTGCTGGCAGCAGAGATTATTACGTTTTCCATGCCAATTTCATAAAAAAAAAAAAAAAAATCTGAAAGGAAAACTAATTGTGCTTTGTGATACTTAGGGAAATTAAGTCTTCAAGGAAATGTAATCCAGCTCTTTATTTGACTGCTAATGCGTTAATTTATTTAATTGTATCATCGATCAACACAGTACATATAGTTATTACCACTATATAATGGATTGGAAAAAAATTTACTGTCATTGCCTGTGTAATCAGATATGCTCTTGTTACTAATTTCTAAACAGCGTCAATGGAAAAAAATGACCTTCCAGGCTTAATTTCGTGCCCTACTTCCTGAAAAATTAAATGGGAAGTGAGCACACACAAAAACCAGCACAGATGCAGAGCACGAGGCTGGTAACATCTGCCTTATATGCTGCCCCCTCTGCCATTCATTTAACTGAACTCATTTCCCTGTCCTTTGATATTACATTTCAAACAAAATCTTGAGCAGACCTCATCAAAACAATCCTCCGGGCATTCCATTTCCATTCCCTCTGTCTTGCAGGTACAAATTATTATTTCATTTTACAAGTGCAGGGACATTGAAAGCCCCCGAACAGGCACTAGAAGAGAAAGTATGAAATGGAATATTTAATGAAAGGCAGCAGCTGAGCTCTCAGAGAAATCAAAAGCTGCTGATCTTGAGGATTCACTGAAGGAATTTTTATTAATCTTATTACCCTAAAGAATTGCTTTTTATATATGTTTTTCAAACAGCAGCAAATCCTCGTCACAACAGGCACCGCAGCGCAAGCCCCGCGCTCTCCGCTGTTGACAGAAGCAACACGGTATTTGCGTATGATTTTAAACAGGGCCGGCAGCTCGCGGCACCGTTAGCACTTTGATAGTTTATAATCATTATTTAGTTTAGTTATTAGAAATCCAGCACGGCAGCCAGCACCGCCGGTTCCTGTTACAGCACGGGGCTTCTAAACACTGCTTATCCTAGCGGATAGTCTGATGTGTACGTGTGTATATACACACGCACCCGCAGGTACATCGGGAGGGGGCGGCTGGTTTTAACCTTCAGGAAGCGACAGATGTCCACACAGCAGCAAGGCCTCCAACAGGATTTCATTTGTTTCAGCGGGTTTTAAGGCAAGCTCGTTTTTGCCCGAGAAATGTTGATCTGCATCAATGGGATGGGCAGGACCTGAACAGCGATCTGGAGTGGGAGTAACTGCTCACCGGGGGAGGAGGACAGCGCATCACTGCTGCTTCGCATCCAAGGTAGAAGCACCCGACAGGAGAAGCAGTGGAGCGCTGGGCGATCAAGAAAGCTGGCAATGACCTCTCGTTTCCGTACCTTGTTAGTGTCCTGTCACCTGTCCCCGACCTGGGGACGGCTCACTGGGGCCTGCGAGTGAGCTGCAAAGGCCCCCTCGATGTGAAGGGAAGGACACAGGTACGGGAGAGCCCCGGAGGAAGGACGTGGCTTGTCACTACAGGCGCTGAGCGAGCAGATGGGATAGCGAGCACCCACCCAAGCTGAAATCACACCCAAGCTGTTCCAGCTGCCCCTTCCCTGCTGCGCTGGGGTCACACAGCCAGCTCAGTGCCACCTCGTGCTGCTCACAGCCCAGAATGACACTGCAGAGGGGCATCCTTCCCACCACTCGGGCGCCAAACACATGGGCACACTCACGTACGGCGACGGGTGCTCTACAGATTCTTCCCCGTGTCACAAACGGCCAGGTGAGAATAACTTCCTGCCCAACAGGAAAGGTTACACGCAGAAGTAGCGCAGCACAAAGCAAGCCTTGAGGAAGAAAAGCAGAACTATGTAGACACACTATTTTTTTACTAAATGGACACAAGAACAGCACAGTTCTTTAAGTGACAGGTTTCAACAAAAATCTATGGATAAGAAAATGGAAACGTTCCCTTGTGCAGAAAAAAATTTAACTTGAATTACAGATCCTCAGGCAAAGTACATCTGCATGTGCCCATGTTCTGCGCTGGCTGGAAGTTGCCTGCTCGGGGAGTTAAACATCACGTCCAAGCAAATAAACTCTCCCGAGAGGCAGAAGACTGCCAGCGTTCACATGGCTTCCTGCTGGTCCAGAACAGCAGCAGAGGTTCTTCTTTCCCACTTCCAAAATGCGCTGGTTACGCAGACCCTGTATCACACTAGTTTTTATTCATAGGACACCAGCACTAAAAAAAGAGCCAAAAAAATGAAATGTTTATCCTCCACCAGATACTACATCTAAAAATTTATGTACATGAAATATATTACAGTCCAAACACACCGAGTAGGAAACAACCGCACTACAGGTACCTGAAATTACCACCAGCAGCATCTCATTTTGGTCGGGTGTTCTCTACTTATATTAAAAGGTGTCAAGTGTACTCCTGTCGCTCCTACTGACTCACCTCTGTGCCAACCCGGCACATGGACTAAAGATCTCGTAGACCATGAACTCGGCCCTCCAGCAACACCGGGTTGTCTTCTGCAGCCTCTGTTTTGTCCCCGTCACCGGGAAGCAGGCGTTTTGACTGAAGCCACCCCAGCAGCTGGATTCCTTTAAAAGGCCGTTCATTTCCATCCAGAACTTTGATCTGCGCAGGGATTTGGGCTTGCTTTGATTCTAGTAAGCAGCAGCCTAACACTCATGTCACCGAGTGAGGCTCCTTCATATGTTCCCAGAGGGAGAAAGGCGCAGTGATTTCTGTATAATATACAGGTGTGATGAATTATCAAACCATAATTAATTTCTTTTTTAACAAAGCACCAAAATCCCCGTGGCAGGGATGCTGGCTGCAATACTCCATTCTCAGCCAGTGAAATTTACCTCCAGGCAGGCAGCTCGCTCGGAGCCCCCGGAGCTCGTTGGATTTACCTGGCCACCGCGCTTCAAACCTGCCCTGGGAAGCGGGCAGGACTGCAGGAGGTGCGAAACACTAACTTGCTCGGTGCTGCCGTGAGAGGTCCTGCTTGAAAGAGGTCTGTGGTTATGCAGCACCTACCAGGTCACCCTTACAACACGGAGAAGCCAAGTCCACGTACGGGGATTTAATCTTAAAGCAGGTCTTCTGACGGTTTACATTTATTTTAGTTCTAACGTGAAGATCTAAAGATTCAAATTACAGCTTATCAAATTTAAAATAAAAGAGTTACACTTCACTGAGAATTCCTACATTTAGTCCAAGCACTCAGCGGTGGGGCTGGAAAACAGTTGAACTCAACAGCAAAAAGTTTTCCAAAAAAATCAGTTTATTTTGGTGGGTCTGTATTGATTCCATATTTTTCCTTGAGAAGCTTAAGCTGTTCCTCTTTCTTCTTTGTGTCCATCTTTTGGAATGCCTGTAACCAGGGAAATAAAGATGTGAGAATAAAAATAAACAATATCATCTTACAAGATATTATTTCACAGTAACTGCAACCAACATCGCTACGAACTACATCAACATCACACACAAACTGCGCTGCTTAATTCCTGACCTCGGAGAGCGCCACAGCACGCCGGACACCGTCACTGCGGGCAGAACATCAAGGCCCAGGCTGTTCACCTGCAAACAAGACCTCACATCCCACTGCCACTGTGCAGTTCTAAGGGCCCTGCTTCCTCCTCTCCAAATTACACTCACCACCCTTGATGATTTGGGGTTTTTTTGCACACAAATCACCACCGAGTAAAGATGAAAACCTGGCAATTTCTCCAATCCATTCCCTCTACCAGTTTATTTCTTAAAAATATGCAGGCAACTGTCATTTCAAACTGATTTTTTGTTTACGCTTGCTATGCTCACAGGTAACTTAAAGAAATCCCCAAGCGTACGTACCCTGTTTGCATTATAGTACAAAACCACAAGGTATCTGTTGCACACGTTGAATCCTGACAGGTGATCACAAGCGTTTTTGGCATCAAAGATGTCTTCATAGACGACGTAGGCTGTTCCTCTGGTTTCAGGAGTGTTCCCACTGCAGAGCAGTATCAGTTGTAATGTTAAACAAAACGAACAGGAAATAGTTGTTAGTCTTTAGCAGTGAGTGAGATTAACTAATGCAACTCCACTAAAAAACAACTTACTGTTATCTTCTTCTAGACACTAAAATATAGCCCTGCTTTCCCCAGCAACCTCCACTTACAGTGCAGTCAGAGACGACAGGAAGGCCAGACAGCAGCGTGCGCTGCGTTACAGTGCTTAAGGGAAGCTCACCTCTCCACAACAACTCTCAGAAGCTGCTGCTGTCAGGGCATCTCATATTCCTAGAAATACTTTTTTTTATAATAGCAATTAAGCTTGTTTTATTTAATATTACAAGACCAGGCTGTCAGTTAATGGCTGTCTGGATCAGATGTCTCCTTTGGATGGAATACGGCTCTGGCCACATCACAAAGTCAACGTAAAAGGGTCAAAACATCCCCGCTGGGGGAAGACCATTTCAGACGCACAACCATCATCCATCGGACCATCAATTCAATTTCCTTTGCCCGAGGGACAGGAGACACGTCTGGGCACATAACGATAACCAGCCCGGAGAGACTGCAGAGTTTACAAATCCCAAAGGTCTCAGCTGAGAGACAGCAAAACTCATAATCAGGAAACCGTCTCTAAGGTGCTTGCTTCTAAGAAGAGAACTCCTGAGGACATGAGATATCACATACATCCACGCTGAGGTGCGTACAAAAATGAAGAGGGGAATGGGATAAAAACTGCACAAAGCACAAAAGTCATTACAAAGGCAGTGCCACGTTATGCCTTGTCTCATGACGAGCTGGGATTTCTGTGGAAGACAACGCCTTCAGAACTCAGTAGTTCTGAACAATGAGCGTTCTGAATGAACAGGCTACCTGCAGCTCCCTGTTGGATGCATAGGCCAGCGCGTCACTGACAGAAAGCTCCCCCGTACGTCTTAATTCTTTAGGCACCACTGTCACAGTGTTCCAACCTACATGTTTTCAGAAACCTTAAATATTAGTTCTCCTTCATGCTTATTAGCGAAGCATTCCAGCTATTTAGCCAAGCAGTGAGTTCAGGCTGTCCCTTGCTCCTTTAACCACTGCCCAGTCACTTCTGTTGCCCAGCCCTGTACAGGAAGGAGGTCACCGGCCACACGTTCCAACGCAGCTTCAGCAGCGCATCCCCCTGTCCTTGTTTGTTTACTGAAGGCAATTCTAGACAGAAAACTCACTTTATTCTATGCACTGAACAATCATCTTTAATCACTATGGCTCTTAAAGGAGCACTTCCATTTGGGGTGGTAAAGTTTGGTATGTTTAACTGTTTACATATGTATGTCCTGCACAGTCAAAACAAACATATTGTGGATCAATTACCCACCCCAGTCTCAGAGCACGGGGAAATGGAGAGTGATTAAGTGACAAGCATACATTCTGCTCTAATCCGATCCAGGAACTCAGAGATGCAGCAGGTTATTTTGCCAACATCCAGGTAACAGTACAAAAACTCCACCCCACAAAAACTTCCTGTTTGCACACTTATTGAAATCATAGAATCATTAAGGTTGGAAGAGACCTCCAGGATCATCTAGTCCAACCGTCCTCCCACCACCTATTACCCACTAAACCACGTCCCTAAGTACCACATCCAACCTTTCTTTAAAACACCCCCAGGGACGGTGAGTCCACCACCTCCCTGGGCAACCCGTTCCAATGCCCGACCACCCTTTCTGAGAAGAAATTTCTCCTCATCTCCAACCTGAGACTTATGTGACTTATAATGTTTTTTTAAGCATTAGGCACCAAGTTCTGTTTCCTCCCTTTCTTCAGTATTTTTCAGAAGGGGAATAAAGATCGGTTTGTGTGAGTGCCAATACTCCAACCTGCCTCACTACAGTTCTCAAAAGCTCTTCCAGAATTCCAGCTTCAGCCAATTCTTTCCACTACAAACTTAGCAGAACACAATACCAAACAGAGGAAATTATGGTTTAATTCACAGATTCAGACTGTACTCAGGATATCGAGCAGCATCAGAGCTCAGGTCTTCAATATATAGCTAAAGAGAAGAACCTCAGATTGGCTGTAGACATGCACAACCTCAATGCATTTTAAAACAAAGTTACAGTCAGATCACCATTATCCACAGACTACGAGGCTCGGAGACAAGCTGTACCTGATGCACTGGGAGCTGCTTCTCATTAACAGGTCCAGCAGCAACAGTAACATCTCTATTTTCCTGTTAGTTAACTATCTAATACTCATTAAATATGAAAACTGCTTGTATTCAACTTTTGCCTTTCTTATTTTTATCTTTAGTAAAGGTAAAAAAAACCTGTATTGCTTAAGAGAGTAAGTACCTCGTATTTTTACCAGCTTATCTAAGATCACATAAAATTTAAGCTTTTTCACCTCACCTGCTGACAATACTATTTTCTAACAGATTCACACAGGAGAAGTATCACCACATCCACCTCTGGCTCACAGGGGTATTGCCAAAGTGTATTTAACTTCCTCAGCTGTGAAATCCAGTTGCTGCCTACTGCAACAGTTATACTGACACACAACAGATATACTAAAGCACGTAAAATCCTTAATTTTTCAAAGAAAACGAAAATACTTACACTCTGATTTGCCGGATAGGCCCGTATTTCCCAAAAATATCATACATTTCCTCCGCTGTGATTTTATATGGCAGGTTCCTAATGTACAGGATCCGGTTGACTTCTGGAGGCAGCCGAATCTGGTGCGGAAACACCACACAGTGCGTTAGACCTAAAGCACTCACTTCAAACCTTAAAGGCAGCAGCCTACGTGCTAGATCTTGGGGTCAGCATCACCGAGATGTGACTCACCGGTCCGTTTTTAACCCCCCACACTTTAAGTGTTTCTGTCAAGCCAGAGGCCTGGCTGGCGGAGAACGGGTTCCCCCGGCCGGCAAGGCCTGCTCTCGGCCCCAGGGACCGCTCCTCACCGCCCCGGAGGGCTGAGGCGGGCCAGGGAGGGGGCAGGGGAGAACACTCACGTTGGCTCGCTTGGCCGCTTGCATCGCCATGGCGCCGGCAGGAGGGAGGGGGCCGCGGCCTGGGGGAGAAACACCGGCGGGGAACGGGTCCGCTCCGCAGCGCGCCGCTCGCCTCAGTGGGTGACCCGGATGCTATCCCAGCTTGCACCGCGCCGGAAACGACCGCCCGGCTCCCGGCCTCTCCGCGAACGGGGCGGGGAGGCACGTGACCGACGTGACGGCCCCGCCTCGCCGCCTCAGCCCGGGCTTGCGGGCGGCGCTGCCTCAGGCCGGCCTCAGCGCTCGTCCCCCCCGGCTGCCTTCATTCCCCCTCCCGGCTGCCTTCATCCTCCCCCCGGCGGCGTCCCCCGGCGTGGGGGGGATGCCCCGCGGAGCTTCCCGGGCCCCGCAGCCGCCGCCTCAGAGCTTCAGGAAGACGCCCTGTAGGGGTGGGGAGAGGCGGCCGCCGCCGGGCGCCGTGTGGAGGCTCTTGTCAGGGGAAGAGGCCTGGCGGGCGGTGGCGGAGGCGGGGTGAGGAGGCTCCGGGGAGCAGACGGTGACGGAGCTCCGAGCTGAGGTGGCGGTCGGGGCTTGGCACTGCTCTCTGGCGGGCACTGCTCGCCTGCATTTTGTTTACTTAGTCAAGACAGGCCGCTGGAGCTGCATGAACTTTTTTATTAAACGCGCCCTGTGAGGCTTTGCTTTACCCTCCTTAGCATCCTCCCACAATAAATCATTCCGGATTTGGAAGCAGAAATAGCGGGTTTTCTGCTTGCCAAACACCCCTCATATTCTGTCCCTTTAACGACGACAGCAGTAGGCCCGTCTTTAAGGTGAAGCAGGCATTTTGATGACAATTTTGCCAATATTCTTGTTTTCTTCCATGATCCTGTGCGCCTCTGCAATCTCATGCAGAGGGTAAACGCTGTCGACAAGTGGTTGGAGATGAGGGGAGGATCCTCCAGAAAAATACGGCAGCACATCTTCTGTGAAGGCTTTCACCAGCCGTTCCTTATACTGAGGAAAAAATTAAAGTGTTTTTAATGTTATTTCCAATCACGTTATTCAAAGAGGTGTCTGTAAGCACAGCATACAAAATGTGCACAGTTCTCAGGGAGACTGATGTTCTTACAGTGAGACAGACGTGTAAACATCTGACAGGTGTAAGGTACAAGCAAGAATGAGATCAATTCTATTTTAATCAAATTAAGTTCTCAAAAACAAAGGGTATAAGCTCAGTGCAGAACTATTTAAACTCAAACTGATAAAATTTGTGAGAATATTATGTATTCTAGACCATGGACAGAATCTATCCTAGGGCTCTGCACTGCTGTATTTTACTGTAGTATCAGAATTTTCCACATAAAGTGATTTTTCCTTGGTAATTTCCAAATGGCTTTGGTTTCTGCTTTGAAAACTTATCTAATAGAGGTTTTTCTTTTTCCACCCCTTAGACTTGATCGAGTTGCCTGATGACTTGAGTTTTGTTTCTTCTTAGGCCAAATCTTTAAATTACAGTACTTGTGAAGTATGTGAAGAAGTCCTGAGTATCATTCAGCTGATTGAGTAGTTCTAAAAGGGAGGCATTTGGTAAAAATAGGAAAATGTAACTTAATTTTGCTATGTTTTCCAAAGTATGTAGTGACAGTTCCAGGTGGTGCTTTTTTGGTAATAATGTGTTAGATCCTGCTTTAACACTGGTATCAAAAGAAAGCTCTGAAAACTATCATTGATTTTAAGATCAAGACGTATGCACTGCTGATCACCATTACTTGCCTCCTTGTCTCGTGATCGTAGTAGACTTGTTTGGATGCTCGCTCTTTTGGAAAGCAGCCTTGCAAACAAATCCCCGTGTACTTCACCTCCACTCAGCAGTCCGTAAATAATCCATCGGCCATCAGTACTCAGACAGTTGAGATTCTTCTCCCAGTATGAGCCACCAACACAATCTAAAATAATATCTACTCCAGAACCTCAAGTAAAAAGAAAAGATTTCAGGAATGTAGTCGACCTGCATTAAAGGCAGGATAATGTCAGGCAAAACTAAAACCTTGTTCTTTTCAGGTACAGAATCAATCCTGCAATTTTTATTTAAACCTTTCTACTGAAATTAGGATTGGCACAATGATTTCTAAGGAATTCTAGAATTGGGCACAAAAAAAAATAATCATTATAGATATCCAGATGCAGACTCTGTTATGAACCATACCAAATGCTTAGAAAAGCTCAATTTTTGTAAGAGAACTAAGCTGTCTTCCCATATTCAAACACAAAGACAAGTGTAAGGATTTGGTCCCTCAGTTCCTTGTGGCAGGAACAGAGGCACAATATTTATGCCCCAAATGAACACAAAGCCAGAGAGTCCATGCAGAAAACAGCACAATTAAGCTGGATCTGGTACTAAGGGACATGGTTTAGTGGGTAATAGGTGGTGGGGAGACGGTTGGGCTGGATGATCCTTGAGGTCTCTTCCAACCTTAATGATTCTATGGGAAGACATGTTCTTGGCCTGAACAGGGTGTTCGGTGACAGCTGAAATTGAGCATATGTGCATATACGTTGGGAGGTACACACTGCTCAGCTGCAACAACCTTTCACGTAGAGGTTCTTACCTTGGGTGAACGCCAAGACCTTTTCACTAAAATCTTCATTCTTATAGTTGAACCCTGCAACTGCTCCGGCATTTGCTGTTGCTTTCAGTTTCTCTTGGGTTCCCGCTGTCACGATGGGAATAGCTTCTGCCAGTTTCACCAGCTGAATGGCTGCTATACCAACTCCGCTAGCTCCAGCATGGATCAACACTCTCTCACCCTTCTTTATTTTACCTGAAGGAGGACATAAGGGAAATGGTTACCCTTCTGGCATCACCTTTGGATTAAAACATGATCAGGGAGGAAAATACTAGAGAGGAGGCTGAAGGAGATGCCCCTCGAGTGGGTTTTGTTTACATCTTCATATCCTTCATAAAAGAAAGAAATCCAGAACTAATACGGCTTGCAGTGTACTGACAGGACTCTGTTTTAGTGACTTCAGTGGAATGACTTTGGCTTGGCCCTGTCCAGTTCTGGGCATCCGTGACCAAGCTGTTTAGGTTGTTTCTGCCACCAACAGAAAATGCACTTGGAGGATGTTAATACTGAGAAATCAGGAGCTCAACAATGGAGAAATACCAGAAGTGCTGGGTAACGTTAAGGACCAGTTCTACCTATCATTTCACTATCTACTGCTTGCTCTAACGCATTCATTTGTGTTCCACTGATTGCTACTGGAAGTGAGGCACCAGGTGATCCTGGAGGCATGGTCCTCACTGCCTGCAGATCCCCAGGGAGCAGCAGTGCTTGAAGCAAGGCTGCATTTTGGGTAATGAGGAAAGTTACTTGTTTGTAACTCCTGTTCTTCAGTAGAGCTTTTGGATCCTATTGCTGAGGAGGCTAGAAGGAGGATATTTGTCAATGGAGGAAAACCCGTGCCTCAGTGGCCCATTTTCAAAATGAAGAGTATGAGCTTATGTCTGTTTGAAATCAGCTCAGAGGAAATTTTACCAACAATTAATGTCCCTGTGAAACAAGGTACAAGATGTTGCCTACTGTAGATCCACAGGCAGGCAGTGAGAAAGTTCATGACGTGGTCATGCTTGCAGCAAAGTCAAATCTTTAGAGAAGCAGTGTGTGGGTTTAGTTGTTTGGAGAAGATGTAAATTACTTCAGGGTTTAGGCTTAATGTAAATGAGTGATGTCTAGATGGAGCTTTTGCCAAGAAAAGTTGGATCAGATGATCTCTGCGGTCCCTTCCAACCTGGTATTCTTTGATTCTATGATTCTACGAAATTGCCATTCCAGCAAATAAGGACAGAAAGAAAACTGACCATCTTTCCATATCCTTCCTCGAAACTATGCAGTCAGCAGACTAAGTTGTGAATGGGGAGATGTGGTCAAGGTTTCAGGTTCTGGGTCTGGCATACCAGATTCTGACCCATGCGAATGGAGTGACAGAGAAAAGGTTGTTTAAAGGCAAACAGCATTCAGATGGCAGCAACAAAGAGAGAATTTCATAACAGAAAGGAAGACGAGCTGTTTTGGTGGGACAGATTCACAAATATACCTCTCACCTACAAAATGCAGCAGCTGAAAGGCTGTTAACCAGGCTTCGGGAATGGCTGCAGCCTGAATAAAAGTCATGTCATTGGGAACTGGCATCAGGTAGCCTTCGGGTACTGTAACGTATTGTGCCTGGCCACCTCCGGAGAGCAGAGCCATCACTGCATCGCCAGTCTTCCACCGGCCCTTGCAGCCAGGTCCGAGCCCAGCCACACTCCCAGCTGCTTCTAAGCCTAAAATATCACTTGCTCCTTTGGGAGGAGGGTACTTCCCTCTCCTCTAAAACAAAAGAAAAGAGAGGGCAAGGAAGGAAAAGCCACATGTCAGTGAGTGTAATGACCTGCAATATTTTGTTCACATGCCTCCAACCTAAATTCCTACTCATTTAATCCTGATTTTGCACTGTGCAAATGTTCCAGTAAGTTGAGGATCTTCTATCCTCTGGGAACGCTTCCTGTTTCCTAAGTATGTTTTATTCTTAAAATTCTGTGTGCAAATTCAATTTGTTCTGAGCCCCCTTTGTCCAGGCCAATCCATGCTGAGGAGGTATTATGGTCTTCAGTTGCAGCGCATGGCTTTCAGCTCAAATTAAAGCAGCTCAGACTCAATAACTTAAATGTGATTTTTCCCCTGTGCAGTCGAGCCAGTGGAACATTTCATGTTCATCTCAAATGCCCAGAGAATGGTCTAAGCATCTAGAAAGACCAGAGCTTTGTTTTACATCTTTTCTTGAAAGGCAGCTGCCTTTTCCCTGCCGCCCCAGCATTGCAGTGGCCCAGATAAACACCCTTATCTGCTGAATCAACAGACATCTCTTTCAGCCCTATGAATTCTCCCACGCAAATGTTCACCAGGCCCAGGCTCTTTTAGCTCTTCAGATTTGTCAAGACTGCAGACAGGAGCTTGAAAAAAAGGTGCCATTTTCTGCTTGAACGTACACATACCTGGAGTAAATCAGCCCTATTCAGAGCACTAGCAAAGACCTTCACAAGAACTTCTCCTTCTCCTGGATATGGTTTCGCCACTTCTTTCACATAGAGATTTTCTGGGCCTCCTGGGCAATCAAAATGGGCTGCCAACATTTTCTCTGAAAAAACAAACAAACGAAACCCCTGGCATGAATACAGGCACGCTTAGGTACTGCTGGAAAACCTCAGTAATCAGTAACCACAGCTCCACCGACTCCACTCTGCGGATGGACAATGCAAACGGTGACACAAGTCGAAGGTAGAAGTGCGGAGGGCTGCCAGAGAAAGCTGAGGAGTTATACTGCAATGAAATACATTAACTCTGGGACACAACGTATCGTTGCAAAAGCCATTTGACAAACTGCGAAGATCACCTTGCATCAAGTCGTAGTCCTTAACCCTGCACCGAGCTGTGCAAGGACCCAGCAGCACTGACCACCCACCCACCTGAGCTGTAAAAGGTATCACGCGGAGGAAAATGAAACCCTATGCTTTTGACTTCCTGCCTGATGAGGGCCCCAGTGCTCAACCGACTAAAGGACACAGGCCCTTTAGTGGACACAAATGGGTCTTTTAAACCCTCAGCACAGACCTAAAAATCCTGTAAATGCTGCCTTATGATTCAGCCCGTTGATGGCAACTTGAAGGTACACCAAGGCACAGTGGTGGTTTAGCATGAATGAAAGACAGCAAATGGTTTTAAAAATTCCCATCTATTTCCCTTGCCTCAGCAGGTGATTGCCCTGCAGAGGGTCCCACTGCTGCAGGAGTCATTGGAGTCACTCGTCAGACAGGGTTCCGGGGTGCCTTGCTGTTGGCACCAGCAGTTGTTGAGATGGGCTGAGATGTCAAACCTCCTCCCGCCTGGCACGATCAAACCTGGAGCAGTCTTCCGTCCGTCTCCTGGCTGCTCAGTGGAAGGGGAAGAGGAGAGAATCACAGCAGGACTGACTGTGTTACTTCCTGAGAGCTGGTACTATGCTGAGTACAGTTTAGGGATGCTGCCCAAAGTAAGCAGCAAGCCTCTGCAAGCCAGAGCCCCTTCACGTAAACACCGTTGTGCGGTAGACCACCGTGCCCTCTGTAAGATCGCTTGCATTATGATATCTGCGCAGGAAAAGCTGAGCGCATACTTGGTTATTTGTTGTAAGACTGCAAATGCAGAATGATAAACACCTTCAAACGCCAGGAATGTAAATCCCCATGGGGTGGTGCTCTGTGGCTATTTTATGGTGAATAATCCCTTCCAATTATACATATGAAATGTAACTGCAAGGTTTTTCTTTCCGAGGCTGGCCATCTATTTGTTGTTTTCAGCTGAACCGTTTAATCCAGTCCCACAAAATGTGTCTCCGTTAGCACAGAAATTTAATGGGAAGCCCACCAGATACCACCCCGTAACTGATGCTTCTGCCCTCTTAATTGTGTCCAAATTTAGTCAATTAAAAATAAGATGCGAAAGAAGCTTTTGTCCCTCTTTCAACGCAGTTCACTAACCTGCATTTTTATAAATACTTGTCTTTGTTGCTAGAAGCAGACCCACAAAAATATATTGAAATAATGCAGTGAGGATGCAGGTATCCACATTGCTTTCGAATGCACAGAAAACCGCACGACTTGAAAACCAAGTTTCCAACCAAGCGCAACAACTTCAAACTGCCAGATCTGCCCGTAACAACAGTTTAAAGAAGTTAAGTGGTTCCGGAGCACAATTTGTGACTCACCTTTTTCCTGTAAAGAAGGGAGGACGTTCTCTGCACTGGGAACAAACCCAGGCTGTCCTTGGGAACAGAGTCTGATCCCAGTTCCCCCTCTCCAGCTCTGCCCTTGCTATCAGCCGTTCCCCAGCAAGCCAAGGGGTGGGACAGGGCGAGGTTGTGTTTTACTTTGGAGGGAAAGACAGGGGCAAAGTCAGAAATACTAGTACGGCTCACCATTATTTCTATCCACAGACCTGGTTTATTCTATGGATTGAGGCAGAAATCTACTTTCCCCTTCGGCACTGACGTAGAGCTCTGCCGCTCCCCCCCCCGCACACGGGGAGGTTTGGTCTAATGCCTTTGCTGTGCTGATCTGGTTGCGTGTGTGTTTCTGTGTGCTCGGGCAGAGCGCTGGACTGGTGGTTTCATTCTGAACTCTGAGTAGTGCAGGCTGGATTTACTCACGTTGCATTAAGGGCACGTGAGCTGTGACTGTCCTTACGCTATATATCCACCGAGGAGGTTTAGTGTGCCCTTGTTCCTATCAGATGGCAATGTTTGGGGTTTACTGGTTCATGTCCATCAGCCCTGTGCATTTCTACCTGCTGTTCTAACTGCCTGATGGCACCCCTTCGCTGAGCTTTGCTGCTTCGCCCGGAGGGAGAAGGATCAGAGCACGCCTTTCTCTGTGTCCTAGTCACCACCTTTTGAGTATTTGAGTTGCCAGGGAATAAAACTGACACTTCAGAGTATTTACAAATGATAAATCATATGTCTGTCCATGCGTGCAATTCTTCTGTGGATTTTCTTCCTATTGATTTTGATTTTTGGATTCAGGGTTTTAAACTCTTCTTTGAAACTAAATTAATCTAGAAACAAATGCAGCTAAAAATTCTTTTGTTCTCCTGTGACTCCAAGAACTAGTAATTTATTTGTTTCTTCAGGTGAGAGATCATGGAGCCTGATCTTCTTGATCCTCTTCACTTGGTGATGTAGGCAGAGCCTGGGCTGTCCCCTGCACAGTAATGGCTTCACTCAAATGTGATGTCTCACAGTACACACAGCCTGATTCAAGCCTGGCAGTGACATAGTCCCAGAATTTTACAATCCGCTACAGTGTAAAATAACTTTCTACAGCGGTCAATGACAATGCGAACTGACATTAAAAATGGTGTTTATTTGTAATATTGAAAGATATACAGGACAATCTGAAAATCTGTTATGTAACAGTCTCTTTCACCCTTTGGGGCTGTGGTGCTACAGATAGCTGTAACGCTGTGAGAGAAGTTTCTTTGCTTAGGGAGACTATTAATTTTCTTATCTGGAAACAGGCTAAAAGACAACATGAGAAAGATTAAGCAGAGCATCTTAAACCAAATCTGGAAGGCATTATTTTCAGTTAAGATACTGAGATGACAGACGCATCAGGTAGTCCTCTTATGAGCAGTGAGCCCTCAAGTGTTCTTGAAAAGACGGAAGGAAACTCAGCAGTTGGACTGTTGTAAAGCAGTAGTTTCTTGCTTAAACTGGATAACACTTTTAATTTCTATACTTTATTTCTTTGTGAGCAGTCCTGAGGTTGAAGTTCATGTTTTCTGCTGATTCAGCTACCTTTGTCTCTGAAGTAGTCCGCTATAATAACACAGGGAAATAAATAAATAAAAAAAAATCATATTCGAAATTGCTGTAATGGAGATGATTTTTTCCAAGTCCAAATCTCCCTCAGGCTATACTGTACTCGAAAGAAGACAGCTGTATTTCTAGCTGAAAATTAAAAATACTAGTACCTATATTCATGAGGTATTGTCTGTTTTAAAGAATAAACACTGAGCACTTTAAATCATTTCCAGAAATCTCTCATAACATGTGAAGAAAGACTACTTTGTTTTCTTGTTCCAAAGAAATCATCCAGAACAGCAAGAATAAACCCCAGAAAATACATTGTCAAAACTGCTGCAGATGTGGCCCTGGAAACAATTAGACCTTAGACTTTACTCAGGAACAGTGGCCAATTACAGACAATTTGACCATTTGCAAAATCAAATAACTTGTGTGCAGATTGTTACAGGATTTTGCAAGTGTTGGTATTTCTTGCAGCCTAGACTTCCTGCCTTCCTCCCGTGGCAGCAAAGAAGCTGGTATCAACTGTGATGTGGGTCCTGAATGTAGTGCCGAGCCAGCTGGAGAGACGTGGGGCTAAATAACCCAACGCCACCTTTTGGATCTTCTGCAGCTCCGTTCATAGTACTGCAGAGAAGGACTAGGATAGAGCTAGTCTGAAGCTAAAATTAAGTTAGCTTTAAATACAAGGCCCAATTCTGAGATTTAGTAAGTCTCATTAATGCTGCCCTTGAAAACACTCCATACCTGGAGGGACCATTCTGGTTTGTTAGTATTTCATACTCGTTTTGATCCAATGATTAAAAACTATTATTGATGTTCTCGGTAGTATTAAAGCAGTGGATGTCCTTGAGGTTACTGCTTGAAGCTGTTTGTCCTTCATGCCAAATGTTACCAAGACGGGGAATCTCTCTGTCCCTCAGTTCATAGCCCAGGAGATAAATGTTCCCCAAAATTCATATAATTTGAAGTTGATGTGCTGGCCGTACGTGTCAGTGACAAAGACCTGTAATACCTAATCTCCAACAGATCCATCACAGCTGCTAAATGTGACAGGGATGAGGCAGAATCGTGTCTGGAGCACAAGAAAATCGAGGCTCTATGCAGTGCTGGCCCAATGCTTTTGTGCTCAGCCTGCTATGAGACACAAAAACAATGGCCAAGACAATAGAAAGCAGAACATAGCATAAGCAGCCTGAGGTTGCTCTGATTGTTGTGGCTGACATAAAAATAGGAAAGATCCAAAAAACACAGGTCATCCACTTCCCTCTTCTCCTGGCCCATCGGCAGTCAGTTTAACTTTGGTTAAACAAAATGCAGGGGCTGTGAAGGGTGAAGAAGTGGAGAGGCTGCAATGGAGGCCAGTCTCTGCCAGCCTGGCACTGAGCACAGACCCAGCAGCCAGGAACCATGCTTCTGAGGTTCAGCAAACAAGTTTCTTTTAAAACCCGCATTATACCCTCTAAAAATCCTGTTCTTGATCATAGCATTTTGAATTGTAAAAGCCTTTGATGAAAAAAATCATTACCGAGAGTCTTATAGCTCATTCCAGATGAAACAGCTTACGTCCCAAAACACAAATTCATTCCACTTACTTTTAGGCACGTAAATGAGGAACGAAAGCTAGGAGCACAGTGGCCCTATAGGCTCGTTCCTTTTCAGATCAAGTTGAATCTTATTGTTCTAGAAAAAATAACTTTAGAAATAACCTTGAACTTCCTTAGAAATTCCTTAGTATTACCCCTGCGGTGAAAATCAACTCTATTCCAGGAATCTGCTCTTGTGCATTTTATCCATTTGGATGATGCGATAAAATGATTGCATCCCTGACGTGGAGTCAGCTGTATATTACGTCAGTAGGACAAGGAAGAGTGGTTAATCCTTGCCAGCACCTCACACAAAGGGAAAGCCACGTTTGAGATGCAATCAGGATTCCGCAGCCAGTCTGCAAAGGGCTGGGTTTTGCAGTATTCCTGAACGGGGAACAAAGAGATGTTGACGCTAGGTCTTTAAAACACTGAGCCCAAGAGAGAGGAACTTAAGAGGACTCACACAAAGGAAATTTGAGCAGGAGAGGGAAGGAAACCGGCAGTTTTGTTAGAGAAGAGGTGCTTTGTTACTGTGAGACACGGGAACTGGCTTCATGATGTCTCAAGATTCACATGTAGGAAAAGACACTCCAGCTTCCCTCTAGAAACTAGGCTTTCTAGAGAAAGTTTGAAACCCTTAGAGAGCTCATGTCTCACTGAAGAAGTGGACTGTGAAGTAGAGTATCAAAGCTGATGCTCTACAAAAGTGTGCTTAAGACCTCAGCATTGGGCATAGGAGGTCAAGAAGATGTGACTGTCAGGTCCCGTTTTGTTGAAGGGTAACTGACAGAAAACGTGTGCCAGAACAGCCGAGGAAAGAGAGTTCTGCAGCCTGTTCATACCCACGGAGGCTCTGGAGCACGTGTAGCACTGTGGGATGAGATATCGGGAGAGGGTTTAGCTGTGGAGCAATAACCCATGTCTGTATTGAGTTTCCCAGATTCTCTGGATTTGGTAATTTATCAAACTAATTTTTGAAGCTGTTTGCAAGTGTGAGATAATCAATGAGACACCAGCACCCAGATACAGGCAGTTCTTTTACCTAGTTTCTCCACAGCTTCCACGCACACGCTGGGATACATGCCCACTCCGTATGTAGCAACCAGGATGAAAGTCTTTGTCTTCACAACTATCAGGCCTCCATCTGGCTAGATATAGTGGGAAAATGGTGCAAGGTTACAAGGTTCTAAAAATATACCTATGTATATATGATGCCTTTACAGCTTGGGCTAATTGCAAGCATTTTCTTTGCCAATATACCTGGGGTTTTTTGGGGGAAAAAAAAGGCAAATACTGTTTCAAAGTCTAAGCCAGGACACAGACAAACAGTGACCGTGCATATTTTGAAGACTGCTGACTATTAAAGCAAGTCAAATGTTTTGTTATGTTGCCTATTCTCACTTCCATCGATCAATGTATTACTGCACAGCATTTTGAAGAAGGGTTATCCTAGAGCTCAATGTCATATGCCAAAGCACTCATAAATGAAAATAAAATAACTAGTACCCTTATGAAAGTGTGCCCAGTGTTTTATGAACCCTGCCTCCCACACTTGCCTCACCCATTTCAATAAGGAATGGAAAAAGACATTGCCATGTACTGCGTTTTTCTGAAACAGGATCCACGTTTAAGAGCTGCTCAGCCTCTTCTGCAAGTTGCTCAGCTCATTTCAGGATGGATTTACTGGGGAGGGGAAGAATTAAGAAGACCTCAGCAGCACCCAGTTGGATGTGTTTACCTTGGATTGTGTGATGTGGTGGTAGTAACAAAATTCTGCCCTCTTGAGCATGGCTGGTGAGTAAGCCATCAAACAAGGTCCTGCTCACCCCGTCTCTCCTCTCCCCCAATGCAGTTACCTGCTGCCGATACCTTATTCTGGCCTGTGGCCTTGCCAAGCCCTCCTAGGGCCTGATTAATTAATTAATCAGGTAAGAAACCAACCCAGCCAACAAAAGAAGTGATAGTTTTTCGCTGCATTAGGGAGATGAACTGATTGAAAGGACAATGTGACAAGCAGTGCAGCTGGCGTTCGGGAAGTGAATGGTGTTAGCTGTTAAGTTTGCATTATACAGCTGACACTGGTTGTATTCTGCACTGACTTTGTTCCACAAAGAAAGAGGAGAGGAGAGAGGAGGAGGAGAGAAGGCCTTCTGCTGGTGTTACAGTATTTCTGTAACCAGCAGCGAGGGAAGGAGGTAGGAAGTCTCCAGATTTCTCAGGATGGCCCCAGCTCTTGTCAACATACATTTTGAAGATAGATGGAATGCTCATCCGCGCGGAGACATTTGTAGTGCTTCTCCTTGAAGTAGAGTCCTCCCCTTCTAACTTGCGGTAAGTTCTTGCAGAAGGTGTCGATAAGGTTTAAAACATTCTCTGGTGGCACCTGTGTTAATACAGCACAGTGTTGGGGACCAAAAATGCACATCTTTGCAATGATGAACTGCTTTCCATCCTCCCACTGCCTTTGATAGTTCTCTTAAAATTATGATGCAAAAAAAAGATTGGCCTAGTTTGAAACTAGACCTGTGTTCTGTACAGTCTGGGATATTTTCAAAGTCTCATTTGAAACAATCTGCTTAGTCTGTGATTACTGTCTGTGCAGTCCCGTTACCCAGTGATGCTTCTCTAGGTAGGCAGTGTGCCCCGTTCTGCTAAAGGCAATGTAGTGTAGGACGTGTCCTTCCCTGGCCTTGCGATGAGCTCACCCAAGGATGCCAATGGCAAATGCTCTTGGTATTCAATGGGGACCTGTAACTTTTAGCAAGTCCAGACCAGATCATCACACCTCAATGGAGCAGCCTACACGGGTCACAAATCTATTCATGTCATTGAGCTCTTGGGCTCAGTGTCTGTGTAACCGGGTCACTGACTGGCAGAGTTATATTCAGCTGGTTGGATGAGATGATCCAATGATCCCTTCTGGCCTGAAATTCTTTCAGGTCAGTGGAGCTGGTGGTAATTTACACCGACTGAGGACTTTTCTCTGGAACTCAGCATGTAATCCACCTTGCTGAAGAGCCAGCAGGCTGGCATCTCTAACAGCCGTGGTTTATATTAAAGATCATGTACATGTTAAAGACGATGTCACTATTACCTAGTGGACTGATGATTCTCTCTGCTGAGAATCTGTCCCCACGGATGGAGCTATCTTAACAAGAGCTTCATTTTCTGAACACATTCTTCTGAGCATGCCAAGGGTAGCAATATGTACCCCTGGAAATGTCTGGGAGCTGGTGGTGTGGGATTAGGAGAGGAAGTGGTACCTTCCAATGACATAAGGATGACTGTGGGGTGTGGGGAGCATTTCTGAACTCCTAGAGAGCTCACCAACTGTGTGAGGGGCTGCACATTAGCTTTGCCATATAATATGATATGACCAGAAGTGCGGTGGTTCTGCTCTTTATCAGCTGATGGACAATAAAAACAGATAAGCTACATCTATACAAGATAATTTAAGGTACCAGGGAGCAGCTCTGAGTCCTGTCGGAGCAGTCCAGTAGCAGGCCAGCAAGCGCTTTCCCAAACAGTTCCAAGGCACAGTCTGCATAATTAAAGTGGCCCAGGATTGCTCCCCAACCTGGCAGAGCCGCTGTGCGTCGGGGTTAGAGCTTGGGTATGGGATGTTCCGTACCAGCAGTTGTGGTGCCAGAGAACGAACCTATGTACATACATGTGCTTTACTGGTGGAATCATTAAGTGCGAAGTGGTGAAAAAGGACTCATTGTAAATGCCAGTTCAATGGCATCTTTCCTCCAAAACTCAAAGATTAGCAATCAACTTCACAAGTTAGCCTCTCCACACAGCAGCTCGGGTCTACTCCTCTAACTCTGTCTCTGAGGTTGAAAGAACCAAGTGTATTTAGCAGAGTGCAGCGCTCCCTGCCATTATTGCTACTTTGTGCTCTCCATTCCTGGAGTTTCTACCTCTGCCTTCGCTTCCTAGGATGCTCTTTGATCTCTTACGTTAAAGCCAAAGGTTGATGCACAGACTTTTCTTTGCTTCAAGTCAATGACAGCTGCGTTTTCCACGTGCTTTGTTCTGATAAGGCTGTCATTCAGCAAAGCCACCAGTTGGTTCATTTTCCTTCTGTTCTGTAGAGAGAAACAGATGCATAAACGTTCGTCCCCCTTCCCTTTGTATTGGAAACCAGATCTTCCTCCATGTGGAATTCAGGAGTTTCAGCAGAACTAATGCTAAGCCTCAGATAAGCAAAATAGCAAAATAAAAATACTAAACCCAAGAGGGCAGCAGAACAGACCAGCAGCAAAATGGCCACCTTTCTCAGAAAGGCCATCCAAGTCCAATTACATTTTGATAGTGCAAGTATTTCTGGGTTCTTTTTTCCCTGGCGTTTAATTTTGCTCTCACTGAGGAAACAATCCACAGCGAAAACACTAAGGAATTACATAAAACTTGGTACCGCCAGCAGATCAGAGCAGAAGTGGCGCGGGGGGGTGGGGGTGGGTTTTGGGCCAGGCTGGACTCAAACCAAAATTTTTCTTTTCAGATGGCCAGCACTAACACGGTTACTGTGAGAGCTCCGGGTCAGTGCGGCGCTGCTGGGGCGCTGCTGGGAATACACCTTCCGTTTCTCTCGTGGGAAGATCTCTCTGGCTGGCTGTGTGAGCAGCAACACGAACAGGTAGGTGGTGATCGTTAAATCAATAAATCTTCAGAGAATTGCCAGCAGGCATCTTGTCTGCTTCCATCCTGGCCGGCTCCGAGGTGCTGGCACCAATTGCGGACCGGCAGTTCTCTTCATGCCATTGTCCTCAAATCAGAATTAATTATTAATTAGTGGAAAAGGAGTATTTTCTGATCACTGGAGCTTCAATCTGAGTGTCATGAGATCAGCATTACCCAGTCACGTATGAAATCTTGTGACAGAATTGAGTAAACAAAGGCAAATTAAGGCGGCTCAGGCAGCGCAGCGAGCGGCCCGCCATGCAGCCGGCAGCCTCCAGCGTTCCTCGGGAAGCCCCGCGCCCTGAGGACGTGGCGGGGAGTGAAGGAACGAGGCAGCCCGGACGCCGAGCGCCTCACGAAGCCCGGCAGAAGGCCGCAGGGCCCGGCCCGGCCGCTGCCGACCGCCTTCCCCTTTGGGCTGACGGGAGGCGGCAGGGCTCCTACGCCGAGCCGCGGCTTGCCGGGCCTGGGCAGAAGCTGCGCAGCCGGGCTGCCCTCCGCTTCCCAGCCAGGCGGCTCCAGGGCCTGTGGGCCGAGGCAGCCCCGCTGCCCGTACGGGCAACACTCGGCCGCTGACGCCCAGATCGGCCCTCGCTCACCGGCCGCGGCGCCCCGCTGAGGCGTCTCCACGGCAACCCACACCCCAGCGGCCCGACTGCGCCTGCGCTACGGCGCACCACTACTCCCCGCATG
>VWZZ01005664.1:85521-187343 GCA_013399095.1 Psophia crepitans
TGTCCCTGGAGACGTTCAAAAAACGTGTAGACGTGACGCTCCAGGACATGGTCTAGTAGGCATGGTGGTGTTAGGTTGACGGTTGGACTTGATGATCTCAGAGGGCCTTTCCAACCTTAGTGATTCCATGATTCATATTAACTCGGTATTCACGCACTGCCAGGTTCTGTGCGTAGAGCTGCTCCGTTGGAGGCTGGTTCTCCTCAGGCTCTGTCCGAGCGCCTGCGGGAACCGGGGAGCCGAGCCACCGGTACGGGCAGCTGTGTCTGCAGGGGGTGACCCGCTGTGCTGCGGGTGTTGCGCAGCAGCCCATGGGCACGGCCCACATCAGGGCTTTGGCAGGGGCTTTAGGGGGGGTTGGTGCATGTTTCAGGCTTTTTGTCACAGGAATGATTAAAATTGATCTTCTCAAAGCTGCTGCTAAAACTGGTGTTCAGGCAGAGACTCTGAATTTTAGCAGAGGGGTGTTTGTGGGAGAGCGCCCTGCTTCCCCGAGCAGGGCTCATGGAGCCAGTGGCACCTGCGGCTGGTGCAAAGCTGCGCTGCTGACAGCGAAGGAGGATGCGGGTGTATCTGGCAAGAAATTTGAGGCAGGGTTATTCTCAGGCTTGATCAGAATGGCACAAATGGCCTAACACAGAACAGCCGACCTGCCTGTGGGGGTTAGCATTTGCAGGCTGCGACTGTTGGGTTGTTCTGTCTGTTCTGACTTTGGAAATCCATTAGGGTGTTTCTGTCCCAACAGGATTAAACTTTTAAGACCTGCAAAACAGCTGGTGTCTCATACAAATGGGCTCTGCCTTTGCCAGCCGTGGAGAGTTGGCGTCTCATAGCAAGAGTCCAAACAAAACGGAGAAAAAGGACTAAGGTCCGGTGGCAGCATTAGGTAATAAGATTGGGGGAAAAAATCTGCAGCCAGAGACTTTACCACTTGTGATTTCTTTAAAGGCAGATTGCTACAGCAGCCAGATTTTCTGTATTTGCTCTCTTTTGTCTCTCCTGGGGTCCCAGTCCTCTGTGGTGAAATCAAACGTCTCCTTGCTTTGTGCTCACAGAAAGGCTCAGTCTTTGTAAGATGGATGAAGATGGAGTTTTAATACCATCAGATGAAAACAGACGGAAATGAGGCGGGGGGGGGGTGTGTTTCTTTCATTTTGTAAACTTAGAAACTATAAATATGTGTATTTTCCTCATCTGAAGCTTTTCCAGGGATTTACAGCACCGTTATCTCAGAAGAGCAGAACTGCTCTGAGTGGAAGGAAATCTGCAGAAGATGGCTTGAAGCAGGAGCCTGGGGCACCTTTGAGGGTAGGTCGTGTGTGTTGCTCGTAGCAAAGGGTCTGATACCAACTTTGAAGCACCTAAGGTATCCATATGTTCTTCAGTCCTCACTGCCTGTTTATTTTATATTAGAAACGAGTTCAGTGCTAATCAGGGTGTGCTTGCTGTTAATTATCCATGCAGGTAATATAGCACACAGCCTCCTTTGATCGGTCATGGCAAGATGAAGAATAAACTGTAAGAATCCTCCCCCTGCTCCTCAGAGACCACGAAGTCAGATACGCTTGAGAGCGTTCCCTGGAGCTTAGCAGACTTGGGCTGTCTGGAAAAAGGGGAGATCGTTGTCAGAGCAGGGGACTTCTCACAGCGAGTATCAGCCTCCACGGCAGGTGCAACACTGCAGAAGGAACAGGGTGTATGTAGACAAAAACAGGTCTTCATTTCCAGACGGAGAGAGGCAGGGTACCTGCTTCCCAGATTGTGTAGCAGTGTCCTAATTGTAAGCCCCTGTTTTATGCTGCATCTTTTGTCTCCTCTGTACAGAGAAGGCAGGAAATCATGTTACAGGAGGTGCCTGCTAGCCTGCCACGGTGCTCAGGCTGGTACATATAGTTCTAACATCCGATTCAGAGAATCTTTGTAGACTCTTTTTACTAGATGTTGCCAAAAATAATTGAAGAACAGATTTTTTTTCATAGGTGAACAGTCTGGCTGGAGAGTGTGGAGGTCAGTATCTCTGCAGAAGTAAGCTTTTCTTCTGGTCCACACTTCACCTCAGTAATTTTGTGAATACATCGTTTCCTGGAAGCAGTGTGTCTCCAGTGAATCTGAAATAGAGGTTTAAATGGAGGTTCCTGTAAAGGGCATTTTGCCTCTGTGCTTCTCATGTCTCTGTTATAAATCAATCCAAATATACTGGTGCACGTACAGTAGAGGAGATGGAATTTCCTGGCTGCACCTCAGAGTTAATGCTTCAGCGTAAGCTTCGTCTGTTAGAACTCACTTTAAAAACCACAAAAATGCAACCATCCCTACGGTGGAAGGGAGCGGTTATTTGACAGTGATTTTTTTGTAATTGAAAAAGGCTCAAAGGAAAGAAGTAAAAGTCAGGAGGTGGAATTCGATAACTCTGAAATGTTTTCAAAGCAGACAAACATTCTGGAAGAATTTGTGAATCACAGAATCATGTGCTATCCGTTGCTCATGGAGATGAGGACAGTCAGAGGGAGTATCTGACTGTAAACCTGATGCTTCGTCTCTCTGTTTAACATGCTGTGACAGGAAAATCCTGCTGATGTGAGCAGTCAGAATCCTTCAGAGATTTGTTTCGTCGTTTGGTGGGAATTGTGAGAAAACTAGGTTTTGCTGTTTATGCGGTATGGTTCTGAATGTTTTAATGTTTCTCCCAGACTAGTCCAACAATGAGTAGTGCGAATAGCTCAGAGACTCCCTGGCTACTAAGATTTACGTGTCCGAGATTTGTGAGGGAACACGATCAGCAAAGGCCTTGGCAGGTGAGTGACTCAACATCCCTTCAGCTGTAGATTCTACTGTGAAGAGCCAAAGTTCAGGACACTTGAAACCAGTATCTATAACTGGGATCCCAGGATATTTGGGTGTAACTGAGTTGCTGTCTTGGAACTGGCCACCTAGTGTCACTGAAATTCTGGACGGTGATCTGGTCTGTCTGTCTGTGCGCTCCACGACTGCTGTCCCCAGAATTCATTTGTGAGTCATTCTTAGCAGGAACTTTGTGCTTTAGTGTGTCCCTCCTAGGCACGTTCAGCAATGTGTATTGCAGGAAGATGTGTGTGCTCTGTCCTTCCTGTCAGCTTGTCATAGATTGAGTCCATCTAGCGTTCAAGTATTCTGTGAATCTTTCAGAGGAATCCCAAAAGTTAGTGCTGGTCAGCAGCGTTAGTACATTCAGAGATTATATTGCAGCCTGTCTTATGTATGCATCAGTCGGCTGCTGACTCGGTAAGCGGCGCTCTGGTATTGCAATAGGTGCTTAAACTGAGTGGGTAGAATCGGACCCTTGGTGGGATGGGGAGAGAATCAGAGAGTAAAAGTGAGAAAACTCCTGGGTTGAGATAAAGACAGTTTAACAGGTGAAGCACAAATCCAAAACACAGCCCCATATAAGCTACTATGAAGAAAATTAACTCTATCCCAGCCAAAACCAGCACAGAAAGGGAACAAAGAGCTCTGGAAATAGCAATCCGATGGGTTTTATCAAGCCCTTGCATCCTTTCGAGGCAGCTTTATTGAGTTCCATGCAATTTGGTGTGTGGAAAAGTTTCCCATAAAACCTTAAGCAAGCTTGTGACTAGTTAGAATCATAGACTCATAGAACAGCCCAGGCTGGAAGGGACCATCTGGTCCAACCTTTTGTGGGAAAGGGACACTAGGTGAGATTACCTAGCACCCTGTCCAGTCCCATCCTGAGAACTTCCAGTGATGGAGCTCCACCACATCCATGGGGAAGTTGTTCCACTGAATGATTGATCTTATTGTCAAAAATTTCTTTCTTGAGATGAAACCTCTCCCAATGCAACTTGTACCCATTGCCCGTTGTCTTCTTGTCTGTCCCCTTGTTTTCACTGTGAGGGTGACAGAGCACTGGCACAGGCTGCCCAGAGAGGTTGTGGAGTCTCCTTCTCTGGAGACATTCAAAACCCGACTGGACGTGTTCCTGAGTGATGTGCTCTAGGTGGCCCTGCCTTGGCAGGGGGGTTGGACTAGATGATCTTTCGAGGTCCCTTCCAACCCTTGTGATTCTGTGATTCTCCGTGTGGCTCCTTGTGAAGAGAGCGTCTCTATCCTCTTTGTAGCCATCCTTTCAGTACTGGCATACTGGGAGGAGGTTCCCCCTGAGCCTTCTCCAGGATGAAGAGAGCTAACTCCTTCGGTTCTGTAAGGATCCTTCAGATGTGCATTGTCCTGAAGGAAAACTTTGCATCTCTTCTGAGTGTGTTTTAGTAGTGGTGGCTCTCAGCTGGAGAGGTGGCCGTGTCTCCCTGCTGCTGTTAAGGTACTAGTTTTAGGAAGCAGATCTGTCAGCTGTAATGCAGCATGCCAGTTGTTTCAAATAGTAGGTTGAAAGGATCCTAAAACGCACCGAAACTTTAGATCTTCCCTTTCTTCTTTGTTTTTTGTTTGTTTGTTGTTTTGTTGTTTGGGGGGGAGGAGTTGTTTGGGTTTTTTTTTTTAATACTGCTTGTTTCCTCCATGCTTACTCTGATGTACAATGTCCTGCTCATGTTAGGATAAGAAGCCTGTTGTAGTGTGGAGCTGGTCAATGGGGTCAAGGCAGGCATGACTGGAAGCTGCTCTGCGTATTGGGATTAAAAATTAATCTTAAGCACAGGGAGCAGGCTCACTTTCCATTGTGCGCATCAGATGCATTCCTGGAGCCTTGCACGGCTGTTGGCATGGTAGGCTTGTGCAAAAATACAGTGGCTGTAGCTCAGGTTTTAAATGGCATGAGAAGGTCACAGCAGGAATGACTTTGAATTCATCTGCGGAAGCCACCGGAGACGGGCAGCAGCTCGAGCAGATGAAGTGTCAATGTTTCAGCCCCGCCTCTGTCTTAGGTCTAAGTAAACCCAGGTCACTTGAGGATTAACTTGTGTTGGGAGAAGTATTTAGTACGGGTGTACTGAAACTGGCCCAAGCTGGTGTTAGCACCTGTGCAATGCAAACTTGAAAGTGGTGGCAGTCGTAGTTCAGGCTAGCCCAGCCGCCTTGGTGGCTGAACCCAGCACCTTCTGTCCAGCGGGGGCCGGCTCCGCGCGCGCCATGGACAGCGAAGCAGCCAACGTGGTCATTTGTTAAGCTGTAGGAACTCGGCTGCGTTCCTGTTCCCCTGCACTGAGCTGGTGCAAATGAGGCAAGTTCCTGTCAGTGTCTAAACTGAGGGTTAGTCCCAGCAGGCAGAACAGATTGTGGATTTGTTTCAGCTTAAGCGACATGGTCTGTCTAAAACAGGTTGTGTTTTAGCTTCCTGCATTGCACCTTACCTCCTGAAGTTTTGGCCTAATGCTGAAAAGCTGGTAATTTTTTTTATAGCGGATTCTTCAAGATAAATTTTGCTGTGGAATTAAAATTCTTTATGAACTTGTCGCTTATAAAAGCTGCTGATTGACTCATGAGGACAACATCCCTCTGGTTAACCCAGAGTTGGTGCTGCCTGATCATAGGGGTGATAGCCCAATGGCATGTGTGCTGCAATCTTGCCTGGAGGGACTCCATCCCCAAATGATAGCTTAATTCGGTCTGTATTGCTTGTGCTCCTTGACCAGAGTGCTGGAGCTGATTAAAAATCAAATGGACAACAGCAGTGCATTGCAAGGGCTGTTGTTCTTAAGTCATGTTTTAGTGTCCTGATATTCACGATGCAGGGAACAGTTTCTCCTTATTCCGACCTTCAGAAAGAGTAAGATGAGGATTGTGCTAGAGGAGAGCTTACCTGATGTCACAAAAGTGACTGAGATTTAAAATGCAGATAAATTGATGAGCAGAAACAGCAGCGAGGCAGTTTCCTGCTTTGGAGTGGTTTTTCTCATTATCTTTCACTGTTTTCCGCTAATTTTCCTTCTAAACTTTTCTGGATTCCTCGACATAATACCTCATCCCGGTGTTAATTTGTTTGATTGCTATTTGCATAGTGTGGCTGTATCTGTATTGAAAAGGAAGGTGCAGAGAGATGGCTCTTGCTACCTTCTTTGGGCACGTGTGAGCCACAGTGGTGGTGTGGTGAGGAGCAGCCAAGGAGGTGTATGGTCTGGTCCCACTGAGCATGGACATCAGTTTTTCCAACACTCTGCTGTCGCTGCATTGAACCTAACATTTAATCAGAGCAAGTCTCACAAGGATTTGCCTGCCTACGGTATTCTGCCAGCTGGGTTATGGTATAAATTGCCTTTAATCACAACACAAGTAATTATTTTGAATTCAAAAGTACTTCTAACTCCTACTGCAATTCCTGCTTTTACTTCATGTGGGTTTTTTTGATGTTCTGTTAGGCAGCACTTGATGAAAGTCAAGACATCATTGCTTCTGCTCAGCGCATCTTGGACAGAGAAAATTATTTTGTGAGGGTAAGAAGTGGTATCTCTCATTTGCTGTGTGCTTTCCTGCATGCCAATGTTTTTTCTCTCCATCAGTGATAAATGAGAAAATGTCTATTGTCTTTGTTCTTGAAAAACAGAATTCAGAAGTAGAAGTTTCTGGCCTCCTCAGGATAGGACTGATGACCCTAAATATGACCTTAGGAATCATCTGTCTTAGGTGACTTACCTGCCTGTTTGCACCTAAGTTCTGTTCTGTGGGTGTGAAGAGATGCTGACGGTGGGCCTGTGAATTAGGGCAGGAGGGATGATCTATCTAGCAGATGGCCAGTGCTGCAGGGAGAAGGTCCTGCTGCCTGTCCTGCACCGTCTGGTGCTTATCAGACCCCTGCTCTGAAGTGATTTCAGCTCACTAACCTGGTGGGAGAAAGTGAATGATTTTCTGTTAGTCTTGCACTACAGCTTAAAAAATTGGGAGTCTGAATGCCAGAGCCTGTGAAAGGGAGAGCTTGGAAACAAGCGGTGGGAAGCGGAGAGAGAGGAAGGAGCAGAAAAGGCTGGAAAACAGGGCCCTTGCAGCAGTGACCGGTCAGGTCGGGCCAGCCAAGCTGCGTAGCTTCACCCGTGGAATCTACAACGTGGTTGGCCAATAGGTTCTATAGTTTTTATTTTCCATTTCTTGCTTAGGAGGTGGACAGATATTTGAGGCACAATGATTTCTTAAATCTGAGAAGGAAGGAGATCCTGTACAAGAAATGGCTTAAGGATGTTTCAGAGCCACTGCTGCAGAAAATTGAGGACAAAGTGGACAGCCAGTCAAGCGAAGAAATACGGAAAAGGAAAGAGCAGCAACTCTCTCTCTATTTAAACTACTGTAAAAAGAAGGTATCAACAAGAAGTGAATTCATGGCATGCAGATGATTGCATACAGAGGGTTGTGGACAAAATCAGGGGTTTAGTGTTCCTTGCTGTGCAGTTGAGTAGCCTGGAGTTCAGGTACACCTTACCTGTAACTTACTCTTCCCAAGAACTTCTGTAATGGTGACATGTCGTTACAGCTGTTTGTTCACATTCACCATCAGGCAGGAACAGTGGCATTCACTGAATCACAGGATGGGTTGGGCTGGAAGGGACCTCAAAGGGCATCTAGTTCCAACCCTCCTGCCATGGGCAGGGACACCCTCCACTAGACCAGGGTGCCCAAAGCCCCATCCAAGAGCTGTTTGGTGCAATGAGCACGTGCTGGGGTCTGAATGTGGTGAGACACCACACCGTGCTGGGTTTCCCTCAGTGAGCCAGACCATTTAAGGGGAAAACCTTGAACTCTGTCACCTGAAACCAAAGGCTGAGTCTGTGACCAGGGAGTGGACTGCACTCTTATGTCTCAGGAACTCAGCTAGAGCAGTACTGCAGTATGTTGGCAAAGCAGGAGTGAAACGATTTCATGGCCTAGGTGCCACTGATCAAGCTTCATAAAAGAAAAAAAGGTCATTTTCTTGAGTCTGCATGCAGATGAATAGACCCAACTCATGAATCCTGTAGTTCCATGTGTTGCAGTCTGATAAAAATTGCAGTCACTGTAGGAAATACTTGTTGGTTTTGTTGGTTTTGCTCTGAATTTCACACCACTGTTGAGTATCAGATCCCATGACTCAACTTCCTGCATCTCAGGAATGATATAGAGAGCAATGGGAGCAGTTACGTCATCTGCCACAAACAGAACAGTATTTTATGTAGAGCAGGCTTTTGTTGTCAGTGGAAACCACTGCGCAGTGGAGCTATGAGACTGTAAACATGCTTCCCATCCAGAAATGAAAATGTCGTGGGAGCTGTGATGTTTTGTGAGACCAAACGGTCTGCTTTTCAGAGGCCTGATGTGAAAGCCCCACGCGTTTAAACTGCACGTAGTGACGGAGAGCTGAACCAGCCCTACTGTTAAAGTCCTGGGCTTTAGGATGTGCTGGGTGTACTGTACATATCTGGGTCTGCACCAGTCCGTCTTGCAGGCTTCTGTGTCAGGTCAGGACTTTGCTGGGTTTCCTCCAAAAGCAATGGCTGGTATACTGGGATGCGTCCTTCCTCCTGAACAAGCACAGCACCAGTGATCAACTTCTACCTTTTCTTCCTGCCCTGTGGTGTCAGCTATGTCTTCAGCATGTCTGAGACGCAGGCTGCAGCCCTTCAGAGCAACAGGACAATTAATCTGCAAAAGTTTGCATTAATCATGGCAGGATACAATAAATTTTGCAGAACTTAAGACACTTCTCTGGTTCATATACTGAATTCTGGCTGTGCAGTTTTTTCCCCTCCCTTCTGTTTGTCCATTTTCTCTTGCTCTCTTCCCCACTATTAGGCTTCTCCTTGTCCTGTTCCCCAGATCTCCTTGCCTTCCCATCTCTCTGTCACTGGTCCTTCACCCCTTTCCATACCTATTATTCTTCTCCAGTCTCTCCTCTCTCTGTCCTTCTCTCTCCCATCAACACTTTTACTACATCCCCAAGTCTCCCAGTGTTTTGCCCCTCTTTCTTCTGTCAGACTCCCCAGTGCTGTGTCTCCCTCTCCTTGTTCCTTCTGACGATTTTTCCAAGTTCTCCACTGTCCTTTGCTTCCAAAGCTGCCTTTTCCCCTTTCCTCCATTCTCTTCCTTCCTTCAGTCTTTTTCCTCACTGTTCTTCCAGGTTCCTCCATCTCAATCTTTCTGTCAGCTCACTTTTCTGCCTCCTTACTCACACCATCTGAGCCTGCCTTCTTTACTGCCCTTCCCTGACTCTCTATTGTTCCAGTGACCTGCTCGTATATGGGGTTTTTGCCTTAAATCTGCCTCCTCTTTGCCCCTGTTCTCACCTCCTCCTTACCCCCACCCACAGGGACATGGCCTACAGATGCATGGTGAGACAGTTGGCCATAGTGGGAAGATGGCAGCAGTGTTACTTTCCTTCTAGCACCGGCAGAAGTGCCACCCTGCAGCCAGCAAGGAGGGGGCAGTTTCCCTGGCCTGGGCTGCTGCTGTGTTAGCCACAACTCAGCTTCTGGTAGTCCAGGATATGGTAGGCATTGTGTGCTGAAACGCTGCACAGTGAGAGACCTTCCCGACTCGTTTTTAAGAGCAGGCTGTTCCTCTGCTTTCTGCCAAGGGGGGTGTGAGTGATGCTACAGCGACTGTGTGAAGGGACCGAACGCGGCTGTGCTGCACAGCGCGGCTGGCTGAGGTCTCAGCACATGTTGTAATGGGGTGACATGTAATAATAAACCAAGGGGTGGCACTAAAACTCTGCAAATTGAGGCACGTTAGGGCTCAAAGCTTTCCAGGGACAGAAACAGGAGATGGTGAGTGCAGCTGCTGCTTGCTCTCTTGGCGAATTGCTGGATCCTGGGCAGCAGAAGCCCCTGCAGAGGCAGCAGAAGCCCCTGCAGAGGCAGCAGTGTTCATGCTGAGCAGTAGCTGAAGCCCCACGGAGTTGCCCAGGTACTTGCTGAGAACAGCACAGGCCTTGGGGCCTGGTTCACTCACCCCTCTGAGCACCTTCAAGACAGTGACCTCTTAAACCTACTGCAGATCCCACTTTCTTTGGTTTGGCCTTGTCTCGCAGCGCTCCCAAGCTGTTTGGGTTAAAGTACGGTTTTTCCAACTCTCCACTTGACATCACACCCACGGATTGCCAGAAAGAGCTGTGCAGGGCTGAGATCTAGAAGGCTGTGGGCTGAGTGCTCCCTCCCTTCCTGGGACTCCTGGAGAATAATACACAAGAAAGCTGAAACACTTATTTCCAAGGTTTTGGAAAAATGACTGAGAGCATTAGGGGGAAGTATTTCATATGCTCGCCCTGTTCTTACTATTCTCAGGCCACTGTTCTCAGGCCACTTGTGGCCTCTCTTCTTTCCTTTTTTTTTCTTTTTTTTCCTTCTGTGTTTTGTTTTCTCCTCCGTACAGCTCTTACTTGATGCAATTTAGCTAAGTCCTGCCTTACTGGCTGTAAGCAGTGCTTATAATTTGGAGACAAATGGTTGTAATTCACCTTTCTTGGCATCAGGCTTGATGAGTGTGTTGACCTCAGTCTCTGTTCTTGATAGCTTGCTCGATCTGTTCTTTGGTCTTGGCATCAATCATGAAGGCCACGTGGTGGTACGTGCTGTTCCTCAGCTAACTCTGGTCATAGGGAACTTGAACTGCAGAGTATGAAGTTTGTTGCAGGCAGAGTTCTTGGTGAGATGGAGCTATGGTCCGGACCATCAGATATGGTTCAGGTCTTTACTCATATGTGTGTGTGTGTATATATATATATATATATATATATATATATATAAAAGCATGCTCTTGACCTATGCTTGGAGCTCACATCTGGCAGACTAGTGACCTCACCTGGCTGATGAGGGCTCAGTCCTCTCCCCTCCTTCTCCCTAGGGTTGGAAGGGATCTCTAGAGATCATCTAGTCCACCCCCCCTGCTAGAGCAGGATCACCCAGAGCAGGCTGCACAGGTTTCCTTCTCTATAAAAAAAGTTTTCCCTTGAACAAATTTCCATTTTCTTGACCGCCCTGGTTGTGATTGGCATTTTAGCCTGTAATTATTTCTAGACGATCGATTAAATAATTTGTTATGCATTTATGTCTATGATAAATTAAAGTAGATGGAAGAATTTTCCTGTTGCACTTCAGTCACCTTCCTTATGAGTTGCAGTGTGTGAAAATTTGGGAGTCCTTTTCTCCACCGCCTCTGGTGCTGTGTTCATACCATGCCTGGCTGTGGAATACCTCACTGTTTTATCACCAACAGCTTCTGAGACCTGACCCGCTGCCTGCTTCTCCCACAGGGCTACGTGGCTTTGGAAGTGTACGACCCATCCGAGTACGACCCGCTCTTCCTGAAGGCGTGTACGGACTGCTGGAAGGTGTGATGGTTATTTATGCGGTGAGGTTTAGGGGCACCCTTCGACCTGCAGGATGTTAATGGTTAGAGGGGAGGCAGAAGGTATTACCGATGTGCTGCTGTGGGGCTAGCAACACGTTCTAGTTTTATTAACCAAACAAATATGGGTCCCAGCTCCTACTTCATTTAAGCTCAAGCATGAAAATGGTTTTCACCAGGAGCACAGTTCGGGTCTGTGCGAAGCCTCTATTTGGGGGCTCAGTGGCAGGGGGAGGTTTGTTTCTCTCATCTCAAATTCAGCGTGGGAAGTGTCCTGTCTCAGGAGGGTTGGTGAGTTTCCAGGGTGTGTACTCTGTAGAAGGAAATAATCTGACAGTTCAGATGACCTTTACAGAAGTTCCCTCAAATGCACCAAAGACTTGGGTACCTAATAGAAGCGTGGGCACAAATCCACGAAGAGCCATTCTCTAATTCTCTTCTGGATGCTGTGGGGACTGAGCCGGTAGTTCATTGCAACATGTCACGCAGGATTCATCAAGATCAACTGCCTCCAGGAGATCAGATCTCGTGGCTGAGGTTTAGCTTTGCGGCTGAGTTGCTGAGTGCGTTATTACGGCCTGCCTGAGGAGCTGAGGTGCTCAGCATTTCTCAGGCCACTCAAGTCTGTGCCTCATGTTTTTATTTATAAAAATGAGGTTGATGCTCCTTCCCCGTTAACCAGCAGAACTTTGACATTCACCTCTGGTCTTCTGAAACTGACAACGTGTATGTATTGGTGCTTAAGCATGAAATAACTGTCTCTGTCACAGGTTTCAATACCAACATTACAGGATCCTCTGTTAAAAGACATTCAAAGAAAGTTTTTTGAGACAGGCATTATCAAGCAGTGTGAGACAGGTATTTTAAACAATTGGTGTCCCTTGGAAGTGTTTCATATTTGGGGGGAGCATCCTTGCTTGTGACAGTAGATGCTCACATGAAGCACTTGTTGCTTTCCTGCCAGGAAGACCGTACTCTAGCAGAGAGCTGAAGGAACTCAGCAAAGCAGAACTGCCGCTGCTTCCTTTGAGCCGGCAACGTATGGATGCAGTTGAATGGCTGAAGATACCACACGCCTACATTGCTAGTGAGGCTCACCGAACTAAGAGGTACGAGCTAGTGGGCTTATTACAGAGAAGCAGCACAACAGCTATGGTGGATGTGCCCCCCCCCTCCTGCTTGGCTGCATAGCAGGGTATTTCCTAAAACTTAAATTTCGTGGTGAATTGTTGGTGAAAGGAAAGCCTTCAGGTACGGAGTGCACAGAAGGATGTATTAAAGTAGAGCGTTGATGGTCAAGCTGAGCCTTGAGATCAGGTGGCTTTTTGTGGGGTTTTCTGCATGCAGCCTGGCAGCCAGTCCTAAAGGTCAAGCCATGGAATATCTCCTGGGGGCTTTTGTGGAAGACCTAATAGTATTTAATGCTCATGCTTGCTTTGGGATTTGGGTGGGGTTTTTTTGCTAGAAACTAATGTTTCTAGATTTTGGGAGCAGAATGAGGTCATACTTATACCACAGACTGGTTGAGGCTGGAAGGGGACCTCCGGAAGTCATCTGGTCCAACTCTCCTGCTCAAGCAGGGCCACCTAGAGACAGTTGCCCAGAACCATGTCCAGACAGCTTTTGAGTATCTCCAAGGATGGAGACTCCACCACCTCTCTGGGCAACCTGCACGAGTGCTCTGTCACCTTCAGAGTAGAAGTGTGTTTCCTGATATTCAGGGGTACCCCCTGTGTTTCAGTGTGTGCCCATGGCCTCTGGTCCTGTCACTGGGCACCACTGAAAGGAGCCTGGCTCCGTCCTCTTTGTACCCTCCCTTCAGGTATTTGTACACACTGATGAGATCCCCCCTGAGAGCGCCCCACTGGCCTGCCGTGACAGAGAAGCATTTGGGATCACTGAAGAGTGACTTTTTTTTAAATTATTGTTGTTTTTTTTAAATTATGCTGCTCTTCTCTTAAAGTCCCAGTGCTCTGATTCACCCCTTTTGAAAGCTCTCTGGTTCTGCCACTGCAGTACGCAGCACTTAAGGGAACTCCTGCTCTCCAGTGACAAAAATGCCTACGCTGTCTTGGGAGCCTGATGTCCTCCTGAAGCAGGCCCCCTCGCTGTCCCCCTCAGCCCCTGCCCTAGAGTTCTATGTCTCCTCCTGCTGTACTCAGCAGTTAGGGGTAATGGCATATTCTGGAAGGAAAACATGTTTTTGGTTTTTTGTTGTCAGGAGCGACTTGGTGTGGGGAAGGAGCTGGTGCAGGAAGTTGTGCTGGGCTACAGCAGCCTTGGTGTTGCATGGACACATAGTTCTTCCTTCTGTTTGAAGGAGGAAAGTCCTCAGCTGCCACGAAGACCGTGAGAGCCAGTGATGTCACCTGTCCTCCAGCTGACTGCAGCAGCAGGCACAGCCATCGGAAGGTACCATGTGCAAAACGTACGTTACATCTTCTGCCACAGCAAGGGATAACAGGCCAGGTCTTCTGGCAAACCACAATAAACTCATCGCCTTGAATACATGGTTCCGAAGTAGTTGCACTGCAGCCAAAGAGATGGCTCAGATGCTGCTTCTGTTATTTCCAGCTCCAGTCCATGTTCTACAGGCCAAAACCTACTATTTTAGGAGGTTTAACTTAGGCTCAGCCCTACAAAGGCAGTGCTGCTGTTCTCTGGTTTATAGCGTGATGGGGTCCTTGTGTTAGAGATGAGCTGGTGAGAAAAGTGAGAGGAGTCTGCTAGGCCCCTCTTCTCCACAGTGCAGAATCGGTGTGTTACGCCCAGCTCTGGCTCCAGCTACGGCTCTGCCTCTGTTTCGTGTTACATGAAGCGTGAGTGTCAGCAGCGGGCAGAGGGACTGGCAAAGCTTGCAAATTTTTAGCTATAGCTGCTGCAATTGTGCCTGAAGCTGAAAGAGGTCACACCTTGAGATTTAAGAACAAACCCTCTCTTTGAATGAGAAGGCAAAGGCGGTGCTCTTGGCTACGTGCGTGGTTAGCAGATCTGTACAGAAGAGCTGTACTGTTCTGATAAGAAAATGATGATTTGGGTTGGTTTGTTCATATCTTTATCAGAACGCCCGTAGTGAATGTCCTGCAAATAATATTTTGCAAAATAAAGTCAGGGTACTCCCAAGGTTTCAAAGGCCTTTCTCCGGAGGCACTGCACGGGCAGGAAGTCAACCTTCAACACACAGAAGGCGGCAGGGAATAATTAGGGGAGAGGAGATGCTACACGTGCTCGTCCACAGTGTCTGGCACTTTTCAGAGCGTCCAGCTGAGCGACAGACGCTGTCGGGGCCCTCCAAACTGGTTTCTCTCCCGTTCCAGCGCGGTGCGGGCCGCCCTGCCAGCGTGACTGCGCAGCAGCTCCGGCACCAAAGCCTGAGAACAGAATTTTCTCTGTGCTTGTTCAAGAAGCTCCAAACTCCCACTGTATAGACACAATCTCTCAAGAGTTGCCAAGATTTAGTTTTATTTAGGATTAGAAATACTGAACCACAGAAAACTGTTAAAAGTAACAGAGGTTGACTGAGCCCTGTAACAGGAGGGTGCGCAGATGGGCAGGGGGTGTGAAGCCGTCAGACAGCAGGAGGTATTGCTGCCCCCATGGGAAACAAGGGCAGGCGCTGCTCAGAATGCCATGCTGTGCTTTTCCAACAAAGCCGCTTAAGGAGGCAGTAAAATGGTTACAATATATCAAACCTTTTATAAACAAATGTATGTTTTTGGTTTTTTGTTGTTTTTTTAAAACCATCCCTGCTTCTGGTGCCAAGGGAAAGTTTGCTTTCAACCAGTCTCCCTTTACAGATTCGTGTTGGGGTGACAGTTCCCCCAAGCAAACCTTTCAAACTTGTAATAAACTTTTCTTGAATTTAATCCTAAAAGTTTTTCTCATTATTTCGCAATCCCCTTTACAATAAAATATACTTTTTAAAAATCACTATGCATCAATAAACATCTGTAGACAAATTACATAATAAACTTAACATTTTACTCTCTATATACATGTTGGCAATGTCAAAGCTTCAAGATTTCACATGGAGGTCTGCAAGACCAAGGAAATATACACAAATAAGTTAGATTTAGGATAAAAAAACAAAAGCTGAAGAGTATTTTTCCACATTAATTGTGGGTCACAGTATTTAAAATATTTTTTCTAGTTATTCTTCACAACCACATTGTCTCAGCAGAGAATGATGAATCAAACTGAAGCAGAAAGAAAAATCAAGTAGGAGCTACTGATTTCAGTGCAGAACTAAGTCAAGTAGAGAACTACACTTGATTCGTAAAGAATATACAATATATCGGAGACTTCTCCAGTGCTAAGGCTTCTTCAGCATTTAATCTTTAAAACTATCATCCTGAGACGGGAAGATTCCAGTGGATATCACTTTTCAGATTTCAAATGGAATGATTCTAGTGCTGAGCCAAACCATTCCTCAGTCTATACGTTAGACTAAGTGGTAAAATATACATACATCTTGGTGCCACATGTCTACGTAACACTTTTTATGGCCCTGAAAATGGAAACATTGGCATCTAAACCCAACATATCCCAACATAATAAAAAGGCACTGAGCTATAGCATTGAATATACAGTAACATTTGTGTTTGCATAGATCAACAACAACTTTGAACGCTGCAAGGAACTGAACGCAACCAGTAACTAAGAGGAAATACAGAAGCAGCAGGAACTCTTGCTTAATAACCAGCGTGGGGCAAGGAATCTTTTACAACAACAACAACAACAAAAAAAAAAGTTCAGGCTGTCAGCTTCGGTTTTCCTTCATAAATTAAAAAAAAAAGTTCTTAGAGGAGTGTTTTCTGGTCAAAGAGCTGCAGGTCAAAACGGACCCAGACTTCGCCTGTTGGAACTTCGTGCAGCAGTAAGTGTTTGGTCGTGGGGCCTTTGCTTTCTTGTTCTGTTCTGATTTTTGCTACTGGAACTTCAGTGCGACCCAAAAAATCTGTTGGGCAAGCGAAGAAGAAATTTCAGTAAGCGAAGGCATCAAACTTAGAAAACCTGAACGGGTCAGCTGGAGCAGCAGTGCTGCACGGTATGCATTCAGTTGCAGAGCACCGCTCCCAAGCTTCCTGTCCGACCAGCCCTCAGCCCGGCGTACATCAGCCAGCAGTGACAAAAAAAGGGTCTTTCTGGGAGACAAAAGTGCTATGGAATTAGGATGGAAAACATGCCTTTATGTCACAGTTTGGTCTAAGGGCTTGAAAAATACAGTTCCCTTTAAGACACACAATTTCAAAGGTTCTCCTGTCTTAGAGATGGAAGGTCAGAGTTAAGCGATAGAACCTGTTTACAAGTCAGCGGCGGTGCTACGAAGACAATACAAAAATAAACTATTTTGGCTCTGCCAACTTCTAATTAGGTTTGTGTGTCGTTCTCTTCACAAGAACAATGACCTCGAACAACAACTGCCACTCAGAGGTTTACAGTCTTATTCAGAAACTATACGCCCTCTTCATGGCCATGACATACATAATAAACATCTTTGTGAGTGTTTGGCGTTAAAAAGTTGACGGTGAACTGCAAACAACCAGACTCAGCTGTCCGACGGGGAGAAGCAAAGTCACGTTACCTCATGGAGAGAAGACTGAGCTAGAGTTACACACAGGGCAACTCGGGTCAAGGCAGTACCTTGCAAATCTGAAATAATCAGCCATGTGTCAGAGCCCTGAAAAAGCGCTGAACCTTTTAAAGAGCACTAGAAGCTACCGACTGCCAAAATGTGTTTGGTTTCCAGGCACAAAAAGCAAGCTTATCAAGCTGTCGCTGTGCAAATGTAACCCAGCACCTTAATTTGGGCCATCACCTACAGTGAGAGAGAAAAACTGCTTTCAGCTTCTCAGTCCTTCTATGTCTGATACAAAAGCCAAGTAGGATCAAATCTGTCTGCTGAGCTGTTGGCTCTGGAGGGTTATTGAACCTCGTGAGCGAGGCGGCGTTGTTCTTACACAGCATTTCTCAGGAAGCAATCGCACCTCCAGGCTCTTGGAACTGCTGGTGAGGAACCGTGTGCGCCAAGTCACAAAAAAGCGTTCTTTTCCTAAGACGTGGGTTCACACTTACCATCGGGTGAGAACTGATCTCTGTCGAACATGGTGATACACAGGACATCCTGATACAGATCCTTAATGAAGAACTGGCAGTTGAAGTTCCACTTGGGGTTCAGGGTGTCCTGCAGGGTCCTTGTAGTGTAGCTCTGAGAGCCCATGCTGATTTCACAGTACGGGTTGCTCTTCCCTAAGCACAGAAGCCGCAGTGAAATGCTCTGCAGCGCAGACACCTCCCTCCCCGCCTGGAGGCTGCCTGGACACACACCGATGCTCCTTCCCTTCACTTACCGTTGGGCTTACAGGCCTTGAGCTCTGTTGCTTCGATCACATGCACCATCAGTCGTCCTATTCCTGAGGTCTTCTGTGAGCGAGCTGGAACAGAGAAGTCAGAAATAAATGGATTGGTTGCGCCCATAAAAACTGGCGATAGATCTGAGGAGGGAGATCCTACAGAGACACTGGCATCCTCCAGAAAAGGCCCTGCCCATGTGGTCCAGGTGGATGGGAGGGAAATACAGAACTCGGTAGGTACCTTGATAAGCCTTTTCACGTTTCTTCTTCTCCGTTTCAATGTACTGCTCTGATGCTGCTTTGATTTTCTGGACCCAGGCAGTGCTGCAGAGAGAAATCCCTATGGTCAGGGTCACACTGCACGTGGGAAATTCCTCAGTATCAGCAACTCTGCTCCAGTCTCTTTTGTCTTTTTTTTTTTTGCCCACTGGGTTTCAGAGGCATCACGAATCATGTTCATTCAAGAACTGAAGTGATGGAATATTTTCTTGTCATCTTAAGCCACATTTCCACATCAGCCTAAATAAATGACAGCGGAGCTGCTGTTTTATTAAAGACTGCTGGGTCACACTAAAGACTGACCAGGACTGGGGAGGAACCTATGGGATGCTGGACTTTGGAGCCCTAAAATATTCTTCTACACAACTGTAACACCAAGGAGCAGTAGGTGTGACTGGATTCCACTGCAAGAGCTCCCACACAAGCAGAATAAAATCAGAGAATTTTTGAATTCAAATCAGAGTCAAGGGAGTTTATTTCCTGACCGAGAGACTAAACGCTGTTCTTCAACCCGGAGACCCCCATGTCTGCTCACTGGAAACAGCCTACAGCCATGACCAACAAGTTCAAGCTCAGATCTGCATTTTCACTACTCACCGCTCATTAATGTTGTCAGTTTTAAGGGTGTAAACTCTGTCAATGTGCGATATGTGGAAAACTGGCTCATCGCTTGAAGGGTCTGTGGGCAGTTTCACTAGGACTTCGTTAAGGAAAACAGGCTGAAAGAAAAGCAAATGTCACTGTGGCAGCGTCACCCTGGCAATAAGCGGAAACTCTGCGAGGATGCTGAAATACCCAGTTGTACTGCAGGGAAAATGAAAGTCGTAGGACACAGGACAAACAATCAGATCACCGATGTGAGAAAGGACTGAGAGAAACTACTCAGGCGACACACCCCGTTCTGATGAAGCTTTTGAAAGGGGCAGGACTGTGTAAGCAAAGCTGCAGTGCGGAGGAGCTTGGAAATCCTGGGAATGCCCCAGGTTCCCTGTTGGAAAGCAGCCCTGATACTTAAGCTTAGCTCCCCAACTCCACAAACTTGAGAACACACACAGTGTGGACACGGAGACCAAAGTTTTACACCTTTTACTGTTTTGTAAAGGACAGGTATTTTCTTGTCACTGCAGGAAATGATGCAAACTTCATCAAGGCTCGTGCTTCTAACGTCCGTTTCAGCTGCTCGGGCATGACGCGATTCCTGCTCGTTGACCCCAAAGCTGACAGAAGTGTTTATTAATCCAAGCCAGAAGCCTGCCCTTTTCCGGGGACTCAGCCAACAGCGTTTGTGCATGTTGGCTGCCAGCATGTGCCCGTATGACAGCGACCGATCAGACGGGGTCAGACAGCTAATCGCGGCAGGGAGAACAGCATTCCTCACCAGAAGCCAGGTCCCACTGTATCAACGCGACCGCGGGGCACCTTGGTTCACTCACCATTTTGTACATTTTGAACTGGGAGTTGGATTTGGGGCTGAACAGTTTATCGGAGCCAGAAGAAACAAACTGTTTAACCATGTAGGTGAGCAGGAGGAAGTCATTGAAAAGGAAGCCGTACAGCTCCTTACTGCTCTTGGCCTTGTACAGCTTCCCACTGTGCAGGAGCTTCCGTGGTCCCAAGCAGTTTGTGAGGGAGTTGAAGACCGGTTGCTAGGAGAGACGAAACCCATTAGTAGCAGCAAGTTAATGCTCCTTTTCACTGTAAAGATTGCTCAAGCTGCTCAAAATGCTCTGTTTTGCTCAATGAATTTAGTTACAAATGAAGAGAAGGGAAATGGTTTATGATCTGCCATGGTATCAGCACTACTCCCAGCCTGAAGTAGATTTAAGCCTTAACAACAACATACACATGGCTGTGACTGGATGAAGGCATTTATCTCATGGCCACTGTTCTGTTGTCCAGAAGCTGTGCTTAAGAACCTGCAGAGTCTGCAGTCAGGTCACCTCTTGGTGATGCACAGTTAGGTGGTGGAACTAGGACAGACCTTCTGGGCCTACCAAGCCCCAGTTCCTTACGCAGCCAGTGGAAAACTGTCACACCACCTCATTTTGAAGGCTGACCTGAAAGCTATAGGAGCCTGAACCCCACACACCGTTGAGGACCTGGCAGTGAGGGCTTCTGTGGCCTTTCTGCCTGAAGGAAAACCCTGGGAAACACAAAGTGAAAACTCCAGGCAGTAACACCTGACTTAGCCCAGCGGCAGAACAAGCAGAACTTCAGAGATGGGAGGACTTCTGTTCATTTAACCGTGTAAATGGTACCAGTTTAAGCTGATAAATAGATTTCTCCACTGCCAAAATCATGCAAAACTGAGAGCTCATCACATTATGGCTGCGAGCAGGATTTAATTCAAGCTTCTCTGCCCAGAGTTGAGCAGTGGATGGTGTTCCAATAATGGATGTGAGCAAGGACCCCCATTCCCCCCAGCCTTGCTGAAACAACTCAGAGAGGCCATACAGCCTATCAACGCGGCTACCTCAGCAAGACCTTCGCACTGGACGTGGGACTGTATCCACTCCAGCCTGTCCGAGTTCTCTTTCTCTCGCACCCCTTCGTTAACTTGAGAGCACAGCTCCTCTGCACGCTCCAAGGCAAGCCTGAGGTTACTGTGATCGGGGTGATTTTCTGGAGTGTTCTCTAGAATCTGGTACGGATTGAAAAGGGGAGAAAACAAGATAAAAACAGAGGTAAGCACAGGTACTACTTCTCCGAGCTCTCAGAGAAACCCCTGTAAAGGGGCAAGGCTTTTTTTTTTCCTTTTGCTGTCGAGATCAAACTCAAAAGCATTCACAGAAAAAACCTTGCTTAGGGTACTCACACTCTTGATGAGCAGAGGGTAGCGGGTTATCCTTTGCATCGGTTTCAGAAGGAAACTGGAGAGGGGCATTCCTTTGCAGCGAGGGTCCAAGGCCAGTTTCTAGGGTGCAACCCAGAGATTTAACAGAGACACCGCATTACTCGCCAACAGTTGCCTCACCACTCTGAAAACTCAGAACTGTCTGATCAGATTAATTTTTTCCAAGCGTTCCAAGAAATCTTACATTTTTCAGTAAGCAAACAATACTGGTGGCTAGAACAAACAGGAAAGCTGGTGCTGTCATTGTACTCAGACGCTTTGCCAGCATAACCCGCAGGATCACTGTTCATGCAGAATCCTTACATTCAAAACCATTCCAGTTTTTATTTTGACATTTCCGGCTCCGCTCAGGTTGAAAAAAAACACCAAAGCAATGAAAGAAGAAAACTCCTGATGTCAACAGTTCCAGCATCTCCCCTTTTGTGGCACCACGGCCACCGCATCGGCTGCAGTTTGGCAGCGATTCCCTATTTATTTCCGCAGCGAGCCTGGCTGTGACGCTGCCGACACACCTCTGGCCCCGGCTGCAACCCCACCATTCAGTCCCACTGAATTACAAGTGCAGTCACATCAACAGATTTTTTATTCCAGCTCCACAGACTCTTACCCCTTCTGGCAGTGTGAATTTTTGGGAAGGTGCTGACACCGGCACCATAGTTTTGTGGGGTTAGCATTGCACTGAATGAGCAACGCAATGGAGTAATAAATCAGCTAGAGAGAAAAACAGGCATGTAAACAAGAAGCACACATGGTGTTAACTACGGTTGTCCTATAAATTACTCCTTGGACGGTTCTTAGCTATTTTTGCAAGAATTTTACTCTTCTGCTTTATTCGGATCTGGTCGCTGCTGGTCAGACGGGCTCCTGTCACTGAGGAAAGGAGAAGACACAAAAGCTACTGAACAAGATACCTTTAAGTAGTCTTTGAAATCAGCATCTTCATCAGTTTTCTGCTGCAGCAGCGAAGCTCCGTTCAGCTGGCAGCTGCAGAACCGAATGTAGGCCTGCATGTGAGAGAGCTCCGCCGCTAAGATGTCCCCAATCATCTGCACTGGCATCTTTTCTCCTCCCGTTTTCTTACGCACTCGCAAGGCTCTGAAGAGGAAAGAAATCACCATCCAACTTTGCTGCAAAGTCTGCGAAGCCGAAATCAAGATCCTTACACCACCCGTCCCCGAAAGGACGCAGGCCTGCCAGGTGAACTCCCTTAGGCAGCACGGGCGCTTCCCGGCGGCGCAGGGTCCAGCCTGAACCCCCAGGCAGTCGCCGGCGCGACACGCGAGGTGAGCGATCTGCCTCATGGGGCCTGGGGGACTGAGACTCTCCTTTGAGGTTTCTGCGACAATCGGCATCAATCTCTACACCCAACCGCCATCCCATCTCAAGGAACTGTTAGCCACATTGTCTCTCCAAAGTTTATTTTTAGAGAGTAGATGGCTGCTTTGCAGAAAGCTGGGAAGAAGCCTCCCGTGCAACTGCCTTTGTGTGGGCTCTGTGGCTGAGGTATTATCGCAAACGTGCCCCTGTTCTTGCTGCTGTTTATTCCCCCCCCCCATGACCCCTTCCCTGTGAGGCAGTCTGAACGCATTCAGCCGTTCCAGATGCACGCATGCACAGGGAATAACGGGCAAGGACAGAAATATTTACTGTAAAACCAGAAAACTTCCTGGGGAAAGGAACAAGAAAAAGAAGAACAACAGGAGAACAGAAAAGTGTGGGCAAGTACTCACTTCAGTAACTTTGTATTTGACATGATGAGCTCCTTCCAGTTAACAAAGATCAGCCCCATTTCTCCCTCTGTGAGACAGCCCGAATCAGCCATCGGTTTTTGGAAAACCTGCAGTCAAAAGATCAGAAAGGTGGGCAGTTCTTCAGAGACAAACACCGCTCGGCCTCCCGTTCAGCCTGGCAGGGGTTTTGCTTTTTTTGACTGCTCAGCGTCCAACTCCTCAGGAGAAGCTTAAAGCAATTCCTTACTAGCGCTTGTGACAGCTGCTGCTATTTTTCCGAAGCGCGTGACCTCATTCTGACACCGGCATCCCCGTTTGTGAGCAGGGACACGCACCGGGACCTGCAGGCCGACTGTTCAGCAGAACACTCCCATGATTTCGGAGTCAGTTGCTACACAAATTACGCTCACGCGTCACACTTCACCAACAAAGATGTTCTACATAGAGAGGTCAGGTCAGACGCCCAAGACCACCTAATGCTGGGCTGTTCCTGCCCTCCCTGGTGAGGTGGCCTTGCTTCAGAAACAAAATCTGAGGCGAAGGCAGACAATAAACTTTTATGGTGCTTATACAGCTTCCGTCAGGAGCCTGCGCAGCTTTGCCAGACACCCTGGCCCGGCCTGGCATCTGCACACTGAGCCCAAACCCCTACAAACAGGATTTGGAAAACAGGGAGGTCCTCCTAAGGCCATGGCTTTCACAACATGATGTTTCTGCCGGCTGGACAGCCACACAACATTCGCTGAAAAGGGAGGTGCTGACACTACCTCACTTTCCTCCTCTAGCATTTCACAATTCATAACAATCCCTTCACTGCCATTATTCACTAGGACAGCAGTGTTCTTTTTCCCAACACATTCCACATCCAAGACATCTCACCTCTAAGACGAGCTGAAGATCATCCATGTACCTTTCTTCGGTCTGAATGAGTTCGTGAATGTAGCCCTGCCTTTTCCTTTCCATAGGTTGCATAGTGTCGAGGCTCTGGAGATCAGCACACCCTGCGAGGAGTAAGCCAGCAGTTTAGGTCCCGCTCAGGCCGTCACACTGATGAATTAACAAAGTTGCGTTAACGAACACCAGGCCACGGCCCAGACTATACACCCGGTGGTTCTCTTTAAAACCCCTGTTCACAGCAGCAGCAGGTTTCAAGTGATGTAGTGACCAACCCTCTCCCCCCTTTACGTCATTTTTCAGTCTGTCATCTTTTTATTTCTTCGTATGTCCCCTGTTCTAGCACTGTGATGCAGAGTAAGAATTCCTCAATTCCTGCCACTCCGTTTGTCTCGTGATTTTTTTTTTAGTAGGTAACATAGGTGGTAGAGGTGCGGTTGGACTAGATGATCTTGGAGCTCTCTTCCAGCCTTAGTGATTGTATGATTCCCATCTCTTCTCCTTTTTTACCATGCTGTTGCAAAACTCTGATTTTCTCTTACCTTACGCAACGTCTTTTGTGAGATCAAGTCATCCAGACCACGTCTGGGTCTGACTTAGGACACTGCACCTTTAATCTCCGCCCCGTTTCTGCAGTGCTCTGCCTCCGTTACTGACTGACGATACAAACCACCAGCACAAATCCGTAAAGTTACAATCCATCGTGTTACAGCTGTGTAACTTCACAGTTGCACAACTTCTCAATTAGAAACAAAATGAGACTGAAATCTGCTGAATTATTTTTACGCATCAAGTACGAGTCAATAGAGGCACGCACAGACGTTCGGTGACACAAACCCCAAGCTTCCCGCAGTAGCGTGCCGGCCCTACAGCTTCACGCTGCTGCTTCCCCACTGTTACGTGTTAGTAAGCGTGACGACAACGCTTGGCATTTAGTAACCGGATCAAAAACTGGAAAACGAAGCGGTGGATGCGTTTAGATGGGCGAAGGAGGGCACAAACTCACGCTCCGATCCCTCTGGTCACACGCTAGAGCGTTTGAGAACATACAACGATCGCTTGATGCGACGGCATCAGATTTTAATGTAATGCGAACTGTGGATTTTGCAGGGTGGCAGAAAGGGGACGTCGCAGGGACTCATTTAGATCCGGCATTTCTAGAGGAACGATACTTTTAGGAAGTTTACAGGTGGGATGAAAGGCAGCGCGACCGACAGCGCCAACGGCTGGGTCACCCTGCCCCCAACACAGCCAGGACACCGGAATCTGACTTTATCCATCTGTTTATGGGAAGGCTGCTCTAAATACTGAAGTGAAAATGAGGGAGTAGTAAGGGGTCTTTTTGGAAGAAAAAAAAAAAAGCAAGAAACACTGAACATTTGGCTGAACTTGTGACAGTGGCCTCATGGGAACCTCTTGTGTGCTTCCCGCTGGACAGGCAGCGAGCTGCTTCGGAGGGGCAGCATCCTTCAGCAAAAGAGAAACGCTTGGCAAACGTAGGTTTATTACACCATTCGAAGTGCTTTAAGAGGGAAACCCTCTGACCAACACAAAGTAGTAAAGCAGGACCCCCAAGGTACTGTTCTGTTTTGTACCCCCAAGGAGGATCACTGATCTTAAGCTTTCTGACAAGATTTGAAAAAAATGCCACTTTTTAAGAAGAGATCTAGGATTGCAGCTCTTCTGATCACGCAGAATGCTGCTTCTGGCCTTGGTTACTCCCGAAGTTACAATCAGGCCAAAATTAAATGAGAAAAAGGAGTAAAGTTTCAGATCAAAGCGATTCCTGTGAAGTCTGGCGTCTCGGTCCATCATGTGCGCCACTTCTGGATTCCAGCGTCACTCTTTAGTCTGTACAAGACTGAGCTTAAGCCCACATGGCTCCTAACACATGAAATTTCAGGATAATCAAGGGCTTGCACAGTAACCAGACTTTCTTTGTAGAAATTTGGAAGCCTCAGCTTTGACGACGTGGTTCTGTTTCCTACTGCGAGGTACGGTCCCGCGACAAGGGCAGGGACGGGCTGAAGCTCCTGTTGCTGTTTGCTTGTACTGCAGCTGTCAGAACCACCCACACGCTCGGATTTGTGCCTGTCCCGTGCTGTCTACTTGAAGCGAACACTGGAAGGAAACCAGGCCTTTTTTATGCACCTAAAATAGATTTTCGTTTATAAGCTCGTTATCAGACACAGAAAATGCAGTTAAATTATTAACTGGCTCCTGCACCAACCTTGTATTTGGACTGTCAGTTTTCGGGACTGATAGGTGAGCGCTATTTTGTGTTTCAATACGCACTAGCGAAAGCGCCCCAGGTTTTGATGGCTCTGAGGATACTGGCATAAACCACAGCTCGCCATCCAGACATCTGATCTGAGAGCGCGGTCAGGCACTTGGATCTGAAGGGAAGGAAGGCCAACGAGACGGGGAACAGAACCACCTACTTAGTGCATTTGCCAAGGTGTTTCTGCAGCTGCCACAGCAACCCCTGGCCTCGCTGGTACGGAAGGGGTGGCCCTGCATCTCTACCCGTTCTCCTCCCACACTCGTGTTCCCTCCTTACCCTGCATCATGCCTGGCACTTCTCTGACTCCCAGCTCACACCCTGGCAGCAAATGAATCCCGAGGGGGAGAAAGAAAACAGTAGTTTTCTGCTAGCTTAGCGGCCAGGAATGCACATGGAAGCAGTAAAATTGCCTTTTTTGGCAGCAGAAAGCTCTCGGTTTGGCTTCTGTCTTGCGAAGTGTCATCCCAAGCTCCCTGTAGAGCCAAGGAAAAGCAGCAAGATTTTTGGGAGCACCCGCAGAGAGGAACCTCAGCTCTCTCTGTTGACTAGGTAAGAGGTTCACGTTACCTTTGGAGAGCAGGCCAGCCCGCCTCTTCCACCGAGAGCTGTTCTGCCAGGCTGAGGCATGATCTGGCCTGCTCCCTCCCAGAACCACATCTAACGGAGCAAGCAGTGGGTGTCTGGCACCCTTGAAGCTTCGGGCACAGCAAGAGAGCGACGCCTGCTGCAGCTGTGGGACCTTGCGGGATAAATCCTGCTCTCCACGATGAGAAAAAGCAGCTGTCTCGCAGGGGCAGGGTAAAACAAGCTGGAGAGATTCTCAACAGGAAAGCCCAGTCTCTGAAGTTATGGTTAAAACTGTACTCCCCTCTCCAAATATACCTGAGCAAGAAGTACTTTCTTCGTGTAACTAACCCTGCATGAAAAACTACCAAGTTTCACAGTCCAAAGATATTTTACTCTGCAGGAGATTCAAATGCCTGAAAAACACAGGGGGCTGGGGGAGAAAACACTTCCACTTACTGACATATTTTGGATTTGAGAACATACAAGAGGAAGAATAACACTTTCTGAAGAAAAGAAACTCTCCAATGAAAGACAAATGAGACCCTATCACCATTTTAAATAAAATCCATTTTTTTCTTTGTTAAAAAAGGGGAAGTGAATTAAAATTCTTCACGTAAAAGCCAATTCCAGCGACGTGAGGTAAAAAAAAGAAACAGATAAAAGGCAGATCTGCTTGGGCACCGAGCGCTTTGTCCTCTTCCCCAGTGAACTTCCCTGCTCAATGAACTATTAAAAAACCACGTTAAAAACAGCAGCTCTGGGAAGACATCTCAAACCTCAAACTTGAGCCCTAGCACTTGCCCTGAAGGACCTACCTACACCAGAGGCACCGCTGCTTTGGGTCACTGGGGAAGACTATTGAGGGGTAGAGGTGGCCTATATGAATTGCACTTGTAAGGAAACAACTTGGATTGTTTAGGTTGGGGTTTTTTTAGGGGTGTAGGGGTGGGATTTTTTGTTGGGTTTGGGGTTGAGGTTTTTTTGTTTCGATTCTTTAGGTCAAACCAGTTAATACGGCTGGAAAAAGCAAATAAGGGGTTTTTTTGCCTGTATTAGCCTGCCTCTATTTTTCCAGGCCACCACAGAAAGACTAGGCCGTTTAGTCTGGAGAAGAGGAGGCTCAGGGCAGACCTTATTGCCCTCTACAACTACCTGAAAGGGAGTTGCGGCGAGCTGGGGGTTGGCCTCTTCTCGCAGATAACTAGTGACAGGACAAGGGGGAACGGCTGCAAGTTGCACCAGGGAAGGTTCAGGTTGGAGATGAGGAGAAATTTCTTCTGGGAAAGGGTGGTCGGGCATTGGAACGGGTTGCCCAGGGAGGTGGTGGAGTCACAGTCCCTGCGGGTGTTTAAAGAAAGGTTGGATGTGGTACTTAGGGACATGGTTTAGTGGGTAATAGGTGGTGGGGGGACGGTTGGACTGCATGATCCTTGAGGTCACTTCCAGCCTTAATGATTCTATACTACATCTCACCTCAAGTACCATGGGCCTGTATTAAAATAGTCCCTTTAGTACAGCTGCAGAACAGACAAACAGTACCACGGGACCTCACCCACGGCCATTTAAGACACACAGGGGTAATTCCTTGGAAATGGACTCCTGTCACTGCCTGTCAGCAGCCGCTGTGCCTACCGAAACCCATGCAAGAAGGGTTTGCTGCCCTGGAAGGGTTGGTTGCCATGAGGCCCTGGGAAACATAATAAAAACATTTATCCAATCTCCCCTCATCAGCAAACGCAGTATACGCTCTTTGCTACAAGAAGGAAGAAATTTATGATTCGGTTTTCAAGAGGCAAAAGGCAAAATTAAGTCGCTCCGTTGCAGACCCAGGTAACGTAATGCTCATACCAAGCTATTCAGGTGGGAAAAAAATCTTCCCTGGATGGACCAAAAAAAACCCCAAACAAACCACAACAGACAAACTAGATCCTTTTATGTGTCCCTTTAATAAAATACATTTGCATAGTTATCTTACAACTTTGTTTAAAAACAAAGATGAACAATTGCCTCATGCTAAGCACAGCCTGCATTTGCATGTCTTCACAATCATCCCCAAACATTAACACTCTAGCTTGAGAACAGCAAAAGAGATTTTAAGGCAGCACACACCATTACGTAGCAGTTTTATTAGTTCATTACATTAAAGTAGCATGGCCCTGTAGCAGCTCCAACGCCACTCCAGGCCAAGGTTTGTCGGCATTCCTACAAGCAGACTTATTTACAGGTGTTTTCAACCCGACTCGAGAAAATCGCACAGGGATACGATCTGACCAAGCATCGAGATGACACAAATATTCAGTGACTGGTAGGAGACGTTTCAATTAATAGCGTGTAACTCTCTTGATGGAGCTTTATGCCTTCTGCACTCCTAACTGTGAGTAACGCTGACATTACGACAGCGCTCTGTACGCTTTCGCAGCCCGTCGCGAGCCCCGACCGCTCGCACACCCCAGCCCCATAACCGGGTCTCGGTGGTGGCACAAGACTTTCCTGCAGGGATCTGATTGCTACACTGGAAACTCAGCTCTGTAGACTAAGCTTTTGTAAAACTAGGCTTTAGTTTGTGTAACGGACTAACAACCTACAAGACAGTTACAAAATTAGGAAGCGTTCCAGTACCTGCTCTTGTGTACTTACAGCGTTTGCATTCTTACCTCCACTTACACCACGGCCCCTGTTCTCTGCTGGCCCACAGCAAACAGTATTAAGGAAGTGCTAGGCTGCAGGCAACGTCATGTTCTGCTGTCCTGGTTGGCTTCAGTTTTAACTGTTAACCTTGTGTGGCGCTGAGCAGCGTTTAGACTCTCAGCGCTTCACTGGGGACCATCAATTCAACAAATAACTATTTCCCACCTTGTCCTTAGCACCAAAGCCAACCTTTTTCACCCAAATAAGGGACGAACACTTCTATGCTAGTTTGACTCGGCTGGCTGGGATGACAACTGAACCCAACTCTATGGACTTCCATCAGCAAGGGAGTGGACTGCACCCAACCAGAGAAGAAGTAACATTTTCGAAAGAAAAAGTCTGATTTAAACCCAGCGCCTCTTAGCTACACCTCTTCAGTGATACAGAACATTATTTTAAAATAATAATTGTGCCGTAAATACATCCTCAGCAGTCTTTCCTGTCAACGATCAGATGTACGTATACAATTCTCTCTGCAGCAGTGTGGGAAGGAGAGCAGAGCGCTGGGGATGGCGCTTCAGCTCTGTCAGGGAGGCTTTTGCAGCAGAGATAAATACTGAACGCAGGGGCTGCGTCTCTTTCAATCAGCACTGTTCGGGTATATTATTATTATTCTTTGTTATTACAGTTAGAGAATTCAGACTGTGCTCGGGTAACACTGAAATATGGAAAGGTAACTGTGAAAGGCCAAAATGTCTCATTTCAATACTCACCAGTTCTAACTGCAGGGCAGCTGCTTCGATACTTGGCAGTGCTCATAGCTACGTACCCAACTCCGTGTTTCACACCACTTGCGTGAAACTTCACCTAATACTCCCCTAATCTTCAACTGTATCAGTTAAGAAACGGGTAGAGAATGCCAGCTGGCGCTGGAACATGCCCTGCAGCTATTTCCTAGGACACCCCAGCCAGGCTGCGGAGTTGGTTTTCATTTTTTCAAAAGACAATTAGTGTGAATTTACCATTCAAGGGAAACTGTCACTGACAAACAAGTCAGTTTGGCTCAAATCCCTGCCGTTAACAGTGCCTTTTAGAAATGGGCTAATTTATAAGATCACCTAATTATTAAACCAGAGTAAGTGACTGCCTGGTGCCACTGGCACAGCACAACACACTTCAGCCTGTATTGAACAGGCTTTCAAAGTCAGAACTTCAGAGAAGGCAATTCAGGGTGATTAGCACGTTTTAATAGAAATACTTAAAACACAGTTTCATAAGGAAATCAAGTCAGCTAGAATACTTGAGCAATCATCTAGCACGTTATTTGCCTACGCTAACGTGATTTCACTCTATAGCAAAGTATCGGTGTAGACAAAATACATGAAGAATAAAAATCCATTTGTAGGTTTATGTAGGCACATTGCTGTAGTCCGTATTGCACAAAAGATAAATCTCTGAACTAAAGGGCAAATATACATTATTTGATCAAGTGTATTAAATACATAACATCCCACTCTTTCTATAGAAATTTTGGAGAAAGGCTTTTACATCTCTGCAGTTGGACTAACCTTTTCCTGATAGTACCTTCACAACATTCATACATATATATATGTATACAGTACACAAACAGTTTTGTAAACATTTCTGATTGCATAAGTGACCTTTGCCGTTTCATAACCAAGTTCAGAAAACCAACTAAATTAAATACCGCGTCTACTAGATGTCTCCTGTTGCTACAGGAGCACAGAAGTATTTAATCAGAGAAGTAGTCTGCTATGAAGTTAATCCCTTTATTTGAAGGGGTATCAGGGTTATAGACCGAAGTCCTGGCCCTCCCACCAGACTAATAACCAGGAGCACAGTTCCATTTTTAAACCCCAACCTCTGCCTTCAGCTCCAGGTGTCTGTTAGTGTTTCTGCTCTGGCAGCACCGAGGTTACCTCCGTATTCGGCCGCTCATTTATTTAACAGAAAGAAGAGCGGCAGCTCTCATAGTACCTAAAGCCTCTGCAGACTGTAGCCAGATAAAACCACTGTTCAGTACCATTAACTGCTTGATGAAGAAAAGGAGCAGGGAAAGGGTCTAGTAGCACAGAGGCTGTGTAAGTACTTACTGCAGTAACTAGCACGTGTTTGCTAAAACTGAAAGCAAATACGAATTACTGGAATAAGGTATTTAAAGGAAGGAGGTTGTTTAGGGATAGAACGTATCGAGCCAAAACAACCTGAATTCCTGCTATAGTACTACTGTGAAGGAAAAAATTAAAATATCCTCCACTCTATCCTTAACAGTTCTTTCCCCAGTTGAAAATGGTATTAAAAGGCTGGATGGACTGCACCAGATCTAAATCTTAGATCTTGTGGCATGATTGTATTCACAGTGACTATCAGCAGCAGAAACAGGTAGGGTTTGTTTTCTGGATGAGCCTTGTAGGCTGCCAGTTTTAAAAGCTCAACATGTAAGAGATTAAATCAAGTCCATCAGAACAGTAATCAGCGAACATTTTAATTCTGCAAAGTACGTACATTACAACATTCAAAGAACACAACTGCCCGTTCAAAACAGCTCAGATAAACTGTGCAAATAGTGGGTCTTTGTGTGCCTGCAATCCCACCATGCAAACGATAACTTGATATGCATGCTAATGATCTACGATTATCAATACCAAAGAAAAATACTAAAGGAAACAAGAATGAACAGCAGTGAAAGCCACACAAAGACCCACTATCCTTTCCGCTTTTACAAATCAACTGTAACTGTAGATTATAAGAAAACCCACAAAAACCTAATTTCTTGACTGGATCTAACGTTCAAACGAAGCAAAAGGATTGTCAGACATATGTGAGCAGGGCTGGCCACCCTGCCTCCACGCTACAGTCAAACTCGGATAGTGGGTCTCTGAGGTGCTTTCACACTGGAAGACAACATTGGGTCCTAAAAAAAAAACAAAAAAAAATGAAGGATAAAATGAACATAAATTTGAAGAGTGAAACACATGAGTTCTACGGACAAAGACAGAACAACACCAAAAAGGTCAGAAAGGAATGACTAAGATTCAACTTTCTGAAAACAGACATCATGAGCTTCTACCCTTGCAATTTCATATTTATAAACACACAGTTTGAAGTACTTGCGACCAGCCATCACTGACTGAAAAACTCTGGTAACTGATTCACTTGAAGAAGGAAGTTTCTTCCCAAGGAAGACTTCTGTTATGTAGACTCAACAACACAAGGTCAAGTCCTAAAGGTTTTTTTAAAGGCCATGGCAAAATTCCCTGAGATTTCAACAAAGCCAGGATTTCTGCTTGTCTCTAATAACATGAAGTAGGAAGTACCACATCACTCAATATATCCAGCAAAAACCAAGATCTGCACGGTCTAGAAGAGGCACTGCAAAGTCAGGTCTGCAGATGGGCTGCAGCTGCACACACCTTATGGGCCATCTGGAGACTATTCTGCACCCCGGGGTTTCAAGCTTGACGCTTTATCAAGCTTGACTGACATTCACCAAATAGTTTGAGATACAAAATGACTCTGTCGCCATGAACTGAGGGACTGGTTTTGTATTTGGTCCTTGGTGAAAGGGGTAAAATTCTAGAGCTGTTGAGTAAAATCTTAGAACAAATTATTAATTTTCATGTGTTAAAAAAATGAATGTGGACCTGCAACATGCAACACCTCAAAGCCACTGATACCACAAACTCTTACTCCATAACCATAAAGAGAAGTTACTTGGCAATAACTAGAGAACTTCAAAATGTGTTGTCCATATATAGACACAGAAATGCACCTGCCATGAGCAAGTTCAGAAGTTGTTTTTCACTATGAACACCCTTGAAACACGGTCAGCTTCATTCATTAGGCAGTGGGGGACAGGAATTGCTAACGTCTCTTCCAACCTTAATGATTCTATGATCTTTGCGCATAGAGATAAACTTCTGTAGATACAGATCCTTGTTGTTGAAAGGAGAGGACTTGCCTCACATTTCTGAAGTGTCATATCTACAATTAAAGCTTGGGGAGGAAAAAGAAGTTGGGTAGATCTAGTGGTGTTAATACAAACATCAAGTTTGTACCTAAGAAAATTCAAACCGTGGTCATATGCGTGTCAAGAACAGTCTACAGAGAGAGGATCTGTTCGCAGATCGCCAACTTTTGCCACAGTGCCGGCAGAAGGCAGGGCAGACAGGTTTACATGGGGGAAGGAGATGCTTATCAAGCTACAGGGACTACCTGGAGCTCAGGTCTAAGCACCTGAAGGTGTAACTTGGATGCCTGAAGAACTGCAGCAATCCTGGGCTATGAAAAGAGTGAACAGAAATAATAACTATACGTACATTAGAGTAGAAAGAACTGGTACAACGTTCAGGTTTATGAAAGACTAGTCTCTCAAAGGGAGATGAGATACCTCAGATGAGACGAAGTAGAAGCCTCTGCACACTGAGCATACATATGTCCACCAAGCTGAGTTGTTCAGCTCTTGGCAAGAACATCTCTGAGAGATGAACAGATCTCTAACACTAAGAGACATCCAGCGACCAAGTATGCCGATGTAGCTCAAGCATCTGCCTTGCTTCCACCTGAGGTATGTGAGGGAAGAAAATCTCAAATGAGGGAAGTATGGGGACAAGGCTCAGACTGGTCCCATGGATAAGACAACAAGAAAAGCCATCTCAACTGAAAAAGCCAATGAGTAAGAGACAGAACAGATTTCTAAGAACAACTGTTTAAGGCAGACGAAGACTTGCTGAAGTAACAAAGTTATCTCCAGACCAGGCCATCGGGAAGAACTGTAAAGTGATAAGTTGTCCTGGGTTTTGGCTAGTGTAGAGTTAACTTCCACTAGAACCTGGGGTGGGACACAGCCAGGACGGGTGACCCAAACTGGCTAAAGGGGGTACTCCATACCATGTGATGATGTCATGCCCAGCACAGAAGGGGGGGCTAGTCAGGGAGCGGTGGCACAGCTCCAGGATGGTCCGGCTGCAGGACGGGTCTGAGCGTGCAGGCCAAGCTGTACGGTTGTTGGGTGAGAAACCGCATTGTGTATTCCCGGTTTGGTACACCCTGTTACCAGTACTGCTGCCGTTGTTTCCCTCCCTTTGCTGTTCTTATTGTACCCCAGGGGGCCTGCCTTTTCCTTCCCATTCTCCTCCCTGTCCCTGCAGGAGTGGTGAGGCGGGCAGTGAGCGAGCGGCTGCGTGGTGCCCAGCTGCTGGCTGGGGTAAAACCGCAGTGTAAGTGCACCGTGCCCACCCCACCTCACACCCCCCTGGGAAGGAACGGGAACACAACCTGGCAGACAGGTCTGAGACAGGTCCTGGCAGTACACACAAGATCTGACCCTGAATGGCTGAGCAAGCACTCAACAAAGAACTGAAGACTGTGCACAGTCCTTTAAATCCAATTTTGAATCTAATTCTGAAACTTCATGTGTATCTTATTTATTCTTTACGATGGCTGCTGTGCAAACGTTAGTGTAAGGGTTAGCAAAACGTCATTAAAACACGGGTAAGTCTAACCGTCACCAAGGTCACCAAGAGCACAACTCCAGTATTCTGTGCCTCGGTTGTGTTTAAGAGACCTGCTGACAGACCTACGACACCCTTCACTGATTTTTTTTCTCCCTTGCAGAGACCCTGTGCGAGGAATGCAGCTACACCAAGAGGAAAAGTGATCTTGTCGGCACAGCTTACTCTGCTCAGAGAGCTATTTCAGCAACCTAAGAGAAGAACCATCTCGCTGACCTGAGTTCCTTCTTTGCTAGGGAACTTTGCCCATTACAGCTATAACTACTAAGTCCCAGGAAAAACTCTGGGTACAAAGGTGGTCCATATAACAGAGTTTAAATTTGAGAGAAAAGCAGAGTTTTCCTAAGCCACAAAGCTATTTGAGTAAATCAAATCTGCCTGCTCCCTTTCAAATACCATTTCATTTGACTCTAGAGAAGAAACAGTGGGAGAAACTGCTGATCTTCAACACAAGATACTCAGATTAACAGTTCTTTAGAATATAACAATGCATTTTTTAATTATATTTTGTTATATCTCCGAGATGATCCCTAGAGGGCCACACCAACATTTCTGTGGGACAACTCCTAAGTGATTTCTCAACAACACTAATGACAGTTTCTGCACTATATTTAAATAAGAGCAAAAAAATACTTCAAGGAAATCCAGACAAGTTAGAAAGGTCAATCAGTACTTATTTAAAAATTTCTCTGGTTACAGAAGAATGCTTCAGCCCTGGCTTACTGCTAATACAACTCACTAGCTGAGACTTCACGCCATGCAAAAGCAGCCCAGCTGAAATCTGTGTCACAGTGTTTGCACAATGCTGTGCTTGAGCTAACAAGCCATGCTGGTTTTGAGCAGGCTCTAGACTTTAAACAAGTTTTTTCCTGAAGTTTCCAAACGCGTATGTTTTCATATCACTACAAGTGGCAAATCCTAGCACAAAGCTGATATACAAACTAGCTTATTTGAAATACTCCGAGAATTGTTTTAGAAAAACTCAATGCATGCTTCATTCACCAACAGGTGGATTTTGTTAATTAAGCACGAGTAGATCTGCTTCATAACAGACAGACTATTTCTTAGATAAAAGGTTGCCGACAATGTACAGATGACCTGGCGCACGTCTGTTCACATGTACGTAGGCCCATCTGGCTGACCTTGGCCAGTGTACTTTCAAAGGAAAGTTCTGTTCACACAGCCACAATTTGATGTGGATGGAAATATTTTTACTCCACAACACTGAAATCTGAGAAAGAGACAGCCTAACGACACCTCAGCAAACAAGGAGAAAAACTTCATCATCACATCAAATGCTTCCCATTACAACTTGATGGTAGCACAGCTTTTGTTGGAAATCAGCGGTATATGGGATCAGCTGGCAGTTACACACTCAGCTATGTAACTCTAAACGGAATCACGTGTGGTGTGAGAAGCTAGTATCTATCAGTTTTGAAAATTCAGAAAGTTTTAATATGCAGCTTAAGTCTTAATTTTATAGCCCATCTGGATTTAGTCTATGCTACTTCTTCAAAATTGAGATTTTTATCTCTATTTAAACAAAAACCCAAACAAAATACTTTCAAGGGATCATTTTAATGATTTAGATACATCTGAAAGAATGTGAAATTCAATCTAAATGCAGCATTTCTTGGCATCACAGCCACGCCCGCCAGAGGCACTTTAAAGTTAAAAAAATAAACTAAAAATCAATGTGTTACAAAAATGTAAGCACAGATGTAATTTAGCTAAAAGGAAATCCTCAGGGATGGTGCTTACTGTGTTTTGCCCAGGTACCATAACAAGCTAACCAGGGAAAATCTTTTAACTTTCCAGTCCAAGCTGGACCCTCAATACAGGGTTTGTGAATTCTTTCTGTAAGAACACAACTCTCCTGATCACATCTTAAGTGCAAACTGGTCGTACGCACTAGCTACTGTGTAAGAGTCTACCTCAACCAGGATTCTGGATGCGTGTTTTTATACCGAGAAAGCTAAATATGATGCCTAGGGAGAAAACAGTAAGTGAAGGGACAGACAGGGCTTGTTATGCCAAAGGAGCGACTTTCACGCTAAGATATGTTCTCCAACCCACTGATGTCAGGGGTTGATATAAAAGCTGGTTTTAATCACAGTTTCCCAGGATGAAAAGCTGAGGGAGTAAAAATGGTGGTAATTTTCTCTGGGTAGAGGGGCCAAAAAAATGGAGAGTGTGTGTGTGGAGATACCAGAAACCTTTACTGGGTTTATGGGCAAAAAAAGACATAGAAGATTTTCACTGGCAGGTAGGTGTAAATTCTACCATTCAGTTCTCAGCGGGCTGCTGGTAATTTTCACGTGTGTTTTGATACGAATCTTGTTTCCAGAACTAGATGAGAGCTGGATTGCTGGGAGCCAGGACACGTGTATTTACCATAGGATAGATCACTTGCTAATGCTAGAATCTTCTCCCTATACTTAACTGATAAACTGTTTTATAAGTTATAAATAAGTTAAAGATACTACAGCAAGCACTTTGTGTTTTATAAAACTCGAGCAAGTTCTATAATCGAGCACAGTACGCCTGCACTGACTCCCCCTCAGTGGCAGTTAGCAAACATCAGCACCTTCAGTGGAAGGCGAACACCTACCAAATCCAGTATTTTAGTTCACCCTAGCACTTTACTATTACACGCTGGGTGTTTTGTAATGTGCTGGTTGTAGGTTAAATAGGGAAGTCTTTAAAGTACTTCGTCCTATAGTACAGTATTTAAAGAAAGGGTATTTAAAGTACCAGTAAATTCAGCTGATGTCTGGAACTCCGAATTCTAAAGACACAGCAGAAGAATAGCAATGCAGAAGAATAGCAACAAAATTAATAAAAAATAAAAAGTGCTTACACTGCTGACTTGGATCAGAATCCGTGGTCATCTTCACGTAGTTTGAGGGGAAGAGACCTGTCACACCACTGATTTCTCCTTGCCACCAGTCAGCATCATCCTTGCTCAGTACATTAATAAGTTGCCCTTTGGAGAAACTGAGCTCATCTTCATTGTTTGCCGTGTAATCATACATCGCTATCACCTGACACACTACGAAGGAAAAAACAAAACCAGCACAATGCTGTTACACAAGTATTAAGACTGGGGGTTTTTTTGAGTGTTTTACATAACCACAGGAAAGAAACAACAATTCCACATACACTGTTATATAAGGAAAATGCCGCATGATCTTATTTTGACATGGGACTGTCCTCCCTTTGCTTTCACTGGTTTTTACATTGGGCCAGGCAGTATCTTTATTTCCACTTTATACATATCTATGCACTTATACAGCAAATTGATTCAGTTAGTATAGCATCTAATGACCTACACATTTTAAACTGTAATCAAGTATGCTGCCATCTCTTTCCCTGGCTCAGAAAAGAAAGTGAGTTTGATTATCTTACAGCTGATACTTGTCAGAAAAATGTGGTAAAGGCAAAGGAAATGTGCCATTAGCTAATTGTGAGCTGCTCGTTTAGTCAAAGGCAAGTTTTGCCCAGGAAGCTGTTGTACAAGCAAGTCATAGCTGTGGAGACCAGCACAATTTCAGCACGCAAAACCAAAAAAAAGAGGTCCGTTTCTGTGAAACAAATCTCATTTGTACTCAGCCATTCAAATGGAAAAACAAAAAATCTAGCTGAAATCTGCTGCTTAGTTTCCCTCCTTCTAAGGAGCACTGCACGTAATTCCAAGGTGTTTGCCAATGACTGCGAGTTTTCTGTAAGCTTTTTTGCCAGCACCTGGAAACACAGGGTTCCCAGATGAGAAGAGTGTGGCTCTTCAGTGTATTCAGCAAATTAACGAGCTCTTGCTATAGAAGATGGACTGCTGATCCTCACCGATTTCTGGATATAAACTTCTTTGCATGACTGAGACTTTCTGTTGTAAGGTACGGAGAGGGCAGTATGCGCTAGGGAGGGACTTTAGCAAGAACGGTTTTGGTTAAGAAGTTGTGACATTTTACATTTCTTGGACAGAGATAAGAGCTGAATGGACAAGTCTGTAAAAAACGCAGGTTCTGACCAGGACTTCACCTTTCACAGTGACACCACAATCAGATACGGCCACTAAATCTAATATTGTGCTAGTTCTGTAATTCGGGCTAGTATCTGAACGATCGAAGCTAGTATATAAAATACTCTAAATTAAATAGAAAGTCTTTTTTTTTTTTTTTTCTCTTTTTCACCTGAGGAAGCAGCAGATGTGGTTCTTTCACTGCTTGGACCCAGTAATTTCACATGGCTGGCAGGGAACCATCCTTTCTGTCTCTTTTTCCCTCGTGCCTGTAAACATTTAAGATGGTTATTGCACAATTAAGAAGCCGAGTAGTCATTAGACTGGAAAAAACACAACAAATGTCACACAGTTTTGCCAACAAAAGACAGACTGCAACTTCCAAACACCAACTAAATACTAAACAGAACTCAAAAGGAAAAATATCTGGCTAAAGGATAAAACAACCCAAGTCAAATAAAGCTGCACTCTTAATATGTTCTGGCAAATGTAATAATCCAAAATTTTCAAGTGCAGCTAATTATTTCCGTGCTCAATTTAATGGTAGGGCTGAAAATCTGCTCTATGAACATTCCACTTATGCATCATATAAGGAGTCTCTAACAAGAAACCCAGAACAGAGGGAACAATTACCATAAGATATTTTTAAAAACTCTGACCGAAGTCTTTGATATCACTTCCTGTCTAGTACAGCCTGTAAGAGTTTGAAAAGAACATTTTTTAGTCTTTGCTTTTTTAGTCCCACAGGTAAAGACGATTTCTGCACACACTGAAGAAACGAAGATACTTCAGAGTGCACCAAAAAAAAAAATCAGGATGTAAAAGTGAGCAGAGATTTTAGAAAGCAGTAAGTGCAGAGTCAGCTCTATTATAACAAAAAAAGAAATTCAAACGAGCAAGAACTGCCAATTAGGTATCTTCATTTCCCTCTCCCCCAACTTTTTTTTTTGTCTTGGATTCTTTGAAGCTTCTCCTGAACCAGCACTGAGCCTGATTCTCTTAAAATACAAATTACTCATTGCTTTCTGTGTTTATTTGGTTTTTTGTACATACGATGGATACATTTTCCACTGCTGTTAATTCACAGAATCTCCATGCAGAGATTTCTCAGCTTGCTGTGATGTCTCTTCCTGTATCTGTAAAGCTGGCTGGTTTTAAAATCAGATGCTGAATAGTTAGATCAGCCCTGTTCTGATTCTTGAAGATAGGTGTTAACAAGAATATTCACTCCAAACACAGTGTGCACGACTGTAGAATACCTTGGGCAAGGCCAATTAAGTGACGTTAGGAGGACAGAACTTTCTGTTGTGCTGTTCAGTCCCAATATTGGAAATAGCATTCAGTGTTGGAAGGAACAGGTTTAAATTCAGGCTAATGCTGCAGATTCAGTTCAAATTCAGGTAAAGAAAAGGGTAACAAAGAGATATTATAAGATCACGATCTAACTTTTTGTATTGGTTGCAAAGATGAAGGCTGTTATGGACAAGATCCATGGGGCTCCAAAAGTCAAAGTATCAACTATGATTTAAAAAGAACGTCGTGTGACAGTGTTCTCAACCCTTGGGACTAGAAATTAATCACTAGGTGGGAAAAGGAGAAACGTGGGAACAGCAACCTTCACACTAAACTGTCATTAAAATAATTTTATAATTTAATGTTTTACCAATTAAATCATAAGCTATTTATTACCTGTCAACATCCCTCTTCCCCCTCCCATGCACATATTCATTGACAGTTTTACTGGTTTCTGTGCCCAAAAAAACAAGCAAACAAAGAACCCCTGCAACCCGAGGCTAAATTAAAAGACTTGTTTCTCCTCAAATATGGTTTACTCAAGATGAAAATAACTTTCCAGCCAGTTTTTAGAATGCTGTACTTGCTTGTTTACTCAAGTTAAACCCAAGATCACCTCCTTGCAATTCATAAAGTCACAATTATTTCTCCTTCGGTAATTACCTGCAACTCTCCTTGCCACCATCCACTAGCATTTTTCTTCAGAATAAGTATTAGCTGTCCTGGAGCAAGACTAAGCTGTTCAGTTCCTGATGCAGTATAGGCAGTAGTAACCTGAGCAATTTCTGAAAAGATAATATATTAATTGTGTTATTTTTTCATTACAATAAGAGCTATATCCTGGTACGTATCTTGCAACTAAGCACGGTAGCTACCATTAAAACACTGCTATGAACCTAAATGCTCATAGTCACTTAAGAAACAGTTCTAAATGTTAAAAAGTTATCACACACTTACCAGGTTTCTTATTTACTGTTCCAGTTTTGCCAGCATTACTAGAAGCCTACAAAGACACAACAATCATCTTTTAATGTGGAATAAAACCACAGTTTACACCAACTTTAAGCATGTGGACAGAAAAGCATGTGGAGGGTTTAATTTTGAGCCTATATATAACAAAATGCCATCCTGTACGGAGAGAGGCAGTGTGACACTGCAGCTAGAGCATTGATTTAGGCCTCAAGCTACCTAGGCTTTTCTTTTTTATCAAGCATATTAACCTCTGCTTAAAAATCGCTATCTAAGAGCTAGATATCACTACAATACAACTGAGAGAAAGTATCACCCATTAATGTGCAGAACACAAACTCACTTCTTGATCCTTCGGTCTGACGTAGTTGGAGGGGAAGATTCCAGTTCTGCAGTCAATGCTCCCGGTCCACCATTCCCCTTCCTTCTGGGTCACTAGGATTTCCTCACCTTCCGTGAAAGTCAAGTCACCAGGCTCAGAGCTTGAATACGAATAGAGCGCAACGTACTCTATGCGAAGAGCACATATAAAGAAGGAGACAACAGTCTCAGATGGGAGGATAAAAGCACGTTGGATGCAAGTAAAGCTATCTTTGATAGTAGCATTCATCAGTGTGTTCATAATATGAACCATATCTTCACAAGTTTGTGAATAAACCTACCTACTTGCTTGATTGCAATCACATCTCGCCTCACGCTTACAACTCTGATCTACAGGTATGCAACCCTGTACAGACAGATGCTTATAAATAAAAACTTGTTTGATACCTAAAGGGCAGATTCCTAGAGGATGGGGCCAGACTCTTCTCAGTGGTGCCCAGTGACAGGACAAGTGGCAACGGGCACAAACTGGAACACAGGCAGTTCCACCTCAATATGAAGAAACACTTCTTCACTCGGAGGGTGACGGAGCACTGGCACGGGCTGCCCAGAGAGGTTGTGGAGTCTCCTTCTCTGGAGACATTCAAAACCTGCTTGGACACGATCCTGTGCAACCTGCTCTAGGTGATCTGCTGTAGCAGGGCGGTTGGACTAGATGACCTCCAGAGGTCCCTTCCAACCAGCCTGGGATTCTGCGATGAATGTGTCACAGTAAGTTACTACCCTGTGATCATCCTGCAGGTAAGCAGAGGCCTGTAGACCACAGCTTGAAACCTCATTTCTTGCATTACGTATCCTACCCTGCCTCTGTGTTTCACAGCAAGCATATTCCACACCTAAAGCTGATTAAAAGCATTCTTATCTAACACAGCAAAATAAAAAACACGCAAGTTGAATTAAAATACAATTGGAGAAGCATGGAGATACACTAAAGGGCTTAGAAAGTGCTTCCCACATTTTTCTCCAGTAATATGTTTTCTTTACTCCATACTGATTAAAAGAGAATGATCCACACTCAGAGACTAAAAATCCCTTCTCATGTCTCTACAGCACAGCGTAAGACAGTAGGGAACAGCAGGAAGAGAACTCGGCTTATGGGTATGAGACATATTTCATTTTTCAGAAATAAATTAATGCTCGAGCAAAAGTCTTAAAAACAAAACCAAAACCCAGGCCTAAGCTCAACCTGAAATAGTTCTAAGCTTTACTCGGCTTCTTGTTTTAGAATTCTCGTAACAGTAGCTCAACATTTGCATTGTATCTTCTGGAGAAGCATTAAAAGGCTCAGAAACTCGTCACATATTTCAGCTTACTGGCATGCCATTGAGCCGAAACAGACTGTATCACTAAGTACCACTTTTCATGCTGTCTTACCCTCCCCTGCTGCGTAAGACTGTGTATTAGGCTTTTTGTTTACAGCTGCATAAATAGCTTCTGGTCTGCGGAAAGAAAAACAGAAGTTTGAGTAACTAAAAAGGCTGATCAAGAACAAATCTCTTTATTAGGATGGGACTAAGGTCACTTTGTTTATCTCAAAGTTGGCATTGCCTCTAAATTAGTTGCAAAGACTTCCCTGACTGTCAGACAGCCACAGCTATGGCTGATGTTAAGATATGAACAGCATTCAAGAGCACACCACTTCAAAAAAAAGTGCAATGTCATGAAAGATGAGAAGATGTATTCACAAATTATGCAATCCCAAAGAAGTACAAACCAAAGATCTCCTCTAAACCTTCTCATTCTAGAGAATTTCTAAGAACTTTTATCATAATGCATGAAAAGAACCAATTCTCATGCAACGGTGCAGCCGTCCCTGCAGTAACCTGACTTTGAATTATTACCTTTACCTTGCAGCATCAGTATAGACATAATTGTCTTTTCAAGTAAAATGCACTGTTTCTGCAAGATGTGCATTACAAGCTCACAGTTCTTTGTAGGTCACTTGGGCCCTTCAGAAGCAGAACACAACTACACTGCAAGAGAGCTGACTTGGTAGTGAATCAAAACAAAGCCTGGCACTTGAGGAATAACCACACCACTGAGTTTTTCCCAGCACTCCCCCTCGGAAGACTGCCTATTTGCACAGGAGCGAGCCAAACGTTACTTGCCTTGCCAGAATGAAATAATGAAAGCCTGAAACGGCACCGTGTGAATTGTAAAAGGTACTTATATTCTGCAGCGTAAAGCGCTCCAAGAATTTTGCACTCTAAACCACCTCTTTTTGTAAACTGTTGGACAAAACAAAAATAAAAATTGCACTTACTCCTCTTTCTTGATTTCACTGCCAGGTAAGAGCTTGACATAAGATTTTGGAAACCAACCCCGTCCTCCATGTACCTCTCCGAACCACCAGTTTTCCTGCTGCTCCAGGACAGTAATGATATCATGTTTTGAAAAATTCAAGTGGTTATCTTTTTTTGCAGTCCAAGAGCAAAGTGCTTGTGCTTTTAAGTTCTCGACAGGCTGCCCCTGGTAAGACAGAAGTGGAGATGTTGACTGACCACACTACCCCAAAACAGTGCAAGTGTTAAAAAAACCCCAAAACTCTTGATTGAGGAACAATCTCTCAGCTCTGTTTCATAGAATCACAGAACGGTTTGGGTTGGAAGGGACCTCAAAGCCCATCTAGTCCCAACACCCCTGCCATGGGCAGGGACACCCTACACTAGACCAGGGTGCCCAAAGCCCCATCCAACCTGGCCTTGGACACTGCCAGGGATGGGGCCTCCACAGCTTCTCTGAGCACCCTGTGCCAGGGCCTCACCACCCTCACAGGGAAGAATTTCTTCCTAATATCTAAAACAAATCCACCCTCTTTCAGTTTAGTTTTGCATTTGTTAGAAATATCAGGTGTCTAATTACAGGTGAAAAGGATTTTAGAACTATGAAACACACTGTACGAGTCTTCCTGCTGAATGGTCCCTGGAAACATAAGGCATTACGTCAATGCACACTAGAGGAGCGTTCAGACTAGCTCCTTTACCCTCTTCTAGCCCATCCAGTGCACCCAGTATTAGAAAAGTCATGTTTTGTTTTGGATTTTTCTGTAAACCAGTTTCATTAACGTGAACCAAAAATGCAGCAAGTTCTCCACTCTCACACAATGTACCTGTCCATGGATGGGTGAGACAGATCCAGGGGACACAGTGCGAGTGAAAGCTGATTTCTGTTGCCATGCTGTATTAACATTCAGGCTAGAAAAGGGTATGTTTTGGTAATCAGATTCTTCTGCAGATTTACTTGGTGAAAGTGGTCTGCAAATTGAATAGAGGCATATTTAACATATCGCAAATTTTATTTCAAACATACCTCAAACAGAATCACTTTTTTTTTTTCTAAACACATAGAAAAGAGATTCTACACAATGCGAAGCAGACTATCAAATACTGAAAATTTCCCAGCTAAGACTGTCAGGTAGGTTCTTCAGTGACTTTTCTGTATTTGTCTTTTGAAAACAAACACTGAATTAAACTATACAGCACATTATGCGTTAGCTAAATTTGGAAAAAGCAACTGTAACACAAACATAACAAAAACTCACTCTGAAGCAGCTGAGGTAGTAGATAAAGATACTGTAGGAGGAAGTAAGGCCTTCTTAGGAGATAAAGATTTTTCTCCTTCTGGTATTTTTTCTACATAATTGCATGGAAACCAACCAAAATGTCCTTGAAAACTCCCATAAAGCCAGCCAGGCTCTCCCACAGTTTTTTCATCAACCTACAGTCAGGAGGACAAATACAAAGAAAACACAATTAGCAGAGAGTGAAACCAACGGGGCATCTAGCGTGTCAGCACCTGCTGGCACTCTGAGCTGAACAGCATGAGCAGCCCTCACACAAGGATCAGCAGTTTCATTCTCTTTCCGTTCAGAATTGAGCTGATTTTGCCCTGTTCAAGAAGGAGGGTGGTGATGCAATTGCACTGTTTCAGACACAGGTAGAGATAGGCATCAGACATTATATTCCTTCAAACGGGCCCCAAACATGCCCACTGGGGACCGTGTGCTGCACCTGGAGCCACTCTGGCGTGCCAGAAATTATAGGGCATTGAGTTGTAGCTGGCTGAATGCACAGCCAAGAGGCAGTGGCTGGCAAGCCTAGCAGCACACAGAAACAACTGCTAACAGATACAATAACTGTGTCATTTGACTGCATCCAAAACACATTAAAAAAAAAATAAATCTGTTATTACTATACAATTAAATATAGAATAGAATCACAGAATCATTTATGTTGGAAAAGATCTTTAAGATCATCAAGTCCAACCGTTAACCTAGCACTGCCCAGTCCAACCATTAAACCCTGTCCTTAAGCACCACATGTACATGTCTTTTAGATACCTCCAGGGATGGTGACTCCACCACTTCCCTGGGCAGCCTGTTCCAGTGCTTGACAGCCTTTTTGGTGAAGAAATCTTCCGTAACACCCAATCCAAACCTCCCCTGGTGCAACCTGAGGCCATCTCCTCTTGTCCTATCACTTGTTACTTGGGAGAAGAGGCTGGCACCCAGCCACAAGCACCCTTAAAACATTCATAGCAATATCAAAGTCTCCATTACGCTGCAAATTAGCAAATTAGTCAGAATTCATTAAAAATCAACAGCTCATCAAATAGTATCAGCTAGGTAGCTTAGTTGAGGTTTGGGATATAAGAGGAGAAGGAGGAGGCAGCGGCAGCTGTTAGCCTGTTTCTAAAACAAGCTACCAGTAGTTAAATGACACAGTTAATTATATCTGAAAAGGAAGCCAAACCAAAACCTACCTCTCCTGTTCCCTCTTCCATGCTACATTGGTACGAAAATGCAAATAAATGCCTTAACAGTGTCAAACGGAAGGCCAATGCTTAAATACTTTAATATTTCGTACCACATTGCTTTGTAAATTCTCCTTTATCACCTATCTAAATCACATATAATGTGAATGAAGAGGAATAACATGGACTTATATAGTAATTGTATTACTACAGTTGTGAATCAGTTTTCATAAGCCCACCTGACCGCACATGCTTTCAAAAATGTGTATGCTTACAAGTGACATAATTACATCAAATAACACAGATTTCAACTGAGAAGCCAGAAGACTTTTTTAGTCTTATGGTCCCCGCCATAGTATTATAGATAGCACATTCAGCTGAATCCAGGGAAGTGCTCCAAAGAACGGGCACAGAATAAACTGCTACAGATATCTGCCTGAGGGAGCATTTACAAAGGATCAGCCAACAAGAAGCAGGAGTTTAGGCCAACAATACACTACAAAATGGTATCGAGACTCAGAAGAACCTTTCACATCTACTTGTTGAATAGTTAGCTTGTTTAATTTGAATTCAAATAGCATTATTAATTTTGTCATGCTATGCAGCCATTCATGTCGCTATTTTCTAAACTCATATTTCAAGTAAATGCTTAAAGGCCAACCTGGACATGTACAACGAACTGCAGCAACTGCATCATTCCTGATTATCTGACTTCAGAAAGTTTATGTTTAGAGTTCACTATTGTTATTCTAAACGGATTCTCAAGACCTCCAGGATGTGTAAGAGTCAAAGAAAGATTTTAGCTGAACTAACCTTAAATTCACTCATTAAAAAACAAACAAAAACCCCAATCAAATGTAAATTTCCAGTAAGTCTTAAAATATATCAAAATAATGCTTAAGACCTTAGTGTATCTCAAGACTGGGGAAGCAGGATTGGGTTTTTGCAAGTTAAATGCCAACGGTATATCTTACCTGAATTATATCCCCAGTATTAAAGCTCATCTCATCGTGATTCCTTGCTTCAAACGGATATAGAGCTCTGTAATTTACTAGGGCAACCGAATTCCTAGGCTCTGAGAAACTAACTGCATTGCCTGGAAGGACAAGAAAACTAGTTACAGTTTGGATACGGGTGACAGACGGGCACTGAGTGGGAGCTCTCCCATTCCAGAGCAACATGTATGATGAATATAAGGAGAGAACTGGTCTTGCCCCAAAGACTACTGTGTAGCGATACGAGTATCAAAAGGAGATCACTACCTACAACAGGCTGACTGGATGCATACAATGCCAAGAGGTAAAACACGCTAATCATAGTAAACGTAACACCGGCATTAAAATGTGTCTTCTGACTTGAGAATATAAAGGTGTCATTTTTTCATCTTCCTTGTCAAACCGCTCTGGCTAAGCCAGTGCTTTAATATAGTCTCGTTTAACACAATTATATCACTGCTCAGCAAAAAGTGTTGAGCAACAGTTGTGTAGATTTTACCTAGAAACCTAAAATACCACAGTTTCCATTTTCTTTGTATGTCTGTTCTCCAAGTCTGCAACAGAGCTTGCCAAGAGCAAATGTTTTGTTTTACAAGGTACAGCTGAGGTGTGCAAGTATCTTTCAGCACTGCTCTGATTTGGTTCTCACTGAACTTGGTGATAAAAGTGGCTAATAAAAACTGACAAGAACTAATGAAGGATGGAACTAATAAAAACTGGCTTTAGTGAATATACTGTTAACTTTTTTCTTTTTTTAATAAAAGGCATCGAGTAACGCAGAAATAAACTAGATGTCAATGTTAATAAACCACTTTGCTGAGCGGCACCTGCCCATCCCCTCATCATTGAACAAAGCTCCTTCCATATCAGCATCCTGCTTTAATGACAGAAAGTGCAGGCCTTAGGAAAAAGCTAAAATATTTCTGTTTCCAACACCTGTGATTTGCTGGCCATGATCACTGGCAGATTTGTCATCAGAGTCAGAGGTGCTGAAAACTGACTGAAGTAACCTAAGTTAATAGGGTAATTTATAACTAACTAAAGACATGAAACTCTGCTGGGTTTTTTTAAAATAGTATTTTAGAAGAGAAGCCTGCCACAGCATGATATGAACAACCATGCATTTAAAGAAGGAAATAATGCTCAGGAAAATAAGAACCATTAAAGCAAAACCCTAACAGACTAAGATTACCTTCGTTTTTCCAGGGTGGCTTAAGACTTTTACCTTCTGTTGGTTTCAACAGATCTGCAAACTTCTCATTTAAGTTTAATTTAGAAATGCGTTTCTCCACCTCTTGAGACTTGTTCCCTTCTTTTATCTTCTTTATTTCATCATTCTGCTTATGCCTCTCCTCAGCTTCTTTTGCAATTTGTTCTTGCTTTCTTTTTTCTTCTCCCAGCTGCCTCTGCCTTTGTTGTTCTGTCTCCCTCAAGATCGCGGCTTGCCTGGTTTTCTCCTCCTCCGCATGAAACTGTTGTTTGTTTTCCCTTTCCCTCATCAGAGCAACTGCTTCTTCAGCTTTTAGCTTTTCTTGAACTTTTTCCTGCATTCGTTCTTCCTCCAGTCGCTTCTTTTTCTGTTCCTCTTCCCTTCTGATATTTTCCTGCCATCGGTTCTCCTTCTCCCGTTTTGCTTTTCTGAAAGAAAAGAATGGGGTGGGGTGGGGGAGGAAGGAAGGAAGAATATTCAGATCAAAATGCATGAGGTCACGTTCACAGAGTAATCCTGCCAGTGAAATTGAGCCTATGATACTGTTTACTCTCCTCTCTGGGTGATAAGCTCTTCCCCAGGAGATCATGTTTGTCCTAACGTAAGCGCCAGTGTATTTCACATATAAAGAACAAATGGATTAAAATTCTCGGTCACACACCGCCACGTGGTTATTTGCGCAGTGCATCCACGAGCACTTCTGCTCACCTCAATCCTGATGAGCAAGAAGTGATCTGTTAATTGAACCACCTGGTTTTAAGCTGTCCACCAAGGTAACTAAGACTTCCAAACAGATAAATAACAAAATTTCACTCTGGTAAATACACGAAAATAGCCTTTGCATACTGATCTTTGCTGCTTTCATTTTTTGCCTTCAGCAGCTGTTATCTATTCCATACGCTTATCCTGACCACAGCCACACTCTCCAGCAGAGAGAACCTGGAAATCTGACTGTATTCTCTGAAATTATTCAGATTTTATCCTGTGCCTCATCTCTCCAGAGAGGTTATTTATCCAGTTCATCACCCTTAAAAATCACTGTATCGTAGCTGTTGAGACTTTTCTTCTGAAACGAGTAGACCTATCCCTTTGGGTCACTTTCTGAAGAGGTTGTTGAGGAGGGACCAAGCATGGAGGAGACCACTTCATCAAGTAACTGTGAGAGGTCTGCTGATCTGATGGTCATTTTGTTGTGACAGGATCTAGCAGTAACTCTGCTACTCTATCACATAGCTATGTTCAACAGAAAAATTAACTGGATGTCATTACACAGACAGCATATGATTCTCTTAAAAGGGACTGTCCCAAACGTTATGAAATTCTTATCACACTTGTAGAAAAACGTTGCCATGAGTTAAGACCGTAAATCACACATACTACAAGGTATGAAGCTCTGCTTCATTAAATCAGTCAAAGCAAATATGAAACGTTGAAAAAAGAAAATCTCTCTCAAAAAGACAAAATGCAGCAATTCTCTGAATGAGAAAGAAAGTCAAAACTAGTACATGAAAGGAATTCCTGAGTGAGGACTCCCCACCCACAGCACCCATCCTCTGGCACTATTTCAATCAGGGCTATTAAATAGGCAGCTGATAGCAGAAGATCTGGAGAGAGGAAAACCAGAGTGGCATCTTAAGACAGCCAGAATCACACCCGAGAAATCATGGTTTCTTAACCAGGGAAAGAAGAGAAAATAAAATTAGTTGGGAACAAGACCATGAGAAACCAAGAGCTGAGGTCAGTCCAAGTTTGAGTGCTTCACACAAGGCTGGGCTGAGCAAAACTAGGATGATATATGTGAAGGGATGATTCTCTCAAAAACATGTATTTGAATTTTCTCATTGTCCTCATACAAAAGGAATCAAATTAAAAACTCAAAGCTTGCTCACTCACCCAGCTTTCAAGATTAACATAGGAATTCAGGAGTCAATGCCATTCCTATTGTCTTAAGTATCAAATCTCACACCTGTCTGGATATACATGACAAAACCAGTAACTACTCAGTCAGACTTGCTTTTAAGGCAATAGGTCAGATGTTTCAAGGCCAGCAGAAGGTGGCAGAATATGAGAAGAATTTTAAGTGTGTAAAGATTATCTATGAAAGGAGCTAAAAACCTTAATAGTGAGAGTCACTACTTGGTTTATTCATCCATCAAATCTAAATTATAAGGTTTTTTTTTAAATAAAAGAAAAACAGATTGGAAAGAAGAAATTCAAACCATCTTACTTCAGTAGTACTCCACGGAAAATATTATCCCTAAGGCAACTCAATAGGGTCTATTTTTACCATTTAGGCCTCCCATTTAACACGTCTAAAAAGTCACCACAGCGTTATTCTGCTTTAAAAAACTGCAATGCTGATACATTTAGACATGGTACCTTGCAGCCTCATCTTCCTGTCGCTTTTTCTGTGCAAGCTCAGCTCTTCTTTTTTCTACCTCTCTCATTTTGTTCTGCTTGATCCTGTGGAGTTGCTCCAAGGCTAATTGTTGTGTGCTGTAACTCCCTCTCAGGTCCTAAGGAGGAAACACAACGGAGTACGTCAAAAGGAATAAAGCCAATCTTTCGAGAAAAGCATCCAGGCATTTTCATGCTTTGTGAACCAAGTTTTAATAAAAATGAACAAAGTACTAGTAAGTTATGAATAGTCCTTGGAGGTCACTGCAAAGAAAGACAAATAAATGAAAGTATAAAAGTAGCTGGGAGGTTTGCAAAGCCTTTGGCATAACTTAGGCTTTCAAAGAGACCTTCCAGTCCATACCTGCTGGAAATGGCAAATATGGCAGAGAAGGGAAGATACAAACCTGAGTGTTCAAACACAACATTTTCTAAGGACACAGAAGGGCAGGAAGCGTGTTTTAAATAACTACTGTACACATTTGCCGAGGAGGCAGGGGCTTCATCTCAAAGCCTACACAATACCATCAACCTGTGAACGCATCCCTTCAGCAGGGTGTTTGCCTTTGCGATGCTGTCTGAATGATCAGTCCCACAGTTAAATCAGAAAAACTTTATAAAAACATCCAGCAAGCTCACCACAGTGGTAAGCCATAGCCTAAGGACACCAACCCAGACTGGAGTTTTCCTATATTTGCAAACTTCACAATTTTACTTTTTCTTTAAAACACATCCCTCAAGTCCTATTCCATCTCCTTCTGATAACAGATTTTTTTCAGAGCAGAAATCAACACAAATCTTTGGGATAATTCAATTTACAGAAGAAAAAAAAAATCAACAATGTTACAATTACTTCAGATGTACTTCATGTTACAAAATATTTGTAAGATACTACGTTATTTCATCTTTGGAATCCTACCGATACGTGTTGCACTGCTCAGTGTGTATGCCTTGACTTTTCATATCTAATCTCATAAATGCAAATAAAGCAATTAAGAATAATCTATTCCCACTACAATATCTACCTCTACCAATAATCATGTTGCCTAAGAGATACTGTGCAATTTAACAAGATAACAAGATTTCTATGTCAGTGAAAGCCTCTGCAGCATCAAATTAAACTAAACAATTGACTGCTACTTTCCCCCAAACACAGTCCAGCTGAGAATACTTTTTCTTCTCAATTTGCATAGAAATTGAGATCACCTCAGGGTGATCACAAGGAAATACAACTGCATTATAAAACCTCTTGTATCTTTGATTTAAGGACCGAATAACCCTTATGCAAAATGGAAAGGTCAGGTAAGTATTTCTGAGAACAATTTATGAGGGGGAAAAAGAAAAACAAAAAAATCTGATTTCTGACCCCAGCAGACAAAAGCAGGGTTGAGGAAAAACGCCAAGTAGGTTTTAGTACGGAGTTAATCTGGAGGTTTAATAGCACTGCATTTGCCATGTCATGTGTCATATTCTGGGCATTGATGCTATTTCTAGACTCTTAAACTCAAATGAGAATTCATTAACCTTTAACCATTAAATATGTTAAGGGTGAGTGTCGGGAAGATGGAGCCAGGCTCTTCTCGGTCTCATTAAGCGATAGGACAAGGGGCAACGGGTGCAAACTGGAGCATAGGAGGTTCCGGGTTAATATAAGGAAAAGCTTTTTCACTGTGAGGGTGACAGAGCACTGGAACAGGCTGCCCAGAGAGGCTGTGGAGTCTCCTTCTCTGGAGACATTCAAAACCCGACTGGACGTGTTCCTGAGTGATGTGCTCTAGGTGGCCCTGCCTTGGCAGAGGGGTTGGACTAGATGATCTTTCGAGGTCCCTTCCAACCTCTACTATTCTGTGATTCTGTAACCTGACTCACAGCTTAAGATGTATGGATACAGGCATACGGGGACAGGTAGAGAGCAACAGATAGAAAGGTGGGAGAAAACAGTTTCCATCTGAGACAATATTTTTTTGGCTGATGTTACCTTAACTAAAAATAAAAATATCTGGGTAGAACAACTGAGTGAACACAGTCTGTCAGGAAATAAAATGGCTATCAGTATTTTGCAGTTTGGCTTTCTAAGCAGTTAAGAAAATTTTAAGTTTTTAAGAGGACGTAAAAGCCAGCAGAAAGAAAAGAAGCCTATCAATTTTCTTTTAGGAAAATTTATTTCATTGGAGTTGTACATCCAAACAGAAAGGGTAAGCAGAGAAAAACTGCGAAATAATTAAAAACCAAAAGAGCCAAAGATTAGAAAATAACCTTAAGTAAGAGGAAGAGGTTGTTGAGACAGCTTAGCAGAGACAAAAGGCACTGAAGAACAGAATCATCCATATTCTCACACTGCAAGATAAGGCAGATAAAAAGCCAATTAATCTTTGCATTGTATTTTGAAAAACATTTTCTAGGGAAGACTAAATGGTGGATGCAGCCACTGAACACAGCAAGCCATGCAATAAGTAACTAAAAATGCATGTTATATGTAGCCATTTTCTAAAAAGAAATTAAACTCCTTCAATGTTCACAAATTTTTCTTTGTGTTCTTTTCACTGGCAAGTGCAGAGCCGTCATGCTGGCTCAGCATAAATCCATTACTTAAGAATAAAGTTCACATCAGTGCCACTAGGAGTAAGCTGGTAAATGAAATTAAGCCATACATGCTACCCTGCCTGAGAGTTGCATTTTTAGGCAAGTCAAGAGCTGCCTCTGAAACAAAGCTGCCTTCAGGGCCAGTGGTCAGTATTTCTTAACTTCTACACAAGTAAGTGGCCTATGCTTACTTTCAGGACAGCATCTAAGCCTAATACAGATACTGTATAGGGTACTATGAAATTCTGTATTTCTTTCAATAAAAGTTAAATGTTCAGTCCACAATCCAAAAATTGTAGCCAATATAACCTCAGTACCATAAGAACAAAATTTGCCAGGGCCTGAGAAACTTCAACTCTAAATCAAAATTAATTCTAAAAAGCAAAAAGTTGAGACAGTTGATTCATGCAAAGCAATGATTAGCAAGAGATTTGTATTTTAGTATATTAGCAAGAGTTTTAACTGCATTTTTATGACACCATGTACTCCAAGACTCTTGGTAATTCTTATTTGACACTGAAAGTTGGGGAAAGCCTTTTTGGAAGCCTGGTAGAAGTGCCACCAATGTTTATGACTGGATGGAGAAATAAAGATACTGCTTACCGGTGTAAGACTAAGTATTTAGATAACGCATGTACCTTAAGCTGACTGTTAAACGCATCCATTTCAGCAAGTTTAGATGCAGTTTCTTTCTTGAGGGCATCTAGTTGTTCCTTGAGTCTTTGGCATAATTCCTCCTTTTCTAGGGACTTCTTGTGCACTGAACTGATTCCTGTACCTGCATAAGGAAAGACAAGCAAATTTATAAGGATTTCTGTTTTCACTAATCATTATTTCCCTAATATACACACATCTCCAAGCTCTTTTCTCAAAATATTCTTTCATTTACCTTTCTACTCATATACAAGACAAAAAAGAAATGGACCCAACAGCTGAGAGACACTGGCATTACATGTAATATAGACAGAATAATTTGCAAATTATGTTTGGTTTTCTTTAAATATCAGACCAATTCATAGCAAACTTTTCTAAATAGAGACTTCTAGTGTGATTTGATGTAAAGACCAGCATAAATTTTACATAAATTGCCTTCCTTGAAGTTACACTACCAAAAAAAGACAAGATGTAATAGTATCTGTGGGCTGTATAATCTGTGTAAATAAAGTTTCAAGCAAAATCTGTGCTTTCTCACAAAAATGTGTTTGTTTGCTCATTATTTAGAACATGAAGAAAATAATGAAATGCAGGTGCAACAATGCCAAGATGGCACTAACCGAAAAGATATAAAAGTGAAGGTGTGATTAACAGCTGTGCATCCTTCAGCCTTTTTTACAAGTGATGAAAACCCAGCATTGCAAACCCAAGAGAATTTATTTGCAGGCACTTACTCTGAGTGTTTTCAAGTTGAGCGTTTTTAATTCTTTCGCTTAACAGTTGCTTTTCAGGAACTAAATAGATTAGTTTATTCTGATACTCCTGTAGATATTGAAGAGAACATAACAGATTTTTAACATTGTTTATAACTCAGTGAGGAAAAATGGGTGAATTTTCAAACATAACTTCAACTCATGTTAATTAAATGTGGATGCATGTTACCATAGTTATCATTCGGGGGTAGAGGAAAAAAATTACTTCTGTACTCTGAACATAAATAGCATTAAAATCAAATGCTTTTTGACCCAAAACCATTAACACACTTGAAAAAAAGAGTAACAGACAAGGTAAAAGCGTAAGTATTATCATGAGAACATTTAGGTTGACTACCCTAAGCTTAACAGAAAACAGTAACTTTCTGTGACACATAGGGACACAAAGAGAAGTTTGCCTGATATTCAGCAGCATTACATAAAAATATAGCAGAGGATGATTTATGGTAGGCAACTGGTTTGAACTAATTCATGTCTTGCTATTCAGAGACTAAAAAAAAAAACCAAAACCAAACCACAAAACACCCAACAAAGAACAGCAAGGTAATTCAGCCCAAAGACCAACTTGCTCTCCATATAGGAAAATATTCCTCAAAAATTTGAGTCTGGAGCCATAAAAGAATTTATAATTAAAGAGAAGTCACTATTATCGGGTCACAAAAGAACAGCTGAGGTTTTGACAACTGTCCTCGTTCAGCTACCAGCTTGTTGTAGTACACATAACCATCTCTTTAGCACCACAAATAAAACTGAAAATCTCTGCAATGTTGACGACCTTGCAGATTTTCTCTCTCCACTATCGTCAAACCGATTCACTATTCCTCCCTACAGGGAGGTATTATCAACAGCCTTACAGAAACACAGAGTAGAAGTAAAGGAAAACTACAAGCTCAACAGAAAGTTACATACCTGAAGCTGTTGTTGTAGCTGCTGGACTTCCATGATTCCTTGGTCATACTTCTTATCTAAAGCCTCCAGTTCAGTTTTGCGAATTTGCTTTTTGCTTCGAATATCTTGCAATCTGCCTGAGATTTGCTGATGTTTGTCCGTCTAGACAGAAATCAAAGACAAATTATACCACATACAGCAAAAACTGCTTCTCCACTAAATTTGTGGGCAGACTGGTTCACGATCAATTCTTTGAAACAACCCAAAATATCTGCTTTAGATTCCTCATCCAAAACAGAGTGAAACTCCTAGTGGGCCATTAACGTAGATTCTAAGATTTGCATACTTTAAAATACTGTATTTCAAGACATGCAGTGAAATTTCTTCTTACCAGGGCTTCTAATTCAAGATTAAGGCTCTTCTTTTTAGAGGTCAACTTGACAATTTCTTCTTGTTCCCTGTTACGTTGATTAAGAAGTTCTTGTCGACGAATTCTCTCCCATTCCAATCGTCGCTGGCGCTCAAGTTCCTGCTTTGCTGCCTGCAGAAAAGTTACATCACCTTAAGTTAAAATGGTGATGTAGAACTCAGAGACGATGACTTACTATAATGTGCTCTATTTCTAAGTAGCCTAAGAGCAACATAACATAGTGTCTTTTGTAAAATGCACTTATATAAAGACATAGAGCTGCTGGAGCAAGTCCAGAGAAGGCCACAAAGTTGATCAGAGGGCTGGAGCACCTCTGCTACAATGACAGGCTGAAGGAGTTGGGATTGTTCAGCCTGGAGAAGAGAAAGCTCCAGGGAGACTTTAGAGCAGCCTTCCAGTACCTAAAGGGGTCTACAGGAAAGCTGGAGAGGGGCTGGTTACAAGGGCAGGAAGTGACAGGACAAGGGGGAATGGGTTTAAACTAAAAAAAGGGAGATTCATATTAGATATAGGGAAAAAATTCTTGACTGTGAGGGTGGTGAGGCACTGGAACAGGTTGCCCAGAGAAGCTGTGGAGGCCCCATCCCTGGCAGTGTTCAAGGCCAGGTTGGATGGGCCTTTGGGCAACCTGGTCTAGTGGAGGGCGTCCCTGCCCATGGTAGGGGTGTTGGAACTAGATGATCTTTGAGGTCCCTTCCAACCCAAACCATTCTATGATTCTATATACTTCAGCAAAGAACAAAAGAAATGATCCTGTAACATTCTTCATGCCATGCTCCAAACTCTGGATGAAGAAAAGCTATAAAATTCGGAGAGAAAGCCTGTTTATCTTGGAATACTGCCCATAAATGAGCACACTGACAGACATTGCTCATAACCTCCTTTCAGTATTTCACAGAACTACATAAAATATGGAAGTCTTATGCATGCGCCGAGACACCAAGTAGAAGCAAATTTGTCTCAAGTCCAATTGTCAAAGTATTATCAATTACGAATTCAGTACAATCTTGCTTGGTATGCAGATTTTTGCATAAATCCGAGAAATCCATCCAAGAAAATCTCATCTGTCCTATGAAGTACCTGAAAAACTTCAGCCTATACCAAAACTTGATTCAATTATAACAGACAAAATATTTTCAGACAGAAATGATGTTTTCTCTCACAGACAACCTGCCAATAGCCATGTGAGGAGACAGCACCAAAGCCAGCATTCAAATCCCGAATGCTCCGTCAAGTAGATACTGTATCGATGTACATATTCCTTAAAGCATTAGAGAAATAATTTCAAGAAAACAACCTCCCGCCTTTCTATTTCTTTCCTCCTTTCTTCTTCCCTTTGTCTTTCCAGCTCTCGTTGTCTCTCCAGCTGCCTTTCCATTTCAAGTTGTTTTTTCCGTTCCTGTTCTTGACGTTCCCTCTCTCTTCGCTCTTGTTCTTCTCTTTCTTTCTGAGCCTTACGTTCAGCCTCTCTTTGCTGCTGCTCCAACAGGACCTGACGGCGTTTTTCCAGCTCCATATTTCCCCTCTCATAGTTGGCTTTCCTTTTGTCCTCAAATGTCACTAAAATAAGGAAAGGTAGTTATTTCTGTCCTGTGCAAAACACTGCTCTCAAACAAGTACCTTGGTTATACCACTAAAGATAGATACTTTCTTTTTGGCAAGTTGAGGTTGTTGGGTCATGGATGATATAAGCATCATGCAGTTGTTAAAGGTATTTTTGAAAAGAAAAATAATACTTTAAGTTTTCCTAAGTCTACTCCAGTTGAAAAAAAAAAAAAGTAGTAATTTAAAACTGACCAAGAAAATTATTTTAATTTTAGAGGAAACATAGAGGAAGAGCTTCTATAAGCTAGGAGAAGACTATCTTCTCTTAAAAAGGTTTTCCACTGTGCAAAAAAACATTAGCATGCAGAGAAAGAGTTTCGTTTTTAAGAGTGTTTCCTGTAAGATCTCCTGGAGGTAAAACCAGCAGAAAACAAAACCAAATCAAGCTCAATTACTGCAGTACACGATAAAAAGAGATACAAAGGAATGGTTTAGGCTCCCAGCAACCATCCTTCCAAAAAGAGAGGCAAGTTGTGTCTCGCAGTGTGCATGTAAGAGACCTTTGCTGGCAGCCTCAGGGAGTCAATAGCAGAATCTACATTATGTCCAAATCGCATCCAGTTTTCCGAGAATTAAACCTCATTGGAACCTCTTGTTTTCAAAACATGCTGAACAAAGTAATGCCAGGAACTTTCAACTGAAAAACAGTCTGCAGTAGCATGACGGTATTTGGCCATGAAGGATTTATCTTCCAAAATACATTATTAATCAGCACACTTTTCCTTTCCTACAGCTAAAATTAGCCCCTCTCTCTGCCTTCTCAATTCTATTAGATGCCATAGGCTGAGTACATCCACTTAACAAACTTCCCACCATCCAAGTTAAAAGAGATCTAGCTCCGAAACGAAGCTCCCTAGGGATTACGTCTTCCACCTTCTAAAGGTTTTCGGTGCCCTTCAAAGACAGCCCTATACATTAAGAATGTGAACTCTATTGCACCTGGCTGTTTTTTCTGTGGCTCCTCCTCTTGCACAGGCTGGTAAGATGGCAGAGTTCCATTTATATTTTCAGTATATTTTCCGCTCCTGCAGAAAAAAAAACAACAACAAACAAACCAACCCAAACACCATCGTTAAAGAAATAACACAGGTATTTTCTTTGTATAAAACACTTCCATTGACAAATGTATGTTTCACTGCCCTCAGTGACATACCTGAAAGAAGGTGGTACCAGCTCAAGAGGCAGAGTTAGTGGCAGAGGTTGCCCGGCTTTGGCCATATCAGTTAGGTGCATGGCTAACACAAACTCATCAGCTTTCAGCTGTCCATCTCCATCGATATCAGCTAGCGACCTGCACAGTTTTAACAGCAATAATAATTAGAACCAAATATTACCCTTGCTCACAAATGATAGCAGGAACAATTTACTGTAAAAATAATTTTACAGTAAAGAATTCCTGTGGAATGTTCCAGTAAAAATGATCACAATTAATAATATGAATAGTTGATGAAAGGAGGTATTATTTTGGTTAATAACACACTGCTATTCAGGTGTTTTCATAAAATACAGCAAAAAGGATAGGAAAAGTTAAAAGACATCCTTCGATTTACTGCATCAGCAAGAGAAGAGCTGGGAAGAGAATCCAGGACTGCTCCTAACCAGCTCAAAATGCTAGAAACAGCTTTTTGGTTTTGGTTTTTTTTTTTTTTTTAAGCAAAAGAACACATTATATAAAATTACATCAAATTCTACAGTAGGAACCTTTGCATAGAAGTCTCTTTTTCCCCCCCTGTGTCTCCTCGACAGTGCAGGGAAGATGTGAACTGCCCCAAGTTCCTTGCAATGGGTAGGAAAATGATCCCCTAACCCCTCTAAGGAGAAGTCACAGCACACCATCAGATCATTAGCCTACAAAATGCTTCCCACACAACAAGGGGAGAGGAAGGAACAGCGAAATGCTTCCAGACATGCAGGCAAGAAAGCAGGAACTTTTCTCAAAAAACTACCGATGTAGATACAATTACAGGAATGTGTCCTTAGAAGGCACTTTCAGTGATACGCTTAATGAAATAAATGGTTGTTAAAAACACCCCCAACAAAACCAAACACCTAACAGTTGTTAAATCTCACTAAAACGAAAAAGGAAACAACAAAATAAAATCATCACCCTCTCTCACACACCACGGTGAAAAACAAAAGCAGTAGATGATGAAATGACATTTTTATTACGGTCACAGACCAGCACTATTCACACGTAACAGTACCGTTATTACAGTGATACCACGAATAGAGTATCCCAGTAGAAATATTGGTAATTCGTTACTTCGGGCAAAACTGACACTTGGGCTGTTAATCCTCTACAGGGGTACACAGAGGAACAGTCACCGTATGCCTGCTTTATTTCCTCTCCCTCCAGAGCGGAGGAATACAACCCAACACCGCCTTTTTTACCCTCACGGTATGCAACCAAACAAGTTGAACAAATATGAGGATTATTTCAGCTTGCTGCTGCTACAGACAAATGATTGCCCTGGGATAAAGAGAAGAAGAAAGGGGACTCAGAAAGAGCTGTAAAGCACGAAGCTATTGTGAATTCTGCTGGACCAGTAAATTTTATGTATAACATCCAAGTTATGCCTGTAGGCGGAATCCAAACTACCATATCCAGCAGGGTAAAGGCAGATTATTCAAACCTTCAGACAACTATGAACACTTCCATCACTACAGTACAGGCAAGTCTTAACAACTGTGTAATATGCAGATATCTTTATGGGAACAGCTGTAAAACTCTAAAAATCTGAAGGGTTACGCCTTTACAATCTTTCTCCATATTTTAAAACTAACAAGTTTGGTCTCAGAATCCTACTTTTAAAATGAACAAGCCCTCATCACTGAATCAGAAATTGAAATTAGTATCTGTACTATTATATGGAGTTTGGCAAACACAAAGAGTGAAAAAAATAATTATGTCAAGGTGTCTTGACATAATGAACAAACTAGTTTGAGAAGCAGCTTAGTTTCAGTTTGTGATTTTAGATCTGTGGTGTCCCTTCATCATTTCTCATTAAATCAAGTACATTTCCTCTCTTAGCACCATAAATACATTGAATTAATAATCAGTACCTACACTTACCAAATAGTAGCCAACTGAGTCTGTGAAAGGTTTGATTGCAGAAGGGCATTCCTTGCTTGAAATCCTTAGTGAAAGTGGAAAAGATTTTAATAAAAATAAATACTTTGAACAAAGACTCACATGGAGCAAAAAATGGGTCATGAACTGGGGCATGTTTATTTTTAATATTAATCTAATCCATTTTCATCAGTGGCTGACAGTTGGCATTACTTCCAGGCTTAACCACAGGCATTACAACCTGAACACAATACAGATACAAGTATTCTTGTGCACTTTTTTTCACTCAGAGCACCTAACAGAAAAACTGACATGAAAAATAGATATTTATGGTAATCCCCACAGCTGTTACAAAAGCACAGCTGACTGCCTACCTAAAGCTTGAGCTAGCAGGCTGGAAAGCTGTCAGCTTTCCTTTGATAGCAAAGAACCACATGCCTTTCTAGGCAGGTCGATCGAACCTTCAGCCCGAAATGAAAATGAAGAAGATAAAAAGCATTGAGTCTCTAAGACAGACAGAATTGCCCTCCTTTTTTGTAGGCTCGGAAACTGAGGCAGAAGCCTGGTAAGTGCTCATTCAAAATACAAAATCTTGTACGCCACAGACACACATAATAACTTTACATCTACCTGCCTGGCCAGCACTCTACTCTCCGCGTTATGGTGAGTAATCTAGTTTTATATGAACTTTCATAAAACTCTACTCTCATATTAACTTTGCATGAAGTCTTTCAAAACCACTACAATGCTGTGGCACAGCACAAATGTCTGTGAAAGTCAACAAGGAATGAATCCCTTCACCTGCTTTGGAAAAACTCCAATCAATGGTTGAGTACTGCAGTGTCATTCCTGAACTGCTTTATTTGAAAAGATAAAGCCCAAGTATCTAAGCAATTAATAATATATATACATAGAGCACATGGCACAAAAATGATTGTGAGAGGTCCCCCATTTTACAAAGTCATAAGAAAAAGTTTCAGTCCAAAAAGCAATGCTTGAAAAAATGACTGCTGACTTTCTGGAGCCAACTTCCCAGGCCTTCTGGTTCTCAGGCTCTTCTAGTCAGATCTTACCACTGTCACCCTTCTCTTCTTCCCCTCATCTGATACTGTAGCTTCCCCAGTCTACCTGGGGAGACCACTGCCTCCTTGAGTCCCTCCAGGTCTAACACAGAGCCCAAGACAATAAACTGACGACTATTTCCAAGTTTTGGCTGACTGGAACCAGTAGCTGCAACCAACTCTCTCCTGCATAGGTCAGAGGATCAACAATTTCAGCTTTTATGTCATATGGAAGTCAAATCCCACGCCGGGGATTCCACCTCTTGGCCTGCGATGTTCCAGAGGCAGCAAACACTGCTGGTTTTCCCCGTTTATATCAAATGCCATACTCACCTGATAAATAGCCACTCATACTTTTATCAAGACTGTTAAATTTCTGTCTGTATTTTAATCTGGAGGCCTGAGGAACCGCCCAGTCTGAGGATGCAATCTTTGGTGAATTCCCAGCTAGTGAAGCACTAGAGGAAGAATTTGAACTGTAATACAATTTTAAAAAAAAAAAAAAAAAAAAAAAGAGAGAGAGAGAGAGAAAGTGCGAACTCTAAGTCACTTGGTTTAATAAAAAGGTATTGGAACAGAAGGTAATATAACAACTTCCAGTAACATGAAACAACTTCCACAAAGTTTTACCTCTGCTAACTTCCTATAAATATTTTCATCACTACTATGGAATTTTACTGTGAAAGCAGGGACACATATCTAAAGGAAACTCTTGATTTCAAGATACCCTTGGTATCACAGGCACTTATGCCACATAATTCATCAGTCCACCACTGCAAAATAATACTATAGGAAACCATAGGAAAACATCTCAACTTTCACAAGAATGTTTACAAAGGCTGTGAAGTATTGGGCGGATGTCTAAGTAACTTTAAGAGATATGCAAATGAATAACCCTGAGCATAAAAATTGATCTAATAAACTCAAAACCAAAAGGAGCTTCTAAAGCTGCCAGGGCCATTACATTCCACATCTACCTATTCTTTTTATTAGTGGCAATGACAGGCTGAATGGAGTTTTTCCAGCTCATTCAATTTCTGCAGAACAGCACTTGATGGCATGTTTAGTCATAAAAATTCTACCTGCATCTCCCAGCATTTTCACAGTGTCCCATCTTTGAAGACCACACAAAGCCAGGTGCATCCAGCCTGCCTTGTTTAAGGTAATCCCCTACTCTGGCAAGCACAAACCTACTTGCAGTGCTATCCGAGGCAATGAAGAACGCTGATATAAACAAAGCCTTTCGGGCATGATGCTGGACAGACAACCTTTGCAAGGAATTAGGCAACACGATGGTGAAAATGCTGTCAACAGTAACGCTGAAGAAGAGCTGCTTTGCATCACTTCAATACCAGCAAAAGAAAGCTTTCCAATTAAAAAAGAATAAATTCCTACAGACACACACCATGTCTACAATGATCTTATTGAACATCTGCCAGCATCAGGTGTCTGTACCAGGAGCCCCAAGTCAGCCATGCGTCCATCCTAGATACCTTGTACCAGGGGCAAAGAGGTACAAGCACTTCTGAGTCACCTTCTGGAACGGAGCTGGGGCTGGGATGCCCTCTGGATTGTCTTTTGGGACATTGTTCTCTGGATGCCCAATTGGACAGATAAGCCTAGTCCCTCACTTTGTCTGTGGTGAAGCTCTGAAGTCAGTGAAACAAAGCAGCTGATGACTAAGATTCATAATCTTCTATTATTCATATAACAAATTCACACATAAATATTTATAACAAATAGTATTCTTACATGCCTGCTAATTACATGGTGCCCTCTACAACGAATGAGCACACCAATCCATAAACATTGCTTTTATAACCACTTGGTAAGTTCTACTTCTATTTACTAATGAGGTATATTCCCTCCTTTTTGGCACTGCTTTCTCTCATTTGAGTTCCTCACCTACTTCAGAGAGTTTTGTCCTATTTCCTGAAAATATTATTTGTTGTGCATATCAAACCAATCTATTTTCAGTCTTAGGTCATATTAGCTAGATCAATTTGTAATGAATATGCTTTGAAAATAGAAATGCTCTTTAAGTTTTGGAAGGCATAATACTCAAGTTAAAGATAAAACCATTTTAAACTTAAATTTCATACCTGCTAGATCCTAAATCGATTAGCGACTGTGCCTTCTGCATACTAGAACCACCAAATCCTCCTGCCATGGGACCTAAAGAACCAGTGTGAGGCAGCGCTGAAACAGACAAAAAGAAGACAAAACCAAGAAGTGGGTGTAAGGTAATGCTTTGTAATAAACACTCAAGGCTTTGGCGGAAGAAAGAAAAGCTAATCACTGACTTGTTAAGATTAATTAGTCAGAACCGATTTGACAAATGTCAACTTTGGGAAAAAAGACTTTGTTTTGTTTTACGTCGCATGCCAAGTATTGGCATTCGTGTCTGAAATTAGCTATAGAGAAAACAAGATTTACAAGTGTGAAAGAGAGTACTGGACTGTGCTATACTTACTTGAGGAGAACGGTATGGACAAAGGCTGCAGAAGGCTGGACGTTCCATTTGGCAACGAGGAGGTACTGACAGAAGGCACCAGGGGAGCAGAGATGACTAAAGGAGGAATGGAAGCCATGGAGGTCATAGACATGGGAGCTAATGGTGTGATCGTAGACATAGACGTTGGCATGGACAGATTTGGCATACTACCCATTCCTAGGACAAAATACAATTCCTGATTTAATACTGCAGAGGCTCCAGAAAGAAATTGCCTCCATTATGCTAGGCAGAAACTACAGAGAGCAATCTGCATCCTGAGATACAGCGAGTTAAAAATAGATGCTCATGTATAATATTTACTTTTTCTCTAAAGCTTAGACAAGACAGCTCACAGAGGAAAATATACTGAAGAATTAAAAAAAAAAATCCTTACAAGCAATTCATCGAAGCAATTCATTCTCAAGGTAGATTTCACAAAAGAATGAGTTTTTTATAATTGCAGCTATAACTAGTTCTTCAACAAGCCTTTCCACATCCCTGAGGGACAATTACAAACACAACTAAAAAGTTGTGACAATCCTCTATAAGGAAAAGCTGATATTGTTTCTGAACTAGGTCTCTTCCAAGCATTGGCTTTGGAAGCATCCATACAGGTGAAAAGTCCATACTTTGGGAGCCATGCAGGACCCATGCCCAGCAAATGGTTTCTTTAGGCAGTTGCTTGAGGCAAGTAAGGGCACTTGAATTACTGGCTGAATCTTGTGGAAGACAGCAGTATGCAGATGCTGTGATGGAAGGTTAATAGGAATTAATTGTATGCCAACCACAGCTATCTATAGATGCATGCACTTGTATGCAAACATGCAAGATTTACTGATGAGCAGACATTTTAAATCATTTATGTAATTAATATATGCATACACCTAATTTCAGCACAGAAGTATGCACTGATTTTGCAATCCAGCTGAAGTTGTTACGTATATTTTGTCCTATAAAACCACAGAATAACAGGCATGCACTGAATGCCAAAACACTGTCAGAAAAGGAAAAACAGTAGTTGAAATAACGATATTCAATTGATTGTATAACCAAAACAGACAATCTGATTGATTTTGAAAATATATTTAAAATAAGTGTTCTACCAAAACTCTGACCTTTACTAAGTTTAACTTTAAAACCCCCGAATATAAATAGGTCAATGAGTAGGAGGGAGACAAAAAAAGACCTTCAGTACAAGCTGACAGCCTGCCAGTCAGGTGGCCAATGTCAATGGCCTTCTCACACCCCATGTCAAAATTCAACAGAAGGTTTTCCATGTTTATTATTAAATGTCTTCACAGAATTAAATTATCGAACATGTCAAGAAAGTGACTTTGTAAATTTCCTAAATCAGAATATCCTTGGGGTTTTTTTAACCATTCACTCAACTGTTATGGTCACCTTAATGCTTGTATTTGGATGCAATTAACTGTGTTTTATTTAGCCTCTGAACACTAATTAACTATATATTCATAAGTACCAAAGCGAGCTGACATCAGTGGTGAAAATACTGGAGCTTGTTTCATGACAGGAGGGAGAACCGTCGGTAAGTGCTGTCCCTGCAATTTCAGCTTGATGAGTTTCATGGCTATGGAGAACTCCTGTTGATCCATTTTTCCATCCTTGTTCAGGTCTGACAGCGTCCTTAAAAATAAAATTAAACTAGATTAAGGAAGCCCATAAGGAAGAACTGCAGGGTTAACTTTTTCACCTGACGAGCAGTTTTTCTATCAGATTTACCTACTGCCTTTGTACAAGAACAGAACAAACCTATTGCAACCACGTGCAGATTTTCTACTTTTGCCAACGTTCAAACCCGCAGAAGTTTGCAGGTTGTAATTTTTCTAGTTTGCCAACCTACAGACATCCAAGGTCACCTGCACTTCCAAGCGTAATGTTTGTCTAGCCACATTAAGTGTAATTCACTTGGTAGTCTTCTGCGGAGTCCAGTTTTAAAATTGCTGCCTATTTAATATTTAACACCTGAGAAAGTAGGAAGACACGTAGAAAAGCAGTAGTTTCCTGCTCAGTGGATACACTTGTTACTGATATGCCTCTACTATGCTTCTTTCTGTGCCGCTAGCCAGACTAATTATTTTAAGCTCATGTCTGGTATCGTAAGGAGTTAATGCAAGAATCTGAAACAGGAGGATGCAGAAACCTGCTAAAGGCACTATATACCACCATGAAAACTGCAATAATTTGCAAACACCGTGGGTTTTTTAAAGCCTGATATCCCCACTTCCTTTGACACTTTTCCAAATAAACTTAAATGTAACAGTTAACATACGCAACAGTGCATATATAAACAGACAATTTCTGATGAGGCAGAAAATCTGAAATCTTGTTAATACTGCAACATGTGAGACAGACAGAGGAATGTAAATGGAGTTAGGAGAAAGAGAGAGGGGAGGGGAAAAAAAAAAAAAGGATGAGGGGAAAAAACCCAACCAAACAAATCAGAATATTAAGCTACATTTTCCCTTTCAGAGCTTCGTTCCGTTAACTATTTAGTAAAAAACATTAATTTCCTTACTTACCACTCTTTTCTATACATTTTAAATGTCTGAAGAAGAAACAAACTTAGCATTTAGTCTCCTTAATATCCTTTCACAAGGGAGTTGTTCTTAATTACTATGAGTCTCCACTCCGTGTCTTTTAGTAGGTGCACATCTTGATAACAACCCAAAATTAACACAGTATTCTAGCGAAGACTGAGCTGCAAAGATGACACTGTCCTGTTGCAACCACCACCCACACGCTGCAAAGAACAGCGCTTTTCCCAGTTCCTGTATTACAGCGCTGGTTGGGATCTTACAGCACTAACGTCTGCTGTGGCTTTAGATTTTTTTTTCCTTGTTTTCTACTTTCAGTGTATTTTCCACTGCCAGTTCAGTAGCAAATAATGTTTCCCACGCTTAACAGAATAGAATAGAATAGAATCGAATCATTAAGGTTGGAAGCGACCTCAAGGATCATCTAGTCCAACCATCCGTTATTGCCATTTCTCAGTGGTTACTAGTATTTCAAACACCATTCAATTTGCTATCTCTAGAAATTCACTAACCCATTATTCACTTCTTTTTCTGTATTATTATCAAAAATATTAAGACAAGGCTTAACAATGACCTTTGTGGCAGTCCAACAGGCAATTCCTTCTATGAAAGCTGTGCAATTTATCATGACTTTTAGTTTCAAACACTTACTACAGTTTAAGAGCTGTATTCAATATGATCCAATTTGAAATAGCATCAAAAGAAAGATTTAGAAAGATATTGGTTTTTAATTGTCGGTACACGTACAGGCTCAATCCTTCCTCTAAATTTAATAAAATTAAAACAGTGATTCAGATAAGTCTCCTACTTTGACTGCTGAAAGCCTCTTGCAGACAACACAACATACCAAGGGTAGTATTTAAATGCTACGCATCTTCTATCTTTAAAAAAAAAATAATTAAAAAGCAAAGAATACTTTACCATATTTCAGCAAGGATTGAAGCTGGGAGACCTGATTGCAAAAAAAAGGTACGTGCTTGATCACCTATGATAAATGAGAAAGACAGACAGGCTTTTACACTAGAGACATAGATTTTCAGAAGACCTCAGCACTCCGTCGCAGGACAGATTTTCAAAAGGAACCGCGTGCTGGATGCCAAGCATTCCAGTTTGTACTACCTAACTCCTTTCTTGGTGACAGAGATTGTCCATATCCATGTATTCTGTAATACTGAATCTTGGCTCTGAGAAGTGATTTAGAATAGCTATAAAAATCTTTAACAGGTCACAAATCAACAGCTACCACAGTTTGATAGATGCAAAATTTAAAGAAGTGAAAGTGACTGAAAATTTAGTCCTGACCCAATTACTTTTACAGGAAAGGATGTGCGTGCTATTTCTTTCCTTCTCCTTCATCCAAGCTAACTTCAGCCAGTACTGCCTCTCTAGAAAAACTGGAAAAATAACGCGTCCTAAATAATATACTGTTCCATCAGAGAACATCCACTATTTCTGTATTTCAGGAAGGGAATGGGAACTGTTGGGGAATTCCATACCAAGTTCCACACCAACAAACTCACAGTAAAACATGGATAATGGTGTTCATGCTTACCGATGAGCGAATTACAGATGCTTAAAGCTAAGACTTGAAGTTACTTTGACTTTTTCTTCCCTTGTATTCACACATACCCTTTCATTTCAAGCACTTGGCAAACAAATAATGAAGCCTGCAGACGTACTTGCAGGTAAGAGCCCAGATAGTCCCTGGGACTGTATGGTTTTCAACTGGTGGTAAACACCAGCCTCCCAGGGCTGTTTGGCCAAAGCAGGGGTTATGTACCACTCAGCCAGAAGATGTGCATGTTCCAGACAGACAACTCCTCACTCTTTCTTCCATCTTTTTTTGGACCAAAAATAGGAAAAGCAGGAGCAGTGGAGTCACCAGATAGGGCATTAGCAGATAGTTGGGAGGGTAGGGGTGATCAGGGCTGGTCTTTAGTGCCCACCCGCACACAAAGAATGGGGCATTCTTCGGTTAAATCATCTTTACCAGGGAAATTGAGCCTTTTCTTGATGCCACAAGCAGATTCTTAAATTTAAAAACCTGCATATTCTGAGGTGTGTAGCAACATGACCTAATTGTTTTGGAGGAGAAGCAGCTGAATGCAACTAGAACTGACAGCAGGCCACTGCAAAATGCCATTACTCTATCCAGAACTCACTGAAGGCCCATGAGTTAATAAATTTCAAGCAGTGATTAACAAGGACAAACTGTTAGCATCTCTCTCCCTGCCTCCTCCCCCAAAACAAAGATATCTAACAGCACAGTACTCTCTAACACTGTTCAGACAGAGGAGAGCCACTTCTGATGTCTCTGGCATCACTTGCCACAATAGCTACTCTAAGTGCTTCCTGGCAGCGTCCCATCTAGCCTGATACTCTTTGGTTTTTGAAAACAGGCAAAATGACAGCAAATACTGCTGGCTGCAGAAGCGACGGGGTTAACAGAATAGCGTTCCTGTGCCAGACTTTAGCCCAAAGCTTGCAGAAGTTTAGTAATAACCGGTGGCTGTTTGCCTGAAGAGTGCGGTTATTAGTCACACAACAAAGGGCTAGAAATAGGATGTAGTTTTCATACTGTTTTACAAAGATAGTTATGTGTACACAGAAGTTAATGTGTAATGCAGAATCTCAGATCAACCTGTAATGTAGCCTCCTGTAGGTTTAAGGCTATCAAACTGCTTGTCATGCTTGGCTCGCTCTTCAGAGGTGATGGCCCATATGTTTGGACCTCCTAAAAAAAAAAAACAAAACAAAAGAGATTGAAGAGTTTTAAAAATAAAGGATGTCACAGAATAAAAGCTCGACTTTTGCAGAGACAAAGTTAGGTCTAGACACACCCAGCTCCTACCAGTTTGGCAAGGACGTTATGAAACACAAACTTGCTTCCCAGATGTGCAAGTGCTAACTGAGACAATTCCTCAGCTTGACTGCTTTACACTCGGCTTTCAAACCAGCTCTCTTGTCCTTCAAAGCTGGTGCAAAGCAGTTTCCTGTTGCTGCGGATTGTTTGCAGGCCGGGCAGGATGCACGTTGCTCACCATACCCTGTGTGAACCAAATACTCCCCTGGTTCACCAGTAAACAAGTGGAATTCAATGTCACTTAAAGGTTTTCCTACAGAGGGCTAACACCCAACAGCTGCCAAAAGAGACTCATGCTTCGTCTTGCCAATACTCTAAAATCAAAATTGGGACTGCTAACAAAAATATGTTGGTTTTGCCTGACAAAGGAATAACATTCTGGGTTGTGGTTTTGTTAAACAGAATACATTTTCAACTTATCGTTTTTCAATGCTTAAAAAAAAAAAAGTATAAACTGTTATAGTCTCAAAGTAACAAAGAGAAACTGCAGGGAATAATCATGTTTACAGAGCTGTGCTGACACGCCAGGCAGAACCAGAGTGGCTTTCAGAAATATTCCAGCCTACTGTATAAAGGTCAGGGTGTGCACCCTTTGCAGGAAAAGCAGTTCGCCAGAAATAATTCAATTTGGTTTTTAAGTAGGAGGAAATTTTAGTCAGGAAGCTCTTGACAAAAATACAAAATTTTCAAATCAATGAATGCAAGAATTTGCAGAAATTCTGAATGGAAACCCCCAAAACAGCACTGAAAGGTTATTACCGGGGAGGGGGGGGGAAACACAGACGGACCAAACAGCAACCCCAAGAAAACCAAAACTTTAAAAATACATTCTATTCAGCATTACCACTTCCAAAGAACTGTTAACCTGTTCTTCAAGTATTTGTATTGCTCACTAAAAGACAGTCAAGGGAATAAGTGATTCTTACTAGAAGACATTAACAAGTTGCTTTAAAAACCACAGCACTTTGAAAGAAACTTACTATAAAACGCTTCCTCTCTTCCTGCTTACATCTAACTTCAAAGCTTTGAACTTACAAAATTTCAACGGGTCTTTTCACTGTTTTTCAGGGAGTAATAACAAAGCTAAGGCTGCAAGCTGACATACATGCCAATACACATGTATTAACAATGTTAATCGTCTCATCTGTATTTATCCATATATGCTAATATTTCCTCTTAAGAATGAAGACCATCATTCTCCTTGCATCTGTACAAATTTAATTTTTTATGCCTGCTGCTGCTTTGTAGGGAAATACAAATAGCTAAAACATCAAACCAAAACAGAAACTCACTGGGGATATGAACAAAAAAAAAAAGCATACAATCTTTAAGCGCTTCAATTTGGAATTTTGCTTCCCTCTCTTGAGGATCCACCAATTTTTAGTGTAGCCTCAATGAAATGATCTTCCTAAAGGCTGCATGTAGAACTGCACTTCAAGAACCTCCCTTATTACAGAATCACAGAATCACAGATTCTCTCTCTATTTCTCTCTTCTAATTAAAGGAGTCTAAATAAATCTAGATTAGATGCTGATAATGAATGTAAATAAATCTAAATCAAATGCCTAAACCTTGATGGGCAGTACAAGCATTGCTTTAATACACAACTGAGGACAGCTTGTGACCAATGGCAAAAACTAGAGCAGCACTCAAATATTTTTAAAATATTAGTTTAAATGGAAAGTGCATAATGTGGTTCATGCTTATAGAAATTATCCTGATGAGATAAAGAAGTGTTCCCAAAGCTGTCAGCAGCAACTTCAGAAACCTTGACCAGTATTTTCATATCTGGAAAATAAAATACCAGCAACATCACATCTTCCTTATTTGAAATATCAAGTTTTGATGATCTTTTGAAACAGGTAGTTACAACACTCCTCAGCTTTTTATAATCAAGGACAGAAGGATGAAGACCACCACAATATATTTGCATGATCACTGGCTGCAAAGTGCTAAAAACACAGTAAAAACTCCTGGACTGGAATTACCGCATCACCATAGCTTGGCTAAAGAATCCAATTTGCATTGTAAGGAAATTTCTGTTTAAACATGTACTGAAATGCACAATTTCCTATTTACATGTCACAAAATAAGCAAGAAGATGGCAATCAGTCTTGAAACTCCTCTAATGTATTTCAGCAAAACACCTCCTGGAATACAATTTGGTAAAGTATGTTTCCTCCTTAACTATAAAATTTGAAGTTCTACATGGCATTTTATTGAATGTGTTAAAACTTTGTAGCTCAAAAAAATCACCGGATTTGCACCCATAGCTGTATGACGATTAGCGTCTCATTCAAAAAGTGTTTCAAGATCAGCATTCACCTTTCGTTCTTATTTTTGCCTCCACTAACGCTTCTGAAGAATCTCGCTAATTTTTACACACTAAATGTTTTGTGCCCTTTTGCTCAGAGGTCTGTGATGGCTTTTCTCTGGCACGCAGAGGCGCTGAGCACCGGAGTGCCGCCATTGCCCCGATAACCTTGGGAACATCGCAGAGCTCTCTAAAAGGCAGAGCATGTGGCGTGCGTGACTGCTCATCGCACCCAGCTCCAGCTTCGCTGCCTCTTCCCACCACACACTTCACGCTGCTGATCCCAGCCTAGGCAAAAAAGGAAAATACTATTGGTGCAGCCACAACGAAAGGCCTTCAGATGCACACTCTAAAATTACGCTGTTAGCACAGTTTATTCATTCCCAAATTAAACACGCAAAAGCATTTCTTCAGCAGTCATCTCAATGGCAGGTTTCTTGTAAGTATAAATGTAATTTAAAAAAAACAACAAAACTTTGACAACAACCCACATATTATCGCAACAAGTGCTTCTACCACAGTCCTAGAGAGTCAGTGCAAGCAGCTACTGTCCCAGCAAAGGGATAACGACAAACACACACGTTGTCAAAAGTACATTGTGCGAGTGTTTCAGGAGGCCGCATATATACCCTGAAAAGGCCGACCTGCTAATAATTTATTTTCAAAGGCATGAAGAATTCTAGATTCTTTACTGTGGTGGTGAGGCCCTGGCACAGGGTGCCCAGAGAAGCTGTGGAGGCCCCATCCCTGGCAGTGTTCAAGGCCAGGCTGGATGGGGCTTTGGGCAGCCTGGTCTGGTGGGGGGTGTCCCTGCCCATGGCAGGGGGGTTGGAACTAGATGATCTTTGAGGTCCCTTCCAACCCAAACCATCCTGTGATTTGATGATTCCCTACCCCTGAGGACAGAAATGGAAAATCTTTTTTTTCTGGTGACTAATTCCATAAAGATACACTCTGCACTGAGGTTTTTTTATAGGCATGGAAGAAAGTAATGCAGTAAGTCTCAAAATTCAAAGGAGGCCTCCTCCCATATAATTTGACTGTTTTAAGTAAAAATATTAAAATATACATAAGTTGTAAATATAAATTCAAAGAAAACACATTCAGTTCAGACAATTCTAGCCACATCTCTCTCAACACCTATCAACATCCACTAATACTTAGAAATGTGCTTAAAAGGATATAATGGAGCACCTTTTAATTTAGAAGGTTGAACGAAAACATGTCCTAAATTCCACCAGAAATGAGTTAAGCAGGTGAGGGGAACAAGGCAGTACCCAAACAACTACTTCCAAAGCTGTGATTCCTTACAAGCTATGCCTAGAAAGTAACTGAAAGAGTGTCTGCCATTTTCAGGCAGGCCCTTGTTTTATGAATACAGGTTAATAGCCATTGGACAGTGAAAATATTTGTTTAAAAAAAATTAAAATCCATGCAGTACTTATGGTAGGGATCCACAATCTGGGCATTCAAGTCCCACTCAACATTTCTTATTTAAAGGATTCACTGTTTTTTCCAACTCCTATCCCAATATGCAACAGAAAAAATTAGGGAAGGTGAAAGTGTTGTGAGCCCTTACTATTAGCTTAATGAGGTACTCATGACTCTTTGGATGTTACCATTTGGTGATACAAATAAGAAAAGAAAAGTCTGTGTATAGAAAGAGTCATGTAATTAAGTTTCCTCAAACTACACAGCACAAAATACCACATTGGTCTATCTGAAGTTAACAGTTTGAACAACGGGGATCACAAGAGCTTGGCAATTCCTCAAAGCGTGTCATGAAACCATTCTTCAAAGTAATTGCCGTGTTTACTTATAGCGCAACCAAGACCATCACAATAAAGGCTTACCACAAACAAAATTAGGTTGAAAGTCAGTTCTCCTGTGCAATCACCATCAAAACATGCTACAGTCCTCACAAATACTCTCACTGCTGAGAAAAATTACGCTGCCTGGTTTACAAACAACCAAGCTTTGAGCACATCAATCTGTGACAAAGGGAAGACCACTCCTTTTCTTGGAAGCACAAAGCTACAGGAAGAGTCAAAAAGAAACATCTGCCATCCGAGACATACCATCTAAACTTACCCAGCCTAGCTCAATATTCTTTGCACTAACACATCTTCATTCCCAGGGCTGAGAAACCTCTTGCCCATAAGCCAGATTCAGCTAAAGAGAACAATTTTGCCCAGAGCCATTCATCGATGTTCCTCTTCCTTCCTCACAGCCCAGCCTGTACTCATTGCAAGTCATACACGAACCCCAAAACCAAACTGCAGGCATCTTGCCTTTGCAGACACCTCTCTGACTGCAGGATGAGGCAAGAGGCATGGGTCTCCTTGATGGAGTGGCAGTGAACCTTTGGCACTCTAGAGATTCTGAGCTAGCACGAAGTAGCAGTAAACTACAATACTTTTAAAAATCAGTTTAGCATCAGAAATCAAAATACAGTTGCTACTATGTGCTCTCGTGACAGGCTTTGATGCAGTCAATGAACAGTATATTACTACTACTTCACTTAGCTTAAGTTTCCTGGAAATTTTCATGAGACATTTTTTTCCCCAACTGCAGATAGTATAAATTTGGAGGGGAAAAAACACCCAAAAACCAATCTCTCTGACAAGAGGATCTCTCATTAAAATGTTATTCTTCAAAAGACGTTACTTTGCAATCTCACAACTTCATACACGAAGCAAGACCCACCTAGAGGAAGCTAACGTTTTATTTGACTATGCTCCATTTTTCAGAATCAAAACTCAAGAAATGCTGAACTTGGAGATTTTCCCCACAAAGACTCTCCCTAGAACAGACTAACTATTGCCTTCACTTGCCTTTTCTGTTTATGAAAAAACACATTTCTAGATTACTAACACTTTTGGAAGGCACATGTAAAACTTTCTCTCTTTTCTGGAAAGGGCTGGTACTTTCAGAGAAGACTCTGGATGAACGTTAGGACTGGCAAGTGTTCTCAAGATCCAAGATGAAAAACCTGGACTCAAGGTCCAGAAGCGTCTCCACGGATCCCTTATTCCAGATCAGAAAGCCAACAGAGAAAGCCCCTTTACTTGGCCATTCCACAGCTCTACAATGAGTTCAAGAGTTCAAAGTCACCTGTGGATTCTACCCATGTAGAAAGTTTGTACAGAACGACAAAGACCCACACAGACCACCCAGTGCTACACATCACCTTAATGTACCTTCAAGACTTCTCTAAACATGACAAAATACATACCAATCTCACTTTCATGTAACAGGTATTAATATGTCATTCCATGTAGTAGCACTCACAATTTTTTTATGTTGGAAACAAGCGAATGGTGATTAAACAATATTTTCTGTTTCAGTTCTGTTAAGCTGATTTTAAATAAAAGATATCTTTCTACAAGAGAACATGAGGGTCTGTTTACGGCAGGATCACATTTGTTAGGACAGCTCCAGAAACGCCTTTACAACACTGCATCAGACGGATAATTTTCCGAAGCAAACAAAGGATGTGCTTTGATGGGCCGCCAACATCAGAAACAAACACTGTTCCTTCCTTAGAACGGTAAGCTGCCATTGAAAAAGAGGGGATAAAAGAAAGCGCAATCCTAGAAGAAAAGTAAATGGACTTGAAAATGCTCTGCCACTGGGAGGTATTACCCCGAGGCAAAAGACAGCTGTACCAAGACTGGTTAGTATTAGTGAAAAGGATAAAGGCAACTTCTCGTTTGTGGAAAACCCTAAGACATTTCTCACATTCTCCAAAGAACTGTGTGTGTTTTTCACTGACAGGCGTTGCTTGTTTTTCTCTAATAAAAACTACACTCCTATGACCTACAAAGTTAATTAAATCTGCAGAGATAATAAACCTAAATTGAAAGAGCATTCCTTGTACACACAAGTCACGAGGATGAGTGATTATACCACCACCTTTGTAACCATCCCAGAAACTAGCATTAAGCTTCATAATGACCCTAAATAAATATTTATACCCATATTTAAAGATGGGGAAATTTCAGCGCAGACATGCAGCAGCTTGCCTCAAGCTGCACAACAAGGGGGTTTCCGTAATGCAACCAGCAATTGCATTACTGCCTCCCATCAAGGGACTCCAGAGAGTTGTTTGGTGAAAGACGCATTGGGACAAATCTAATAATTCCAGTCATCTTCTGTCTGTGTTTTTAGATTAAGTTTGCCACAGAATTATTTATTATAGATCGGATTTAATGCTTCCAACTGAGATGTTGAATCATACTTCTAATTTTTCCTCAGTGGTGAGTAAACACTCCAGAAGTCCAAAAATATACAGAGCGTTTTACCATTAGTCTGAATTTCCAGATTCCTTATCAGTGGCATTGCTATTTTCAATATTTGCTTCCCTCCTCTGCTGTTGAGTCTTTATTTCAAACGCGGGAGAAAATACTGACCGATAAGGAGGAGCGGCTGAAGGAACTGGGCTTGTTTAGTCTGGAGAAGAGGAGGCTCAGGGGAGACCTTATTGCCCTCTACAACTACCTGAAAGGGAGTCGTGGTGAGCTGGGGGTCGGCCTCTTCTCACAGATAACTAGTGACAGGACAAGGGGGAACGGCTGCAAGTTGCACCAGGGGAGGTTCAGGTTGGAGATGAGGAGAAATTTCTTCTGGGAAAGGGTGGTCAGGCATTGGAAGGGGTTGCCCAGGGAGGTGGTGGAGTCACCGCCCCTGCGGGTATTTAAGGAAAGGTTAGACGCGGTACTGAAGGACATGGTTTAGTGGTTAATAGGTGGGGGGGACATGGTTGGACTGGATGATCCTTAAGGTCTCTTCCAACCTTAATGATTCTATTCTATTCCCACAGAAACATAATCAGTATTTATTCTCCTTTAGGTGTGTAAACGTGTTATGCACCACTACTGCTGTGGCTTTGCATCCATCCCGAAGCACCACAAGCTCTTCCTTGAGGAATGCACCCCCTCCTCCCAGCTCCACGGCAGGAGCCACACGCAATCTGCCTGCACAGTGCACACTTCGATCCCGCTGCTCCCCGTCCTACCAGAAATGGAGGCTCGCAGCGGATTAAGCAACACTGCGGCAACTGCCAGAGGAAAAGGGTTTGTCTACGCTTAAGCAACAACTTCAGCAGCTTCTTTAATGTCCACACAGTTAAAAGCAAACACCTGTAGCTAAAACTTGTAAAACAGAGGGAAACATGTTTCTCCTCCAATTTTGTATTTTCACTAAAATTACAAGAATTGTGCGCATTGAAGCCAAGAGAATTTTTGAAGATTTTCAAGTGTTTCTGATCCAAAATTAACTGTTACCTGCAGGCAGGCTGTTAAACAGCATCAGGCAAGTGCAGGGCTACACAGATTTGGTCAAGAAATATTTGCTTACTTCAAAAGCAGGCTTACAGAAATGCGAACAAAGCAGCAGCAGACGTTGCATTTTAGGGCACAATTCATATTGTCTCCGTTATGTATGGGATTTCTAGATATTTAGGCGTATGGGGAATCCTTTGGTTCAGCATTTCACTGAAGTCAAACATTCAGCATGTTCACCCCAACCCTTTGCTCCTACCAAACAGGAGCAGAGTTCCGTACGATGCAGTATTTTGTCTGATGATACGGTCATTGGCATCCCCCCACTTCAATACACAAAATCTGTCTGTAAGGGAGGAACATTTCTGTGCCATGCCATGATCTCAATGCAGAAACATAATCCTTGCTTTTAGAATGAATATAATCCCTAAAACAATTTCGAGATACATAATAGTCTAGTCGATGCTAACAGCAAAGATCCACTTGTTTTCTGAATTTTATGGTGCAACTTGACAATTCCTAAGCACTTAAACTATCAGTTTATAGCAACAGGATAGTATTGCTATACTTGATAAAAATCACAGAATCATTTAGCTCATTACAGCTATCCATTTTCAGAAGTTCCTTTTTAGTTAAATTATCACCAAGCTCCACTGAAACACAAAGCAACATACCAAGCAAGCAAAATATTAAAAAACAAAAAGCAAAACACAGACGTAGCAAATTACAGCAATTTTACCTGAAGAAGTTTAAACAAAAAAAATAATATTTTTTTTTTTTAAAGTTTTGTAGAGCTCCGCTACTATAAAAAATACATTCGGAAATGATTATATATATGACAGTACTCTAACTGCACATAGCACACTACCTTTTACACTAGTTTTCTGTAGAATTTGTGACAACTCATTAAATTTATTTTCTTCTGAAGTTTTAATGAAACAAGATTTCTATTTCTCATCAAAAAGCGCAATTACTGTAACCTACTATGTTGCCAAACTCATACTTCATTCTTGAAAACTAATTTCACTCTTCCGTTTCATACAGGAAAAAGCTGGCACACAGACTTGGCTTAACCTAAGCCTTCCTCACATCTAGATTCAGCGCTAGCTATAAATATATCTTCTGCCTAATTCTGGAAAAACAATGACACTGAAATCACCTGTAGTTGTAGTTGTTGAATTACTAACACTGATGCAGCACATGAAACAAGCCCATTCTCCTATCCAATGACATACCCATGCCCAGAATTAATACTTTTGGATAGATTTTAGAGATGGAAAAGAGAGAGAAGAAGAAAGTTACATCACCAAGAATCTTGGTGGAAAGAATGAAAAAAAAAAATAAATCAAAGCAAGCAATACTATCAAGGCGTAAAATAGGCACCCTTAGCCAAATTCTCCCCTACCAGCTGCAAAACCTACCTCCAGTTGATAAGGTGAGCATACTTCTGGCTAACAGACTCCACAGCCTTCCTTCCCAGCATGACACAGAAGATATGCTTACTCTTCAGTTTAGGACAAGTCAGAAGCTTTTTTGAGTAAATTCCTGTCAATCTGTATAGCATCAAAGTCTTCAATGAGGAAAACAAAAGGTTTTAATCACCATGGTTAAGGAAAAAGCCCACCAGAGCCTAGACTAAACTTTTCTAACGCTGAAAATAGAATTTTTTTTGTATACTGCTGCTCACCAGCATTCACAAACCCCCTTACAACTTAATTAAAAATTTACAAAAGGATAATTTCTTTAATTATTGTCCAGCAAATCTCTGTGGAATGCAGCAAAACTAGTAAGATTCAGGTGAGTTTTCATCTGCAGCAGCTAGTAAATCTTTCCACACCAGGAAAAATGCGAGCAGTAAAAATACCAGGCAAGAGGATGCAAAATGAACCTTGAAATTAGGTGGAGTAAAGAAATTATTCTCCTACAAAAACATACACTGACGTAACATCAGGGCAGAACTGTGTTCAAGAAGGATTAGATCCTTTATAGGAATTTTTGTTGTTTTTGTCATTATCTGGCCATTAGAGTAAAAATGGCATTTCCGAGTTCTCAGGCTTGAGGAGGAAGGCTGCGACCAGGAGGAGGGCTGATGGGCTATGTTTACAACGGAGAGAACTGGGATACAGCCAGACTTGAAAGGAGAGAGGAGAAGAGAACCACCAAACTGAAAAATAAAAAATACACGGGAAGGGTGGGAGAAGGAAAATGAAGAGGCATTTCCTGAATTATCTGTGAAATAAAATTAAATTAGGAGATTATTTAGGAAACATAACATAATAACGACCCTGCCAGTTCAGACTGAGTATTCACCTAGCAAAGCTCCCGGCACAGAATGACAGGCTGAGGCCAGCACGTAGTGGTACTTCCCCAGGATGTCTTCTGAAGTCCTGAGAGTAGCTCCTGAACCAGAGGTAGTACCTCATTAATGGAAGGAAAATTCATCTTTCTAATCACTTAAAGAATCCAAGCAACCTTCTGGCACCCACAGCTTCCACTGTGCATTTGATACTGTGCAAAGTGCTGTTTGTTTGATATCTGCCAATGGTATTTTCATTTGATACTGGTTAATTCTTCTGTTATCAGAGATCCCTTGGCTACAAAATGACGAATGACCTTGAGAAGGTGACATCTACTGTATCCACCACCCCCACTGTTCCCTCTCCAAGCTGAAAGATCCTAGTCAATGTAATTACTCCTCATACGGAAGCTGCTCTGTATCTGTGATCATTCCTGTTACTCTCCTCTTTGTAATTTCTAGTCCTGACAGAAAGAAAAGATGTAGGGAAAACTGGAAGAAAACACAAAGGTAACAAAAGCAAGAATAAGAGAGTTTGCTTAAATGGCGCTCTGTATAATGTTAAATTACACATTAGCAGAACCTACCAACTAGATCCGGTACATATACAAGAATATTTTCCCAGCACCCTAAGGAGTTTGATTTTAAATATAATAGATTAAGAATTGCCTAATTTATGAACATACGATTTTTTTACAGTGGTTTATACCATAGTCTCCACAGTGGCTCACAGGGCCACTTACAGAACAGAATTAGGAATAGAGTTCTTCCCTAAGTATTACACCCTCTGAACTGTCAGAAATCAGCAATTTGGGAGACTTCTTGAGTCAAAAATGCACTAAAATCCCCTGCACTTAATAGCCATGGCATAGATCTTTCCTGCCTAAGTTTTGATTCCATGTACTTGGAGCTTTCTGTTCCAAAGCACCTTGAGACAGTGAGTCCCAACACTGAGTTGTTCATTATGTGGGAAAAGAACCAAACAAGCCAACCAACTAACCTATTTTCCTCTGCCTGCTTGAAGTTCAGTAATTTCACTGGGTATTGCTTTCCTTTTCAGTTCTGAAAAACAGTGAATATTCTTTCCCCATTATCCTTTCCTATGCTGTGATGGCTTTACAGGTTTCTATCACATCCTCAACTGTGTCTTCTCTAAACTAAACTAAACTCTAATACATTGGGTCTCCCATAACACAGGGGCCACGTTCTCTCTTTGGCCACCTTGTTCACAGGTATCCTTACTCCGGGTCTAATTCTAGGTTTTTCCAGAGCCTGGAGCATATCAGATCCTGGCAATGGCAGAGTGGATAATTTCCAGAAAGGTGACTGTAGTGGATGCTGAGTTATCTTTTTCAGCTTCGGTTAAAAAGCATTGTCTGTCTGTTTCTTAATCCAGCCTCAATATAAACAACGTGAGAAATAAGACAGAAGTAACGCTGCTGGCCTTTCAACCCACATCATCTATAGCAGAGATACATTAACTTGCACCTGGATTCTTCCCCCCAAGCTTGAAGATTTCTTGTGAAATAGTGTTATAAAAGCACTATCATTTGTCACATGGCAAATTTTACCGGTGGCTCTTAAGATAACATAAGCCTACTCTTTTCCACACTGTTATACAAGTCTCCACACACACTGTAACAAATGCAGGGTTCGTCAGTCATAGCAAAACCATGACTTCCAGGAAATACAGGTTTCCTAGACAAACAAAACTGTGCTGCAGAAATCACAGTTAAACACAAAATTACAGTTATGAGGAAAAATGCACAGGAAAATGTTAGTGCATGCTTTAAAATATACTACTATAAAAAAAAACCCTCCAAACTTTTAAACAAATTACTTCAATAAACAGCACTAAGAGAGTGAGTGCTTGGCATCCAGTTCATCTTACCTGTTCTTGAGACTGCACACAGAGAACTTCGCTCCCAACTAAATCACAAATGTTTCAGTTACTAAAGTATCTTCTCAGAAGGTACCTGATAAGAATGCCAGGCTCATGAACATTGATATTCTTTTAGCTTTAAGGAGTTTCCCCCCTCCTAGCTATCTCAATTATGATTTAAGGTTACTCTTCCACTGTAAGAAAAACAACAGATGTCCTAAAGAACCGATGCGGTACATTGAAAAGCCTGAACATACAAGATTCCCAATTAAAGCAACACAACTTTATATAAACACATCTGACAGACCACAATGTCTAAAAATGTGTTTATTCTTGTCACTATAATTAGTGGGATAAACCTGAACTCATTCTGTCAATACCAATTAATATCATCTGCGGCCAGTTCAAAGTGGCCATGATGATCGCGGACGACATGGAATTTAGTAGATGTTAAGATGGTACCACTTCACACAATGCTCATCAACCCTAAACTGCAACAACTGCACAGAGTGGTTCATCAGAGTAGTAAATTTCCCAAACTTTTGGAGCTAACCCTTCAAGGAAATGACAATTTTAACAGTCAAAGCCCTTTGAAACTCGGCCATGTGACAGATTTCTGTGTCCCTTCATAAGCCTTCAGCCTCCGGCTCCATTTTGGGGAAGTACTTGCAGATTAATTTTTTTTTTTATTTTTTTTTATATGCTTTGAAGAAAACCCATCAGGAAGTCTTAAATCCAAAATTAATAAAGCAGCCTGCATTATAGTAGTAGTATTCCAGACAAAATCCATCCTGCGTTCCCCAACTCACTTTAATCTTATCTTATAAAAGCTAACACTCGATACTAACAAAGCAAAACCTTAGCAAGACAAAGCAGCCATATACTTAAAGTAAGTTAATGGATGAAGATCTAACACTAATCTTCACTAGGTTATAATCTAATTTTTTATTTAATTTTTTGCAGTTTAGGAGCACAGGACTTGAAGGGACTTCCGAAGTCACATCATGTCAAAGTCAACTCATGTCCATCCAGACTGCTGCTACTCCAAGAAACTAACTCATTAATTCCTTCCTGAGGTGCAAGCTCTGCCTTAAGGCAATCAGACATTTTCCTTGACCATGGTCCAGAACGTCACTGCCGAGAGAACCGTTCCCATTTCCAGACCAACTGCACCAACAGCTGATTCATCTCTATTTATCCTTGTGCTAACATTGTACTTAAAGAAAAATTATTTTCCCTCCTTAATGTTTCTCATCCTAGTAAGAAAAAATAAAGAGCAAATTGTACTATAAATACAATGAAATAAAAAAATTTAATCAGGAAGCTTTTATTTTGGTAGTTTGACAAAGCCAATCTCCAGTCTTTCTCAACATTTAATTAATTTCTCCTGGGTACACGGAAGTTTAGCTGCATCTATTGCACTTCCTGGGGTTTTGCCCTCCTCAGCAGATAACCCGAATTCTACCCTGTATCCCACAAGATGCCTCACCAGTGCCTTACACAATAGCACACAGTACTCCTTATTTCACCCTCCACAATTTAGGATGCATTTCCTTTTCCTCAAATCATGTACTTATTATGTGATTATCTAATACATCCGGTTGTCTTCCTCCTTAGTCACAGCCAACTGCTGAGTTCCCAGCATACAGCAAAAATTCTTCTAGCCCATAATGGCATGACTAAAAAGCTATTTGAAGACAGCACAACAGAAACATGATGAAATTTAGCCATTGATATGCAGTTCGTACTGTATAATTCTGGCTGGAAAATGACTCCTAAGTTTATGTCATCAACCAATTTAACCAGCATACATTTGCTTTTTACTGATGATGGTGCCATAAATAATAACAACTAAGACTGGTCTCAAAATAAAAATCCATGAATAATATCACTATTACAAAATCCTAGTGTCAAATTTGCATTTTCTCTCCCCTTTAGCTCCTTTACTTCTCTAATGAAGTCTAAACATGTGATCTGTCAGACTTTGTCTACAAATTTCAATTACTGAAGAAGGCATAAGGCGCAACCTTCCTTTGTTGAAACCTAGTTCCATTTATTCCATTTAACATTTACCTCCATGGCTAATTAATTCTTCCTCACCAAATTTCCTCTTACATCTTCCATGTGAATCATATTATCCTCATAATTAAATACGAATAAGACACTTTGTATTCTGCAATCCTATAGTGCTATTTCTGACTTGTTAGGATTAAAGAAAATATGTAATATGGCGCACACAATTGGAGATCTCCCTTTTTGCAGGGTGTGATAGTGGAAGATATAAGCCACTCTGACTTGAGCATATGAATTTTGCTCCGTATCGACTGAAAATGCTGTCCTTACTGAAAAGTGCAGAGCCACCAAGATGATCAAGGGAGTGGAACATCTCCCTTATGAGGAAAGGCTGAGGGAGCTGGGTCTCTTTAGCTTGGAGAAGAGGAGGATGAGGGGTGACCTCATCAATGTTTATAAATATGTTAAGGGTGAGTGTCAGGAAGATGGAGCCAGGCTCTTCTCAGTGTCATTAAGTGACAGGACAAGGGGCAATGGGTTCAAGCTAGAGCATAGGAGGTTCCATGTTAATATAAGGAAAAATTTTTTCACTGTGAGGGTGACGGAGCACTGGAACAGGCTGCCCAGAGAGGTTGTGGAGTCTCCTTCTCTGGAGACATTCAAAACCCGACTGGACGCGTTCCTGAGTGATGTGCTCTGGGTGGCCCTGCCTTGGCAGGGGGGGGTTGGACTAGATGATCTTTCGAGGTCCCTTCCAACCTCTATGATTCTGTGATTCTGTGAAGTGAGAGGAAGGATTAATTTACAAGTAAAGTCACAGAAAATACTTGTCTTTGCTCTGGAATTTATTTCCTTATCCTTCTTTTAGAGAACAAGTTCTGTTATTTTCCTTGCAAAGTCTAATGCAGCTCAGTATCTTTACACTCACTGATACTCAAGTCTACTATTTCCGTATCTACACTGCGCACAAGGTTAAGAGTCAGGGTGCATTCAAGTAGTTTTTAATTGAACTGTGATAAGCAGGGTTCCTCCCAATTCAAAATTCATACCATGGATCTTGAGAGACATTTTTTTAATAGGGAAGAAGCAGCAGAACTTAGCATCAGTGACTGTTTTACCCTTGACATCAATGGAACCAGGACGTCACTCAACCCATTCGCTCTACCCCAGTCTCCAACACACCTAAGTGTGGGGACACAAAACTCCATTCTATTCACAGCAGCATAAAATCCAGTTTGATTCATGAAGGTCAAAAAGCTCGTGAAATGAGTCATTGCACCTCAGTTTACCAGAGGTATTTTCCTGCTGGACCATAAAAAATTATATCAAAAGGAAACAGGTGGTAGGAGGGAAGAGGCAGGACAAATAAAAACATAAGCAAAAAAAAAGCGCAAAGCCCAAAAATTCCAGTGGCACTTAAGGAAACAATGTGAAAGATATTGATCGGCAAATACTGCTTCCCTGGTTCCAGCTGGACTGTCAAGATTAAATCTCCCCAAACCAAGATCCAGCATCGGCATGGACATTAAGCCCTGAAATAAAATCTAGCCTACAGAAGGTGCAAGTTAGGAGAACAGCAACATCTTGCAACTGCTCTCCAGCTGTAAAGAAGGAACCCCATGGCAGTGAAGGCTACTTCTTCCTGCTCTGAGACAGAGACAGCAATCATGGAGACAAATTAAAGGGAACTGCCTTTTAACCTATTAAAGCCTTTATCTTTTTAACTGTTGTCTGTGGTTAGTATACTAACTTGTCCTTTAAAAATACAATCGTTGAAGGTATTTGTTATTTAGTGTAACTAAGTGTCATTCCCAAAAGCTTTTGCAAGACTTGGGATGAATTCCTAAGGAAGTTTTGTCCAGATGGAGAATTGTATATAAGGAAAATAAACTACCAGAAACTGGGTTTATCATTTTCATAGAGGTAATGATCAAGAGTCAGAAAGTTACAGGATAAAACAAAACCCTCAGTAGGGAATCCTTGACCGTGTTTGAGGACTGGAGAGATGGATATGCCTGGAGTGGCTCTTTGATAGAACTAGACTCTGCAGACATAAACTTCTACTATCCATCCAGTGCTCCATGTATATTTTGTAATTGGCAGCCTGTCTACCTAAGAAGAAACATGTTACCCAGCCTTGCTTGTTCATACAAAACGTCATCACAACCATTACATTTCGCATGGGAGATAAATTCGTAAAAACTGGCAGGTCTGCCCTGAGTTCCAGCAAAATCAACATGGACTTGGGAGTTCTGCTTTCTGACTTTGAATTTCCAGCCTGTTAGTAAGGCATCCACAAAGGTCACCTTGGACAGAAATGGAGAGCCAAAGTGAACTCCCTTCTGTTCACTGCGTCCTTTCATGACTTTAGAGAAAAAGGTAAGCAGTTTAGTGACAGCATATGCCCCTAGAGCACATGACATCTCAATGGGCTGAAGTTTACATGTGGCCACATAATTAAAAGAGAATATGCCAGTTCTCAGTATAACACCCAGTCTGGCCATCAGCCACTCTGATGCCTGCGCTGGTAGAGGTATATTCTGAGTAAAAGCTCAAGGTGCCCTCAATGAGGTTGAGTCTCTCAACTGGCACTCAAGCACATGGCTCAGTTACCCTTCCATCTTGAGGTCTTGCATGGACTTCCCTTTCTCTGCTTAGGCTGGTAAATAGTATTGTAGTATCTTCTACTTGTATTTGTTAGAGACGCTCGAGTACCATGCTTTGTCATTTGAACCCACAGTTGTCAAACTCGGTGTCACCCTGTGCCATGTAATCACTCACTTGTACACACACCTGCTCCACACTCTCCACTCACTTTTCTGTTAACACCGAATGCCAAAAATAATCCTAAACCAGAAACGACTCCATGACTCGCATTAGTAATGAACTAAAAGCTAAGGATAGTGTAGCTTGACAAGAATAAGAGGGGTTTTCCCCCAGAAGAAAAACACCATTTTCCACGAGTAGGATACAGGAGGAAAGGGTCAATGCTCTGCTAACACAAAAGTGTGGCAGGCAGCCAGTGCTCTCAGGCTGCAGCAATGCCTAATGGTTTAGTTGCCTCATGCATAACCTCATTCTTCATCTCGTGCTTGAAGTCACTACCAAGGTCTAGCAACATAATTAGAGGTTTCCACCGAGCAATGAGTGCTAAACACAGGTGATTTACTTTGAATGCCAACAACAGCGTTAGTAGTAGCAGGGAAGAGGAACACAGACTAGGGAAAAACAATTTCAACAGCAAAGGTTGCTCAGTATTTACCAAGAAATCACATTAAAATAACTTTTTTTCCCACCTGACTCGTTTGAAATTTAAGAAATATTACTGCAAAACTACACACAGTGATTCAAATAGTTTAACTATTGTCTGGTATCTCTCCTACGCTTACTTGCATCCTCTTACTATGTTTTTCAACACAGTAAAAATAAAATCCTGTGAATGGAGAGGCTGCATCTTGTGGCACTGTTCCTTTTGAGAGTGGCGGACAGCACTGTCCAAGGGATCTGAGACCAAGGAAAGGATCGCTCTCCCAAACTAAGACTTTTGAAATCAAGTCATGTATGTGCTCAGTGCTGTCAATACACTTGCAAACCTCCACCAGAACCAAGGAGTAAAAAGCCAAATCAAAAAGCACCAAATAGTTCATGCATAAATCAACCATGGAGACAGGCAAGAACATAAATCTGTATCCTCCTTGAAGAGAGGTTTTGTTTGTGTATTTTAAATTGAGGAGCAAACAGCATGTGGCAATTAAAAAAATGCTTTTTCATTATGTCCATGAAAGTGTTAAAAAAAAAAAAGTGGTGTTGAGGTTTTTCCCTATTATATACAATATATTGACTCCTTTTATTTCCCTTTTATTGTTAGACCTGTGAAACAAAGTCTGGAACAAACTGCAGCTGACTGTACAGAAAGGTGTTGATCATGCTAATTATTTTTTCATAAAATGTTTTACGCACACGTGAAATGTGTAAAACAGGGGCTTAATTTGAAATCTGAACATTATTCTTCCCTCAAAAAAATGCTTCCCCTTACTCACCTAATTTATCTCAGCAGTGATGATTTTCTAAAATAAAGGCCTCCCAGTCCTGCAGTAACCTTCACAGATAAATGAGATCAGAAATACTCTAATATCTATTTCCCTGTTTTTATCTGGAGAAATATTCCCTACCTGAAGTGCAAAGCCTTGTTCCTACACTTGTGGTTTTTGTTTTGGCCAGCTCTTAACAACAACATGTAAACATCAGATTTCTCAGCAGATATTTGCAAACTGTGTCTTCACAAATAAGCTTGCTCTAGAAATAAAGAGCTCCCACACATACACAGACACAAAGAATTTTAAAGTTTCATCTCCCATGTCTTTGAAAGAAAATCAAACCCAAAGAAAGAAGAGACAAACCCAAAAGTTCCTACAGTAGACGGGGCACAGAATGAAGAGGAAAATTCTTTTTTTTTTTTTTTTTTTTTTAGAAAGACTTATTACTTTAGTCAGTGTGGCAAATTGCTTAACATATTCAAATATTTTGGTTTAAAATACAGAGCATAACATATTAAAATGAGACACATTTTGTGCTGCATTACATAACAGAAGAGGTATGCAAGTTTAATCAGCTATTACTTAGCATATTCGCGACTTGAAGCCAGACAGTATTCACACTACAAGTCACACATTCCTCAGCCCTTTAAATGATCTGAGATTACTAGATGCTCCAGGCATATCTGTACTCCAAATTACACTGCAGTAATGCTTCCACTGAATTCCTCCGTCTTACAGTGCAAGTTCAGCTACAGGAAGAGATCTGCAGCAAACTGACTGTAATGCTGATGCAGGTACTAAAATCAGCATTATATATATATATATATATATATATATAAAACACCCACCACCAACAAAACAATAAAATAAAGGCAAGTGCTCCCAACCCCTACCTAAACAGACCGAACCAAACTACTCACCATTCACGGCTGTGGGAAACTGAGCCATCATGGTCCTGAAGATGCCTTGCTAGCTCTTAGCCATCTGCAACATAAAAACATTGTGCCATTAATAATGCAACAAGGGCAAAACGTAGCTCTGCGCTCCCGCTGAGCAGGGGGAATGTCTGTCCCCTTTAGCTCACACTTCCGACAGCAAACAATGCTGGGCTTCAGGCTGCTGCTGAACCAGCTGAATTTACATTTGGGAGGGGGTGGGGGGATTTTTATTATTTTTTTTAGTAGGGTATGCAGTGCAGTCTTGAACCTGGTGGCACATTCTTAAAGGAAAACAGTACCAACTGTTTAGCAACTGCTGCATAACGTACACAAACAGTTGACAACATGTCAGAACATATGGTGTGGAGAACAGCCCTCTCCTGGCAGGAGGACAGCTTCAGGGTCCTAGCAGACCTTTTCCAGCTCTCCCTGGGAAATATTTATGCGTATCGTAAGTTCAGTGCACAGCTCCGTAACTGAATGCTTCTGCTGAGAGAAGTGGAACAATTCTGACTCGTATTCACCCACTGCACTACCCCGTGCACTATTTACAAAGAAAACGCTCTCACATGATGTATTCTGAAAAAACCGACTTGTCCTAACAAGAACTTATAGTCACCCACTTTTCCATAAGCAACACAATGAAGTTACTCCTTCTCTTGAGCTATTACATACTCAAAAGCAGCATTTAAAGGGGTCCAGTGTAAACTACTTTCATAGTAAGTATCAGAGTAAAAAGACTTATTTTATTTTCCTGGTATGTACCCTTTCAAGAGTGCCTGTATGAATGTTATTAATTCTTTAGAATTGCAAAATATTCACTAATCCTTATCTGAGGGGTAAGCAGAAGCACCACTTTACCAATGTAGAACCAAGACAACGCAACAAGCTTTTGCTTTGAATGAGATAATTTTAGCTACATAATGAAATTTATTCATCATTACTCCGTGCTCTACAAGGAGAAACTATGACAAAGCTACAAAATTTTAATTTAAAAACTCACATCTCAGATCCCTCTGTCACTGCCTCTTCAGACACAAAACCGCCCACACCAAAAACCCCTTCACCGCTCAATATAGCCACAGATTTTAATATTAAGTACAGAAATATCACATCCCCCACACTCCGTCCCCCTGCAAGGAAACTCCTGAGCATCTCATCACTCAAATCACACAACTGCAAAGCGCTCTGGTTACAAAAATGCTTTCCTGTCCACACATGCATCCATTGCACACTGCTGCAATGAAAACAAAAATGTTTGCCATCAGTTGTTAACAGTCCTCTACAATAGAATAGAATAGAATCATTAAGGTTGGAAGAGACCTCAAGGATCATCTAGTCCAACCATCCCCCCCCCAATATATTTTACATTATTATTATAATAAAATTTGCTTATTTATATATTTCTATATTACTTGTATTATTACTTATATGTCATATAAATAACATCTGAACCCATGCTATTTTAATAAGCCACAAATCAATCATTCTCACTGGGTTATTTCTAACCCTCACAGCCACATGTGCACCTGGTCCACCCCAAATGAATGAAGAACAGTAATTTATCTGAAGTTGGGTTTGTTTTTTTTTTCATCTGACACATTATGGACCAGTGTCATTAACACACTAGACATTCCAGGGTTTTTTTATATACATCATACATACATAAATTTGTGTATACACACACATATATATAAAAAGTAAGGGATCATCATCATCATGGGATGATTGGTGAGTCCAAATGATCTCTCAGGGTGACATTAGGTATCAGCTGCAGAAAGATGAAAAAAGGAAGCATGGATCTATTCCAAGACGTAAGTTCTAAAACAAATTGTAGTATTTTTAGGTTGCTTCCAGCAACCCTTCCTAGGCCTTACAAGCAAACTAGCAAGAGACACTTGAAATCTATATATAGCCTTGCTGAAAAATGCTTCCAACGTTGTTAAACGTTTCTACAGCACGTTTCTATGCAAAAGCTGTTCTGTCAAGGAGGGCTAAAAGAGAACCCAAAACCACGACACAGAAGCAGGATGCTGGCGAACAACCCCAGAACCAACAGTGCACAGCCCAGCAGAACTCTGCATTGACAGAGATTTCCACCTGCATGGACTTGTTCTAGATTTACAGTCATACTGGATAAATGCTAAACATTTGATCTTTCCTCCAACACTTTTTATTGTCTTAATTTCAGATCGCTTTTAGGGTTTTTAAAATGAGTAACTACAATAGAGTCATGGAACCGTAGAGTATCCCAGGTTGCAAGGGACCCATGAGGGTCGTCAAGTCCAACTTCAGACTCCACAGAGAACAACCTAAAAGTTAAACCACGTAAGAGCATTGTCCAAACACTTCATGAACGCCAAGTGGCTTGAGGTCATGACCACTTCCCTGGGGAGCCTGTTCCAGTGCATTACCACCCTCTCAGTGGAGAATTTTTTCATAGCACCCAATCTCAACTTCCCCGATGCAGCTTTAGGCCATTTCCTCATGTCCTATTACCAAATAGAAGAGACCAACACCTCCTTCGCCGCTCCCCCTCATGAGGATGCTGTAGACAGTGATGAGGTCACCCCTTGATCTCTCCTCCTCTAACCTTTCACCATCTTTCTTGCCCTCCTTTGGACACATTCTGGTATTTTTATATCCTTCTTACATTGTGGAGCCCAAAACTGCACATAGTACTCCAGGGGAGGCCTCACAATACAATTAGAGCATTATCAGACAAGTCAAGTCTGATAATAAACCGATTAACTCTTAAAGCCCAAAATCTTAAGACATATTTTTAAACTACTTTATACAACTTACAGCTATAGAAAAAGTCAGATTTTGCCTTCTTTGTTTTGCTGAAATGGCTCATGTAGATTGGCTTTCTACACTCCCAATCACTGACCAGGTGAGTGGGAGAATTAACCAAAGCAGCTTCATGCACAGAAATGTGTAAACCCATTTTGATGTCCCCAGAGTCTCAACTATACCGTATTTTTCAACTGAAAAATTCTGAGGTCAAAGCCCTCACGTTAGCTTGGTGAGGGTCTTACCCAGTTATGAAAGCTCTGCACCTATGGAGCACACATGTTCCTGGTTCATTTTCATCAGCCAAGTTAACTCCAGCCCCCTGTTACTGACAGCTACATATAAAGGCAACTCACTTTCACTTACTGTAAGACACACCGATTCACACGCACAGAGTGGCAGGGTTTGGAAGGGACCTGTAGAGATCATCTAGTCCAATCCCCCTGCCAGAGCAGGATCACCTACAGTAGATAACACAGGAACAAGTCCAGGCGGCTTCTGAATGTCTCCAGAGAAGGAGGCTCCACCACCTCTCTGGGCAGCCTGTTCCAGTGCTCTGTCACCCTCACGGTGAAGAAGTATTTCCTTGTGTTCAGGTTGAACATTCTGTTTTCCAGTTTATGGCCATTGTCCCTCGTCCTGTCATTGGACATCACTGAGAAGAGCCTGGCCCCATCTTCCTGACACCCACCCTTTAGATATTTATAAGCATTGATAAGATCTCCCCTCAGCCTCCTCTTCTCCAAGCTAAACAGACATATGAGGAAAGGCTGAAAGAGCTGGGTAGGTGCTCCAGGCCCTTAATCATCTTAGTGGCCCTGCGCTGAACCCTCTCCAGTAGTTCCTCGTCCTTCTTGAACTGAGGAGCCCAGAGCTGGACACCGTACTCCAGGTAAGGCCTCACCAGGGTAGAGCAGAGGGGGGGAGGGTAACTTCCCTTGACCTGCTGACCATGCTCTTCTTAATGCATCCCAGGATGCCACTGGTCTTCTTGGCCACGAGGACACACTGTGATCAAGTGATCTCTATCCCGAGCTGCATCAAAAGAGCGTGACCAGCAGGTCGAGGGAGGTGATTCTGTCTTTAAGGTCCAAGCACAACTATGGAAGGGTCCATAGAATCACAGAATGATTTGGGTTGGAAGGGAACTCAAAAGATCATCTAGTTCCAACCCCCCTGCCATGGGCAGGGACACCCTACACTAGACCAGGGTGCCCAAAGCCCCATCCAACCTGGCCTTGAACACTGCCAGGGATGGGGCCTCCACACCCTGTGCCAGGACCTCAGCGCCCTCACAGGGAAAAATTTCTTCCTAATATCTAGTCTATATCTCCCTCCTCTCTTTAGTTTAAAGCCATTACCTCTTGTCCTGTCACTCCATGCCCTTGTAAAAAGTACCTTTTTTTTTTTTAAGCAGGATTTCAGATCACACTGGCACCAAGACCCCATTCTACCCCTTTGCACAAATCCGTTTCATCCGGACATTCAGGATTACACCAAGCATGCACGCTGCTCTGGTGACAGATTCTGAAGCTGTTCTGAAAGGTAAAAACAGAAAGAAAAAGAAAAGTATCGCTGCAACATAATTTCCCGTAATTCAATTTTTTAGGGAAGGAGGAAACAGCCCAGTAAACTCAAAGTCTACATGAATTTTTCCCAAGATCTGTGGAAACAATACTTCCCAAAGAATGGAGCTTACGCTCAATAAGTATTCTGTTTTCTATGTTTCCACAGCATGCTCCAAAGCATGCTTGGATATTATGCATGTATCAAAATTAAAAGCAGCTTATTTTCACAAATTCCAAATAAAGTTGCTCTAGTCACCACCTGTAAAAGCACTGTGCACCTTGAGGAAATAGGTGCGCACCATTTATTTGCCAAGGGAAATCTCAGCAAAATATTCTCCCTTTAGGCCTAATATACTTTTTTTGAGAACACTTGATAACTTTTAATCATTAATTGAGGTGAAAGCTGTACATTTCCAAAGAACCTTATTACACAATACTACAGAGAAAGCCACTGCCATATAAAGACGTTTACTAAAGAAAAAAAAAAAAGAAATCAAAAAAAGACTATAACCAGTATCCCAAATACATCATATAAATGAAAAAAATGGCCATCACAACCAGAATATCTCACAGAAAAAAAACACTTTTTCTGCAAAATGTTCTAGGAGAGGTGCCCGGTGAACTCAGTTGTCAGAAATAAGAAACTCAGCCACAGCACAAAATCCATGTTGTAACAAAAAAGGATCAAACACCCTGTAGATGACACTAAAGCCCGCTGCCATTTAGGGTGAAAACAGGAAAACTTGGATGTTACCTTCCAATAGCAGAACAGCAAGTTCTGGAGTAAACAAACAGCCTGCCTAGTCCCAATGTTCAAAGCACTAATTGTTTTCACAAACTGACCTGCCAAACTGCAACTTCTGCTCCCTCTCTGAGTGTTCATACAGCGCATACAAGTGGAGCAAAGAAGTGAGAAGATTGCAAGAAGGAGGGGGGACCTTACCACCACGCTGAAAACATTAGAAAACATTGAAGATGCTGACTGCAGGAGAACGGGAGAAGAAAAAGCTGGTTTTCCACCATAGGCGTACTGCCTTACCACAACCTTTGTTAATGCTTATTCTTGAATTTTCTTTTTTCCCCAAGTATTTCTCAGAAAAACCACAGCCACATAGTATGAGTAGGAACGAAGCTCTGGTGCAGCAGGCTCTGTCCCACCAGTTTTAACTGGAAGAAAGCAAATGCCGTAGAAGCAGCATGTGTGTGCGGACACACTACCACTCCTTTGCTTTTCTCAAGGACAGAAAGAAAACATATTGCAGAGTTTTGCTGTGAGAACCAATTAGCAAGGACAGAGATTGCAGGACTAGTTGACTGACTGACTCTTTGCAGCACCTGTAGATTTGCACACCTCAAGGACTGCTCATTAGTGTTTGCAAAGCAAACAGTGTAATACTCCATGTTGTTGTTCCGTGCTTTTTGTTTTTTATTATCCTCTTGAAAAATCAGAGAATAATAAGCATTACTAAGGCCTTAAAAACCAGCACAGTCTAGAATTTCTTTGTTCAAGACGTATCGGTAGAAAAGTTTACCAATTAAAAAAAGAAAACCACCACAACATTTTGGCAGGCCGAGGATTTATCTCCTTTCTACAGCGGAGTTACACACAGTGACACGGCCTTTTCAAAACGCACTGTGGCCAGCCTCACGAAGTCCACCCACTCTGATAACGAATGAATGACATCAGTAACAAAACGAAGACGACGATCCCTCATCGCTAGCTCTTCCTGCTCCCCTCTGTTACTGTGGATAAGAGTACTGCAAGCCTCAGTTTACGTTTGGACACTTCAAGAAAAATAAATTAATGGAAATATTTTACTTCTAAACCCCTGTGGTACCAAGCTCCCACCCCGCTCACGGTTAAAGAGCAACTGGCTTCCAAACAGGGCTTCAGACAGAACACAAAATATTTTTTTTCTGACAAATACCCTTCTGCACACCTTGTCTGACTAACAGGCTTCCTGAATAAACTGACCATGCAAAATGGATGCCACACAAAATACAAGAATCTCTGCTTCTGTTCAAAAAACGTAATTGTGTGGTATCAATGGGTTTACTCCCTTTCTTACACAGCTGCTCAGCTGTGAAAGCACCCATTCCAAATATCAAGACCGAGTTCAACTCTCTCGAGACTGAAACCAGTCTTTCCTTCCTCCCTAGGAGAAGGCTTTCCCACACTTTATTGCACAGACATTTAAGGAAACCCATGCACAGTGTTCATCAGCTCAGGACTTCAACCTCCTACGTGAAATTCTCTACCAGTAAGCCAGAGTGCCACAGGTACCTCTCTGTCCATGTCCCTGCAGCTTTGATGTTTCTCTGCAAAGAAGAAGAAATTTTGAAGGAGGAGGGAATGAGAATCCCACGTCAGGAAGCTCACTATTTAAATCCCTGGCCCTTGTCCCAGGAGAAAAGTACAAGAACTTCCTCAGGAAAAGACGGGAATTGAACCCAGCTCTGCCACACCCTGGAAGAATACATTCACTAACCTGATGCCAGACACAGACGGACACCACCACCTCTGCTTGCCTTGCTTAAAAAGGAAAAGAAAGAGGAAAAAAAAAAGAAAAAAAGAAAAAAAGAAAGAAAATGCACAGGGTAGATTATTTATCAGATTATTTTTTTTTTTAAAGGCTACCTCTACCTTCGAGAAGGAACTCCAGGCTGCGTATCATAACCTTTCCAGAGAGCTGAGTAAGAGGCACTTGCTCCTGAACGGGTGGTTACTTAAAATACACTCTTGTCTTTTTTGCTTCCTACTTTCTGATTTACATGACTCCCTACTCCATATGCTGTTTTTTCTAGATCCTGTTTTGAGACACATCAATTCTCACATATAATTATTTACAAGCATTGCACAAGAGCCCTAAGATGCTGTTTGGCAAGGTCCGCACACCTTGAAACCTGTGGTTCTCCACTTCCACACTGCAGCTCCTAACTTACGTCAATGTGGACTTACACAAAATATAACATATCCTTGATGAGTTTTCTCTTCTGTTATTTTCTAACTCCAACCATGACTGGAAATACTCAGAGCATATTACTTAGGTGCTTATGCATTTGAAATCTTGCCATCTTGGTTAGAGGAAATTTTTGAGCCCCCTCCTGCTCTCCCATCAGAAGCACAAGCGCAATCTGCCTCCTAACAGAGGAAAAAAACAGAATCAAAAACCAAATCGAACTGAAGAATTCATAAGTTATCTTCTCCTTATGATACAAGAGCTGCTACTTAACTTGTACTTGGCTTTCTGTTCCAGATAACAGTGCAAAACATACAGCACGTCTAATGGACTGCTACAGCTAACCACAGAACAAAAAGTATAGAATACACGGGCAGTTTTCTATGCTCAGCAGAGAACAACCTTGTAAATTCTACAAATCTTACCATCTGTAAAACTAATGAAGGTAAAACATTCAGCAAGACTTGGATTCACATGTTAGGCATCTGCTTTCAAGCTGTGCAGGTGCACAAAAGAATTGCAGGCTTCTCAAAATTGAATGAGATGACAAGCAGAGAGGAGACAGGCCACAAGAGGCCTTTAAAGCAAAGAAACGTAGTTTATCTTTGATGAAAGAAAACCTAGGGAAACCTCATGGGAGGAAAAAGCTAGGATCAGCATAAGGCAGTCAAAACAAGAAAAATTAACTAGGTAGCATTTTTTTCGGATGGGCAACAGATGGGTAAAAATGCAGTCCCCAAAGCAAGATAGAAGAGCGTAGGGTGTAATGGAGGTCCAAGAGATCCCACCCAGTACTGGAGCCCTGGGAGGCACACTGGTCCCATGCTGGACCTGGGACCCAGCCAGCGTGACCACAGCATCTCTTACCTGCCCCTGCTGAAGCCTGCTGGCTTCTGGCCCCACTCTCCGCCACAAGTCTCACCCACATTGTATTACCAAGGACAGTCCTTCAAAGCATCCAGTTGAAATTTGGTCTCTTCACCTTTAACGCTGAGCTCTACAGCATGCAATAATAATGTTTTGACCATTACAAACGGATTTCTTGAACTTAGGGAATCAGCTATCCCCTGGCTTAGACACACATCTCAATGTCACGTAAAGTCTATATGAGCAAAAGTGTATCTCAGTCAGTAAGACGCTTGTCCTTATCCTAAGAAACTCATAACGACATGACTACAGTAAAAGTCTAGTGGAAAAAGAGTTTTAGATTTCAATTAGTAAAATTCTTGACCTCTGAAAGATAAGACTAAAAGCATTCTTTACATCAGCTCTGATTTTTTTATATATTTGCATAGCCATAATAGGTCAGATTTTGCATTCCAATTGCAGTATTTTTAGAAACAAAGAGTAACTCCCATTTCCTGTTCTTCCCTTATTTCATGTGTGTGCTGTTGAATCACTAACTGGAGATACCACTCATGACTGATGCCACAGCATTTCACAAGGTCCACTTGCATTAGCCTTGAACATTTTCACTAGAAGAGCCAGCTCAGAATATCTGCTACTTCTGAAGCTGAAGCAACAACACTCCATACCAAAAAGACTCAAGTCAAACTGGCTGCTCTCAGAATCCCCATTCCAAAGATGATGTGACATATCTGGATCAACTATGTTTTTTCAACTATCTGTAACTGCAGAAATGTTTAAAAATAGTTGTCAGGTAATTGTCCTCTATTACGTAATTCCAATGTGTTGTGCAGCCACTGTCATCACGTCACGTCACCTGAATTTCATGTGGTGTTCTGAAAATAAGAGTTATGCAACACAGTGCTCATGTATACGTCAGCGTTCAATCCATTACCTTAACCCTAGGATTCAAGGAACCAATCTGGCTATGCTATCGACAAAGTCTTAAATATTCTGAATNCCTGGCCATGCTGTGTTCCTATATTGACAAAGTCTTAAATATTCTGAATTTGAAGAAAAATGAAATTTCATCAGCTCCACTTTTACTTTATGATTTTTAAGTGACCTAATCCTCACCTTTTGAGCATTTGGTGCTAACAGCAAAACAGTATCAGAAAAACAAGTTACTACAGCCTTTGTGTAATCTTGCAATAGGCGAGGAAAGGAAGTATGCGTGGATGTCAGTAGAATCAAAGACATGAAATAAAGTCATCTATCTTGTTTTCCAGAGAAAGACATCCTTAAATAAATCTGAGAATTAAAAAAAAATAAAAATAATCCTGACAGACAAGTTAATGAATGAGAGGAGCTACATGCTAGTAACTAGCATGCCTAAATTCTGACCTTGGCTTTCTAAGAGTATGAGACACAAGTAGTTAATGTGTACTTTGACGAGTTCCATCATCCAACATGACCGAAACTTAAGAAAGGGTGGACTTTGCAAAGATCTTAACTGCCTACAAGATTCGTGATAACAGAAAACAAGACAGAGGAGACACTACCAAACTTAGTGAGAAAGGCTTGTATATTTGCGTACCAATATTAGACACCAGAGAATCCATATAACTGAAAGATGTTCTAAACATTCTGACCATGAGAAAAACTTCAACACAAGCTTACATCTGATTAGATTCAGACAGCCAACGCCACAGAAAACAAGGCTTCGCCAATGGCACTGCTCACAGCTGGCTTAAAATTTCAGTTTATGTTTGTCCATCGCTGGAAGGAAACTGAACTAACAAGTGGAAGTAAGTCTCTCAGTTCTATGTTCATCAGGATTCAAAAACAGACTTCCAGAGGCAATTCAGGCATCTGCAACTAAGCATCTGCAAATTTTGAGGTCACTTAAACAGCTGCCTGGCACTTCCAAAAATCTGACCAGGCACACTAATAAGACTGCTGCCCCCCAAAATAGTCTGTTGCATCATCTATCACCAACCAGGGCACATGAGGAAAATACAATTTTGAAAGGTGAAGTTGAATGGTGATACCATTTTTAAAGCCAAAAAGAAGACAGTAACTACCCCATTTCACCCCATACCTAAGGTCAGCCTCTGAACCTCAAACTAGACTTTGTGTTAAGTGTTTTACTGACAAGTGATAGTGCTTGAAATAGGTCAGTCAGTCATAAAAAAAGAGAATTCTCTAATCAGCTCTACATTATCTTGGCTATCTTTATAATCACCAATCGTCACTTAAGATGCAAAAGGTAAAGAAAAGTCACTGACATTCCCACATCATTCAGCCACTTGAAATGAGCCCTCCAACGTAAAAGTAACATCACAAATTCACAAAGTCAGCAACCTACTGCCCTCAAAATTTTCACAAAAGGACTACATTTACATTGAGTTTCCCCAAAAAACTTAAAAACATGGCGGGATCCATCATCTAATATACCTTACCAAGAGATGTGGCATTACACCGAACTGAAAGCAGCTTTCAGCAGTCAAAATAAAGTAACTCGAAAACAAGTAAGCACAGCAGTTACATACATTTATGTGGAACAAATCACAGCACCAGTGCTGCCGGGAACACTGGTACATCTCATTGCACGACCAAGCTCTACGATTTTTGGAAGGTCTTGGTGACTGGTCGAGGATCCTGATGACTGGAAAAAGGCAAACATCAAACCCATCTTCTGGAATGGCAAGAAGGACAGTTCAACAATACAAAAGGTTGCTAAATCTGACTTCAGTCCCTGGAAAGATTATGGAGCAAATCCTCCTGGGAGCCACCTAAAGATGCTCAAAGAACCAGAAGGAGATGGGAACTGCCAGCATGCATCTATCCAGGACGAACCACGCCTGACACATCTCATAGCTTTCTGTGATGACTGGCTCAGTGGATGAGAGCAGAGCAGCTTGTTTTGACTTTACGAAGGCTTTCAACAAGGTCACCCCACAGTATCCCTTGAGCCAAACTGGTGAAATACAGTTTGAATAGGTTGACTGTAAACTCGGCAGGAAACTAGCTTGCCCACTGGACTCAGAGCTGAAATCAGTAGTCCAAAATCCATCTGGTTGGAATTAATGGTGTTCCCGCGGGACGGTAAACATTGCCAACACTGTTCAATGTCTTCACAGACAACCTGGGCAACAGGATGAGATGCACTGTGAGCAAGTTTGGATACCAAACTGAAGCAGGCTGCCCAGTGAGGCTGCAGGATCTCCACCCTTGGAGGTAGTCCAAACACAACCAGACATGGCTCTGAGCAACCTGATCTAAGTTGGTCATGCTTTTACTGAGGGTTGGACCAGATGATCTCCAGACATCCCTTCAAAATGAAATTATGACTACATTGTAGGTAAATGAGAGCAAATGGAAGCAGTTAAAATCTATTTTAAAAACTGAGATATTTGAGATCTTTACTTTTACTGTTCGTTTCTGCCCTGTTTTCACTTGAAAGGAAGTACATCCAACTTTTGAACCAGTTTTAAAAAGGCAAAGAGAGCAGCACCAGACTGTAAATCACATGAAACGCTGTTTTCACAAGTTTTACATGCTGATGAAACGAAACCTGCTGAGCTAAGAGCAGAGACTTTACTTGTAATCTGTCAATTAACACATCACCTCTCAGACCAGAGACGTCTGCCTCAATCTGCATCAGGAACTAGTGATCTGGATTACGCTGCTCTTCAGGAACTAATCACAAAATCTTTTCCTGACAGACACCTGTTTTCAAGGAGTATGGAGCTTTTTGATAATGCCCCAAGCAAAGCACATCATCTCTCACTTTTCGAATGCTGTCCCATTTTTCCCACCAGCGCCAGACAAGTAGTTCAGTGAGTTACTATCACCTACAGAACTTACCTTCATTCTTCATAGCTGCCACTTTGCTCTGGCACGAAATTAATTCACTTTTCAATATTAAAAGCCACAACAGAAATACCTGTAAAAATCCCTACTGTAAGAACCGCCATGGTCCCAATCACTGTAATACCCGAATCTCAAGAAATCAAACCTTCTCAACAACACATTTCAAAATCATCCACGGGTCACCTCTGCCTTGACCTATCACACTCTGCCCACAAGAAGAATGGCAAAAGAACCAGACAGCCACAAAGCTCTGCTAGCAGAACACCACGTACGGCAGATAACCCCACGTGGTGATTCGCACCGACAAGCCACAGGTACGGCACTTTTGTTATCGTTAGTGCTACAGGAACACACTCATTGTTTATATTACAGCGGCAGCTAACAACTCCATCAGGGACACATCCCACACCTTACATCTTGTACAGGCAGAGGAGACAAAAGTACACGCAAGTCCCCCCATACAGTAATTAAAAGGAGAAGCATATTCACTTCATGTAATTTAGGTATCTTAGTTAGGATGCTCATCTGACCAAAATTTCCTTATAACAGCATAGAACAGCCCAAACTCATGTTTGCAGGGATGCATGAGATAACCTCTTACCATCACACGGCGCCTAGAGTCTGAACTAAGGTTTCTCTAAACATCCAGAGGTACGGTGGTGTAAACGCCTCTCCCAGTTCAGTCAGAATAAAAATAAACCGGACAAACCAAACTAGGAAGGTAGAGTGGAAATACAAGAACAAAAATGAACAAAGTTTAGTAGAAGAATGAAGCCCAGCTAGCTATTTATCCAATTAGATTCTAATGCTCATTATCTCTAAACATCATCACTGCATCAGTGGCCACATATGTGTTACAGCTACAGCCTCTGAGTTACAACCACGTTTCAGACGAACAGTTTCAGCTGCATTTTGAGTACCGCTGATGTTACCCACGCCGCGCCAAAGCCGTACCGCTTCGCGCGTTTTCCTGCGTACACACGAGCGTGGGAGCTGCTGCCACCGCAGGCAAGCGGGAACAAACACAGGTTTAGAAAACATCACATTCCCCGAAGAGATGCATAGGACAGGGCAGCCCGAACGCAAGGGCAAGCAGCTTGTACCTTCTCGCTCCAGTGTTTTAGACCAGGAATTTCCACCTGATGGTTAAGAGGCTGTAAGCCTACGTTAGCCATCACCGGCGCTATGGAAAGCACCACCTACTTTCAAGTTCTGCCCTGTGATAGACGTCCAAGTGTCAACTGCTATAAAAAACACTTAATGTACTCAAAATAGTGCCTTAACGTTTAGGGAACCAAATGAAGCGTCCCGGCCTCGTTTTATTCTCTGCATTGCTACATGCCGTGGTGCAAAGCTGAGACCAAGGAAAGCCATCCCATTCACAGGCAAAACAGTTTACAAACTGCAGAAACCAGTTCGATCTCCCCAAACTCTAGGATAACTACAAGAAACAAAATCTCCATCATAATAATAAAGAGAGGTCTCTGAACACGTCCGAGCCACCTCGCCCCGGCTGGGCTCTCCCCCGGGAAGGCAGAGGGCTGCCTGGGCACCGGCACCGGCGCTCCCTGCCCTCGCAGGGCAGTAACACAGCGAGGCGAGCGGCAGCCCCGGCAGCAACCGCCGCTCCCGGCAGCTCTGCCG